>JAKRZM010000544.1:30877-78839 GCA_036379175.1 Heliconius cydno galanthus
TCAATTTAAAAGTGTTCATGCTTTTATCAGCTTATGATATTTCTTTCATTCGCAAATGGATCAAATATACCAATAAATTTAAAAGAGGTTTAAGTTTAAAAAGACTTTTCATTTCCCGTTTTACAAAAATAATATCTCTAAAAACTAAAGTAAAGATATAAAGTAAAGATCTCGTGATTTCCGGATCTATTCTGCCGTAGCTTTCTTGTGAACGACACAAAGGCTTTTGATACGGTTTTCTCAGTCATTTGGAAATATTTTGTATTAAATTTATATCCCGCTAGCTAAGCCCGCGGGTTCGTTTGGGAAAGTAAATTTAAAGCTAGATATAATTATGAATTTCTTTGTCACTACTTTAGAAGTTTGTCGAAGCCATAGCCTACGTTTTTCATGCTCCTTTTGTTTTAAAAACATTGAAACTGTTTTTGTTAATCACAAACGAAAAAATATGGGACAGAAACGTAATTATGAGCATTTTATGTACATTTTACTTCTCTTTCACGCAACATACACATTTGAATAAACTAAAATATGTTTAACACAAAAGTTGTGGGTTCGATTTCCACTCGAGAACATGAAATGTTTAATGTTTTCATTATTTCGGTCTGGTAAAGAGGAGAAAAGCGTGAGTTTTGAATTCTGCTACTCAACTCGCAATGCCTCCAAAGTTCGGCGAAAAGTGGGGAATTAAAGTATATTAATGGGTGTATCTTAACACCTAATTCCAGTGTATTTCTGCCTACACTGCTATATACGAGTATATACTGCGTGAAACCTGTATATGAATATAAAAAAATAAACGATAATGGAACTACGAATATCTGCCTGCCAATCACATCTTCTTTGTGATTTGTGTGAGATATAATTATACATTTTTAATATAATAATTTGACTATTAGTACTGTATTAGTACTGACATACTGTACATAATAAATGAAAAGCAAACGAACAAAGGAATTTATCTAGATGCGATTTATAGAAAACTACTATGAAATTATATTATATTTATATTTAACTAAACACTCAGTGCCTCTCATGTAAGGTTAACAACAAAGATATCAAGAGAAGAGGAAACAATAACTATTTTACCAGTTACGTAGCAAGCGAAAGTTTCGATATAGAACATGAAACTTAAAGCTAACAAGCGGAGTTAGAGATATGAATGTACTTTATCGCTTTGAAGGAAACACTACATTTACACAATATACTTGTATGTACATTTGTTACAAGTAAGAAATTACTTCAATCTTTACCAGTATTATTTAGTAGAGTATGTGATGTAATAGATATATTTTTCATATATTCGTCGACGTGAATGTGGGTACTGGGTTCCTCTTTTGAGATTTGAAAATGAACACTAGGTTCCCTCTGCCTATCCTGCAGTTTGCGGGATACAGCGTGAAACTGATTTTTAAGTAGCAGAACATAAATATTTTGCTTCAAGCGGAATTTGAACCTACTAATTACTACGTTCAGTATTCCAAGCATCGTTAAGCCACATAACTTAACCACGATGACGCCATCAAAATATCATGTTAATATAAAATATACTTGTAAGCCGAGCACCAAATGTAAACAGCGGTTGCTTGTACGACCGTAACAACTCGTTGTTCTCTCCAACAAAGGCTGGCACATAGTTCATTCATCATTAAATATTATCGTTATATCTAAACAATAACGCCTTTCAAACTACAACTAAGAGTTCAGGGGAGACCTCGGAACGAAATTGTGGCATCTGTTGCCAATTATGATTGTAATTGCCGGCAATATAGCCCATGCTTGCACGTAGTTTAATTACTGCGGTATATACGATGGGTTTCTATATATCTGTATATGGTATATGGAGAATATAAAGGAGAAACGCATGCGTTAAGGCTATTTTGGTGTTAGCATGGTAAACGTGTATGTTAGATGCATCCTTCATAATTAAATAAATTAAATTGAATCAGCTTCACGCTGTATCCCGCACACAGCAGGGTAGGCAGAGGGAACCTAGTGATAAGACACTCCTTTCCCCACTTTCTGCCGAATTCTGGGCGTATCGCGCTTTTAATAATATATGTATGTAAGTGAAAGCGTTGTTTTCTCGGTTTTTTTTTACACTCTGTAAAGGTTTTTAAACCTAGGAAATAAAATTTACGCAATTTTGTTTTCACTTTCACGGTGCATCCCGCACAATGAAGGAAACCTAGTGTTAAGAGTTAAAATCATCTGTTCGACATTTTTCTCAGCATTCCGTGTTGAGTGACGGAACTCAACGCCGCACATTTGCCTAGTCACCAGAGCCTGAGCCAGAGATTTCGTGGAGACTGGATCGATACCTGTTGCGTTTAGTGTCACACGCTTGTGCCTTGCTACTTTCTTGCAGTGAAATCTTTTTTAAATGGCTCTCATGCAATTAAATAGAGAACTTGAACTATAGATAGTTACTTAAATATGTTTTACATATAAATTTCTATCTTTCAATTTTTCGTTTATTTGTATTGAAGTCTTACTTTTCGCCGAATTTCAAAACTGTAGGTCCACGAGAATAGTTCCTATAGATTTTTATTACGCAGCGAATGTGAGATAAAATGCAGCAAAACGATGCATAAACGCTCGAATTTTTTCATTGCGTTGACTTGAAAGTATTTTTTTTGTGTGTCTGGAAATAGTAGACGTGGAAACTTCTAGAACTATAGAATTTCTCAGATTGTGCATAAAATCAGAAGAAAATGTGATATTGAAACATCATTAAGTTACAATAGATGTATCTGTGGTGCAGTGGCAAAGCGTGTGACGAAAAACGCGAGGGTTCTTGGGTTCAATTTTCATTTGTGGGAATAAATTTATTATTGAATATATTTATTTTTTCGCTCTGGAAGCAAAACGCGGCGTTTAGTTCCGCCACCTAATTCAATGCAATGTCTCAAAAAATCTAAAATGAAAATGGCGAACAGAGTGTCTTTACACTAGATACCAATACCAATTGATATTATCTGTTTTTAACCATTATTTTAATATGTTAAAAAAAAATAGACATATTTTTTAGTTGAAAGCATATAACTATTTAACTACAAAACTAAAACGATCAAATACAGATTTATGATAAACAAAAAGTTATCGATCGTAGGGTGTGGAGTGCAAGCGTGATGGGAGCGAAGGGTGCCATATGCACCCGAGGGCGTTAAACTGGCCAGCTGATAAAACTTAATGGAACTGTCACTGGTAACTTATTCCTTTTATAGTTCGGTTTGTTTTTTAAAAACGTTAGGTTTTTTTCTATATTTACATACAGTATATTATAGTGAAGCCGTCGTGGCTTAGGGGCTCAAATATATGTGTGACTGGTGTGTTGAGGGTTCGATTCCCACTGGGGAGAATGAATTATTATTTATTCATAATTCAAAAGCCCGGCGTTAGGTTCCGCCACTCTATACACAATGCCTTGGCAAATTGGACGGAACGTGAGCAATAGTATTTCTTAACATCTAGTGTTTCTTTCCCTCTGCCTACCGCGGGGTAGGTAGGTAAGTATTTGAGGGATACAGCGTGAAACGTATATTTTTTTGGATATTATTATAGAATTATAAATTCACATACCTTATCTTAAATGTTACAAGATATGCTAAAATGACTTATCGTCAAAGCATTTTCTTAGTATAGCGAACGATTTGAAAGAAACGTGGGACAATGAGAAGGGTTAGGTCAACTGTAGATAAGGACGATCAGTTCAGACGTCTTTGCCGGTTCGTAAACCTATTCTACTGGACTGGGGCCCTACTTATCGCAATCTATCCGTAAATTTCAATTGGAAACGACAGTCTTTATATTTCTAGCCTTCATCATGTATTGTATTATTAAGTGATGATGCTGACAATAAAAGCATATGGCGTCATATCTGCAAGAAGTTAATTAACGTTTAATAAGAGGTGAGGTGAATATTAATGTGGTATAATGTCAATTATATTATTTTATTAGATATTATTTATCTGCATTAAATTATTTTAAAAATAGGAATTTGTTTTTACTATATATTTTTTTTTACCTGCCTCACTCTATACCCCGAAAACAGCAGGGTAGGCAAAGGGAATTTAGTGATAGATTAATTTAATTATTTTAAAATACAATTTTAGAATTGATAAGTGTCTATTATTTATGAGAATCGCATTTTTTTTCAAGTAGATAGAGATATTCCATTGTACTCTCCACTTTCCGCAAATTACCAGTGCAAATGTTGGATTCATTTCTATTTTTAAACCACCATTTTAACGTTATGATTAAGATAAAGTTTGACCTTAGCTACTATGTTAATACAACAGGGTAGCCATCTTAAGTTACATTTTCAATAAAGTAATTGAGTTTGGGGTAGATCTAATATTAAAGTTTGCACCAGATAAGGCAACTTAGAAGCTAGCTGGGGAAACTAATATAGTAATAATATAGCTATATTATCAATTTATAAAATCATTTGTATAGATGCAGAGCATATGATACTTTACATTTCAGTGCTTTATAAATAGTTCAGGGTCGTCATAAAATATAATCAGCTTCACGCTGTTTCCCGCACACAGCAAGGTAGGCAGAGAGAACCTACTGTTAAGACACTCCGTTAACTATTCCGCTGAATTCTGTAGGCATTACGTGTTGAGTAACGCAACTTAACGCCGTATATAGTGTGATTAAATTATAATTATACGTCTACAGTGGAATATTTAATAATAGTTTGCTAGTTTTTTTTAAAGCTACAGGCTATTGAGAAGTTAAATTGCCGACAACTTTCGCCGAAGATTTTGAAGATTTATACGAAAACTTTCAGCTACATTAGTGTGAGCTTCGTGAAAGAAATCTTTTTAGTACTTAATTTAAATATCTAAATAAATAAATTCTTACTTTATTTGTACACCGCAATATTGACATACATTGATATAATACGTATTAAAAACAAAATGCAAAAGGCTGATGGCTAATTAGCCATGTCTTCCGTATTGAATGTATATTAGAGTTCGAACATTTTGTAATTTCTGGCGTTAAGTTTCGCCCCTCAACACGTAATGCCTCAAAAACAATAGGTTCCCTCTGCCTACCTTGCTGTAAGCGGGATTCAGCGTGAACCCGATTTAATTTATTTTTATTTATAATTTCTGCACTTTTACGTCCCGTGATTAGCATGGGAAAAAGAAAGGAAAGTTTTTGAACAGAGCGAATACCTACATTAATTATGTATAATTGTTTCCTTTAAAATACGTTTCAACTCGTAGCATCTGCATCACGAAAAAGTTTTTAATAAATCAGTTATATAAGCAAAAAGTAGATGCGAAGTAACAATCTAAAATGTTCAACCTTACTCCATTTTTTAAAGTAAACTGTTTATGTTATTTTGCGAAGCTGTAAGATATTATAAACAATGACTATATTTTTGCACCCATGAGGTAGTTGCAAAAGAATTTTATAATCTAATATACCTATATAAAAATTAAATTGAAGTGCCAGTAATCGAGCAGGAGTACAGTTGTATGACGGTAAACGCGTCTCTTAACACAGCCTAACCTGCAGTATGCGGGATACAGCGTGAAGCTGATTTATTTATTTTTTTTAAATTGGTGGACCCGGACCATATCTCATCCCCCCCCCCCCTTTCGTACGCCCATGTCTGTCCCTAAGACCCTTACAAAAACGACTGAGACGATGAAACTAAACAAGTGACCTAATAAGTTTTAATTACTTGTTTGCAAGTAATTAAGCTTAAATGACTTTGTATAAAATAATTTAAATATTTACTATCTTACTTTACAAGAGTGGAAGAAGGAATGATATCAAAGGAATAACTGTAGCGCGCTAAGTACGTTTTAGAAACATTTAATTGTTTTAGCTGCAAAACGACTGTCCACTCCACAGCACTAAGGTCTCAGTGTAGAAACAAGAAATTAACGAGAGCACGTACTTTAAGATTAATTAAAAATAATTGAGTGTAATAGAGCTAGAACACTGTTAGAATAAGAACAACAAATGTAAACTTATTTGGCGCTAAAGGCGAATTTAATCAGAGGAAAAGAACGGTGACCTGATTTTAAATGGTACACGATGTCGTAGATATTTCCTTGTATAAAAGCCTACGGAAATAGCCTTTCCAATTTTCCTCAGAAAAGTTATCGTACTCTACAAAATATTAAAATTTATGGACGCTCTGACTCTATCCATGGCCGCGACGTTTGCGATCAGTACGAAATATATTTTCACAGTGTTATATCAAGTTTGTGCTATTTTAATGATGTAGAAATATAATATAATATAATTTTAGACGTAATGACATATTGAAATATGATTTTTTTAATTTATTTAACTATTTGATTCCATCAAAGGAACGATGCGTACCATACAGAAGAGGCGTTGAAATATTTTTTCAGTTTCACTCTGTATCCCGCAAGAGCAGGTAGAGAGAGCCTAGAGCCCCACTTTCTGCAGAACTCTGGAGGCAATGGGGGTGGAGTAGTGGAACTTAACGCCACACTTTTGCCTCGACATCAGAATGAAAAACGCGTTATGTCTCTATGCCACAACTGGCCCCAAATTTCGTTGTAAAATACAATAATAGAAAAAGTTATCTTACAAATACTTTAATTTCATTTGAATATATTTTCTTTTGGTTGTTTGTTAAGGAAATAAAACGAGAGTACAGTCAGAACTTAAGGGCTATTATGTAAATTCAAATAATTATTCAGCTTTTCGTCGGAAACAATGGTTAATGTATCCTCTTGACAAATAATGAAACTGAAATTTCGAGATCGTCAAGTTGGAGAGCGNCTCTATTTTTAAACCACCATTTTAACGTTGTGATTAAGATAAAGTTTGACCTTAGCTTCTATGTTAATACAACGTACAATAGGGTAGCCATCTTAAGTTACATTTTCAATAAAGTAATTGAGTTTGGGTAGATCTAATATTAAAGTTTGCACCAGATAAGGCAACTTAGAAGCAAGCTAGGGAAATTAATATAGTAATATAGCTATATTATCAATTTATAAAATAATTTGTGTGCATGCAGAGCATATGATACTTTAGATTTCAGTGCTTTATAAATAGTTCAGGGTCGTCATAATATATAATCAGCTTCACGCTGTTTCCCGCACACAGCAAGGTAGGCAGAGAGAACCTAGTGTTAAGACACTCCGTTAACTATTCCGCTGAATTCTGTAGGCATTACGTGTTGAGTAACGCAACTCAACTGCGTAGAATGTGTGAGTAAATTATAATTATACGTCTACAATGGAATATTCTATAATAGTTTGCTAGTTTTTTCTAAAGCTACAAGCTATTGAGAAGTTAAATTGTTGGCAACTTTCGCCGAAGATTTTAAGGATTTATACAAAAACTTTCAGGAACATTACTGTGAGTTTGGTGAAAGCTTCTTTTTAATATTTAATTTAAATATCTAAATAAATAAATAATTACATTATTTGTAAACAGCAATATATTGACATACATTGATATACTACGTATTAAAAACAAAATGCAAAAAGCTTATGGCTAATTAGCCATCTCTTCCATATTGAATGTATATTTGAGTTTGAATCATCTTGTAATTTCTGGGGTTAAGTTCCGTCCTCGAAAATAATAGGTTCCCTCTGCCTACCCTGTTGTAAGCGAGAATCAGCGTGAAACCGATTTATTTGATTTTTATTTATAATTTCTGCACTTTAACGTCCAAAAAAACGAAAAAGAAAGGAAAGTTTTTGAACAGAGGGAATAGCTACATTAATTATGTATAATTGTTCCCTTTAAAATACGTTTCAACTCGTAGCATCTGCATCACGAAAAAGTTTTCAATAAATCAGTTATATAAGCAAAAAGTAGATACGAAGTAACAATCTAAAATGTTCAACCTTACTCCATTTTTTAAAGTAAACTGTTTATGTTATTTTGCGAAGCTGTAAGATATTATAAACAATGTCTATATTTTTGCACCCATGAGGTAGTTGCAAAAGAATTTTATAATCTAATATACCTATATAAATATTAAATTGAAGTGCCAGTAGTCGAGCAGGAGTACAGTTGTATGACGGTAAACGCGTCTCTTAACACAAGGCTCCTTCTGCCTAACCTGCAGTATGCGGGATACAGCGTGAAGCTGATTTATTTATTTTTTTTAAATTGGTGGTCCCGGACCATATCTCATCCTCCCCCCCCCCCCNCCCCCCCCCCCCCCCCCCCCCTTTCGTACGCCCATGTCTGTCCCTAAGACCCTTATAAAAACGACTGAGACGATGAAACTAAACAAGTGACCTAATAAGTTTTAATTACTTGTTTGCAAGTAATTAAGCTTAAATGACTTTGTATAAAATAATTTAAATATTTACTATCTTACTTTACAAGAGTGGAAGAAGGAATGATATCAAAGGAATAACTGTAGCGCGCTAAGTACGTTTTAGAAACATTTAATTGTTTTAGCTGCAAAACGACTGTCCACTCCACAGCACTAAGGTCTCAGTGTAGAAACAAGAAATTAACGAGAGCACGTACTTTAAGATTAATTAAAAATAATTGAGTGTAATAGAGCTAGAACACTTTTAGAATAAGAACAACAAATGTAAACTTATTTGGCGCTAAAGGCGAATTTAATCAGAGGAAAAGAACGGTGACCTGATTTTAAATGGTACACGATGTCGTAGATATTTCCTTGTATAAAAGCCTACGGAAATAGCCTCGTCCAATTTTCCTCAGAAAAGTTATCGTACTCTACAAAATATTAAAATTTATGGACGCTCTGACTCTATCCATGGCCGCGACGTTTGCGATCAGTACGAAATATATTTTCACAGTGTTATATCAAGTTTGTGCTATTTTAATGATGTAGAAATATAATATAATATAATTTTAGACGTAATGACATATTGAAATATGATTTTTTTAATTTATTTAACTATTTGATTCCATCAAAGGAACGATGCGTACCATACAGAAGAGGCGTTGAAATATTTTTTCAGTTTCACTCTGTATCCCGCAAGAGCAGGTAGAGAGAGCCTAGAGCCCCACTTTCTGCAGAACTCTGGAGGCAATGGGGGTGGAGTAGTGGAACTTAACGCCACACTTTTGCCTCGACATCAGAATGAAAAACGCGTTATGTCTCTATGCCACAACTGGCCCCAAATTTCGTTGTAAAATACAATAATAGAAAAAGTTATCTTACAAATACTTTAATTTCATTTGAATATATTTTCTTTTGGTTGTTTGTTAAGGAAATAAAACGAGAGTACAGTCAGAACTTAAGGGCTATTATGTAAATTCAAATAATTATTCAGCTTTTCGTCGGAAACAATGGTTAATGTATCCTCTTGACAAATAATGAAACTGAAATTTCGAGATCGTCAAGTTGGAGAGCGCCGAGTCTTCAAGAACATAAGAAGCAAAACGAAATTCAGAACTCTAAACTCTCTCTCTCTTCGTTGGGTGCATATAATGCGATTGTGGTATATAAATCTGTACGTTATATTCGTGCATGAAAGGAATTTATATAACATAAAGTTGTTTCTGTTAACATAATTTATGCGAACAAGCGGTAGCATAATAATATTTTTATAGAGACACGCTGTAATCTCCGCACACAACTGGGTAGATAGAGGGAACCTAGTGTTGAGACACTCTATTCTCCATTTTTCGGAGGGTTTTAATTTTTCTGAAGGCATTGCCTGTTGTGTAGCGGGACTAAACGCCGCACTTTGCCTCTACACCAGAGGGAAGAAATGAAAATAATAAATATTTAATTTTCTCCAGTGGGAATCGAAGCCACAATCTGTCACACTTCTGCCCTCATTTTTGTTATTTGATCTTATATATAAAACGAAAACATTTTTATTACTATTAACTCTTCGAAATACCATAAATTTCTAGAAGAAATTCTAAGATTAAGATCATTACGATCTTACAGCATCACTGAAGGAACGGCCCAAGGGTGTAATTACAGTAATTAGTATTAAGACTGTAGGTATAGCGTGCATTTGCACTAATTAGAGTATGAAAGGTCTAATCATGACTTTAGTGACATCAACTCTACATAGCTGATGATCGTTCATGATAGAGAAGAGAAGAGAAGTTCAAGGGAACCTGGTGTTAAGATACTCTGTTCCCCATTTTACTCCGAATTCTGGATGCATTGTGTATTGCAACGCCTATGTATTTTTCAATTATTATTAATTGTATTTATTATAATTCACTGTTAACGTAATAAATTTATTTTTAGCATATTAAAATAAAGAACCTAAATTTATATCGATTATTTATAGCTATTTCATAGGTGTGAAATAAAGATTGTATTTATTTTGTAATAGCATTTATAATGTAAGCGGTATATATTAATTAATATAGTAGAAATTTTAAAATCGTTATAGTAATTAAAAAAATCTGGTTCAATCATCAAAAAGAAGAATACATTTAATTTTTCATTGAAGATATGCTATAGTATCATATCTTCGACCATATTTAAATGAATTACAAAAATTTCAGCTTCACGCTTTTTCCCATACACAGCAGGGCAGCAGCGAAAACTTAGTGTTAAGACACTCCATTTACTTATAACAATTAATGTTCGAAATATATAAATTAATAATAGTAATATTTAAAACAAAGTTGTGAAGATATTATAGAAATATCCAACAAAAATATAAGCAACAAAATTTCAGCTACATTTACCTTATATGCAGATACAATCTATTTCATTCAGCATCTGCTTTTTATCCCCACAATACACGAACGAACACAACACTGCACAGAACGAGGTTCCAACTATCGTATATTATTTCAGTCGTTCAGTCGAGAAAACCGCGAGAACTCTACGTTCAATTCACGCCGTCTTGCCAGTCGGATGTGATTCCCGCAACGCCGGCAACGCAATCTGTTGTCTTTCAATACATAAACAAACTGAGTAGACCCTGAAGCTAGCTTCGCATGAAGTTGAGCAATCGGCAACAACATCACTGCCGGTTCCAACTTCAGACCGCTTTTCTTATAAAACAACACACATACTGTACAAAACTTAATTAATATTTACTATAGAATTGGAGAAACATATGTTCTCTAATATAAAGTAACGTAGGAAACGAATGAGATACTAAAATGAAGATTCTGCCGAGTCCAGATTAGCGCTAGTGTGACGTACGTAAAAGTTGGGCGGCTGCGCGTTACGAACGATAGGGGAACCCGATATTAGACCAATTTGTGTACTGTATCCTTGCAACAAGGTCTATTTAAAATTGCATTGTGGCCCCTTAACAAGTTTATCTTAGAAACACATACAAATTTGTATCTTAAAATAATAAAAATAAGAGCTAAATTGTGATTTCACTATGAAATTAAATGGTGCAAGCGGATATATCACGTGTGCTTAGGGATTTGGAGATAGGTGATTGCAGCGAGGTGAACAGCCAACCCCTGGCTTTAAACTAAATTCATGGGTAATCTAATAACGCCATGCAATACACGCTTCACATTAGAAGGCGCTAGGTCTGTAAATACAAATAATAATATTAAACGTCTTAGCTTACACAGCCAAAGTGATTAAGGCCAAATAGGATCGTAATCTTATTTCAACGATGTTAAAATTCGTTTGAAATTGTTAATTTTTATTTTATTTTTTTTATATTTTATATTAAAAAAACCTTTTTTGTAATAGAATATTTAGTTTTAGTTATTTTTATTTGGTATCCCTCTTATAGCAGGGTAAGTATAAGAAACATAATATTAGACACTCCGTTCCCCATTTTCCGCCGAATTTTTAAGGCATTGTGAGTTGAGTGGTGAAACTTAACGCCGCGCTTTGCCTTGTTACCAGAACGAAGAAATGAAAGTACCTATTAATAAATAATAATACATTCTTTCAAGTAGGGATCAAACCGACAACGATCGGGGAAAACGAAATATTTAATATTTCCATTGTTTGCGCCCTAGTGTCGAGGCAAAGCGCGGCGTTGACTTACGCCACTCAACACGTAATGCCTCCAGAATTTAGCGGAAAATGTGGAACGGAGTGTTTTAACACTAGGTTCCCCTTTGCCTACCATGATGTGTGCGTCATGTTAAAAAGTTTTTAGTGAAAAGAATTCAGTTTTCAAATAAACATGAAAAAATAATCCTGCAATTACTTTACCAACTTATTTATATGGGAGCTTTAATAAGAAACCTAACATATTCATGAAGATCTAAAACTCAATGTTCCGTGTAACAGCATATATTTATGTACATTTTAGTATCCTTGATATACAAAGATAAGTTCGAGAAGGTTTTTTTCAGTTAATTTAGTGAATTCTTTGATTATAAAAAAGGAGGGATTACCTATATATATATATATTTATTAATATTAGAGAAAATACTAGCACTATAAGAAAAAGCTCAACTGAAAATAACGATATAAATAGGTACCTAATACAAACGAATTTTGAATATTGTAGTATTATAATTTACATTTGAATTTATTGCTAAGCGCTTTATATAATTGAGCCGATACGATTATTTATATGAAGGGAATAGTGTCTCTCGATTTTTTTTATATAAACAGATTCATATCGAGATTCATTCCATCAAGCACTCGTCAGAATTCGCGTTCGGCGTTCATGAGATATAGGGTCTTAACAGACAGCCTGTTGTTCGTCTAGACAGACGAACAACAGTCAAGGATTCCTTTTTTTCTTAAAAGATACGGAACCCTCAAAAATAGGGAAATGAAGAGGCGACGAGCATCTGAGCAAGATTAGGTACTTCCAGCTGCCACTTAAATTTAGTAGTAGACAGAGCAACGAATTATGATAACTTTCAATTGGTTCGTCTAATTCACTACAATGCTAGGTCAAGTTATACTTGCGGCAGGCTCATATCTATAAAAGGCTTTTTACATATCGTCATCTTAAAAGTGTAAACCTGCAAACATCCTATAAAGCAAATTATTATTCAGTTAAAATGTATATTGACTTTTTTTATTAAATAAAGATAAATCACACGTTATATGTTACAAAAAAAGGGAACCTAGTATTAAAACACTCCGTTCCCTAAATTAATCGTATTGTCGAATTATAAAAAAATAAAAAAAATATAATGCTACTATTTAAGAACTGGTCTTCTTCTCTTTTTATTCTTCTTATCTTTTTTATGTTTTAATTAATAATAGGAGGCCCGGTGAATCAGCTGAAGAGACTTATGATATATTATGCTCTTTTTAATACGCCGGCGTTTTGACTTTTAATCGTGGATATGAAAATGACAGTCCAAAATGATATCCGCAATACGTAAATTCTAAATGAGAAAAGCCTCTTGTATTTAAATTAAACAATATATGACTTTTATAATTTAATTGAAATACATTTGAAACATTAATCGTATAGCGCACTTTACACCAATTGACACACACTTACCTAGTGGCTTGGTCAAATAGCATTAAACTTACATAACATTTTATTAAACCCTATTCCATTTTAATATTATTTAGTATAAATGTAAAGGAAAGAAGTAGAAGTGATAAAATAATTAATTAACTTTAGTTACCACCAGTATTGTAACAAGCAATTGTATTATAATTTTTTTCATTTAAAATTTATATGGTCATATGTAAATGCTAGAATTTACCCAGCTAACATTAAATAAAGTTTTTGCTATATGCGATAATAAATATAAAAACCTTTATATATTTATTATCGCATATAGCAAATGAATGTAGATATAAGTAACGATTTTGGGTCGAATCATTGGAATGGAATGAATAATACAAAAAACCTTTTTTAATAAATGAAAAAAAAAACATTTGTCAGCAAAAACGGCCAAGCATAAATGTTTAATAATTCTATATTTCGATCTTAACCTGCTTTTAAAATATCTGATTTTAATAATAAACATCCAATATAATCAAATGGAATAGGCTTTAACTTTACAAATTGTATATGTATAATAATAATAGATAATATTTGTAAAGATAATTAAAGAAATATATATATACAATAGAATAATATTTAATATAAGCTTAACATGTAAAAGTCTAAAAAACTTGATACCAAATACAAATACGTACATAATAGTAAATATTAAATTACAGTCACACTGTTAATATAAATTTGTTTATTTTTTCTATGTAGAAAATCGATTCATGATATGATTTAAATTTTAATATGTTTTGTTCGATTGTTTCGAATAATTTATAACGCATTAAAAATGCTTTTGAAATATTTATGAGGAATTTTAATTCAAATTTAATGACAACACTAGATGAAATTTTAAGAATTTTTTGATTATAATATAGTTTGAAGATCGGGCATAAAAAAATCCTGCAATATTAACTAAAATAAACCTAACATTTAAAATTTTATAAAGAAAATCAGCAATGTATTTTAATTTTAATCTTTATAATTAGTATTAAATATTGTCGTAGTGAAAATTCTGTACGAAATCAAATAAAAAGTACAATAAATGTTATGAAATGAATATAAACAAATTTTATAAAGGCAGTGTCCAGTTTCATATATTTAGCTATTTTCTTAATTTTTAAAATATTTTAAATGCTGTAATTTGTACAAATTAGCACTCAAGTGCACAATACAAATAAACAAAAAATATATCTAAAAATGACTAGGGTTAGGGTTACAATAGGGTTTACCTATATATTCTAAAGAAACACGTATAAATTAAAAAATATATATGTAAATATTTTTTTGTCTTTGGTCTTATAAGTTGTCTTTGATATAATTTAATAATTAATGTAAAATTATTTCGAAACAAACTATATAAATATTAATAAATGCATTTTTATATATGTATATTAATTACACAATAAAATATGGAAAATTAAATCCAACTATTGTTACAATATAATATAGTAATTTTATAAATATAGAATTATATATTTAAAACTAATAAGACTAATATTTGTTTTTTTCATAATTTCTAGGGGGTTCTAAGGAACTAGTTACAATCAGTCTGAACATACAGTGTAAACTCGAAGTAATGTCATTCTAAGCTGCTAAAATTAGGAAGAATTGCAGTTGTGTAGGTTTTTGTCGTTTTATTATCTAGATTCTAGTTCCAATTCCAAGTATAATTCCACAGTCTACCCGTGACTACGGACTACTGCAAAATCTTCCAAACGTCGGGTTTCGAACGTAGCCTTTGCATAGATTATATGAAGGTTTTTGTTCCAAACAGAAAACAAAGTCAAAGACGTTTTAACGGCTCTCTATATAACGCCATAATACGTGCATTTACTTCAGCGTTGATATCAAATTTACACTATATATTTTTTAGTACCAATATCAACGGAAGACAAACAAAAATACACCATTTTAAACTTAGCCATCCCTAAAATACTATGTTTAAGTATAACATAAATAATATATTTCTAAAAACTTTAACTATTTTCTTTTTAATTGTAAAACTTATTTTACAAAGTATGTATAATAAATAAAAGCAATTTTTGTGTCTTTTTAACTATGTCATTTGGTTTTTGAATTTGAGACTACTTAGAATTTAGTCTTTCTTTAATAGTTTTTTTTGATAATAATAAGATGAAATATAAATAAAAAATCAGTCTCAATACAGCTCTTGTGGCATCAATTTCCTTAATAGTAGTAAAATAGCAACGTTCGTTTATTATAAATTATAATTATAAAATCAATGTTGCGACTTTATCGATGAATAAGGCCGCTCTCAATGTGAATCGATATTTCATACTGTGTTTGTTAAATAAGTTAATTTATTGGAATTAAGTTATATTTCTATCTCTATTATACATTTAAAAACGATTAATAAAAAAAATCAGCTTCCCGGATCCGCGTGTCTTCAAAACCGTTCCAGTCCTGTGATAGTTTTCAAAATGCACGGGTGCGCCCGCTACATTTAAATATTTATATTTTTTAAAAGCTTTTTTTTTCAAAGGTGTGGATTAACATTTTAAAAATGTTAAAAATACTTTAAAGTTATTAAGGTACTCATGGGGTTTAAAAAAGATTTTTTTTTATATTATAATGGACCTATATCGTAAATTCAATGTACATAGTACATCGTACTCGTATATAAAATAGGGTTACCATTATTTTAGTATACAAGTATACATTGACAAAATTTATAGTATATAAAAACGAGATATCGTAGCTAGCAAAATCAAAGTTTCTTTTGTTAAAAAAATAAATAAAAAGTGACTCTAAGCTTAATTTGGTCTATTTTTAAATATTACATTATGCTTCACGTGAAAGTAATAAAAAAATCGTATATCTATTAATTCAGGTGACCGAACTTGTTGCAATTTCGAGAGAAACATAAGTTTTTATTATTAAGTTATAAAACAACCCTAAAACATGTCAGTCTAGTTGACTCCAAATTTAATGATTTTCATAGTAAACGAACGCCACCTCACACGAATAGAGACAATTTACGATCAAAATATGAAGGAAAAATTGGAATGTATCAAAAATTACAATACTAATTTAACATGAGCACAGCTTTCGATCTTGCTGCGCTTGAAGTCTTTGAAGGGACTGACGTCGGCGTCCTGATGCACATAGCATGGCGTATTCCACGGATGTTTCCATTCTGAAATAATAATAAAAAATATTTTTTTAGCGTCACGCAAAGTACTAACAATTAGATTATTCCTTATGAATTACAAAGTTAATAAATACTTACTTATATAAAAACAAATCTCTTAAAATTTTTTGAATATACAAAAGAACAACAAAAACTTACCTATACATAATTTTATCAAGTAAAATTTCAATGGCACGATCAATATTCTGTCCTGATTTGGCACTTGTTTCTAAATATGGCAAATTATAGTTTTTTGCAAACTCCCTCGCTCTGTTTTGATTTACTAGACGCTTTTCTTGAAGGTCACTTTTATGTCCACACAATACAATGTCTGGGTCATCACTTAGACTGTGAGTCTATAAGTAGTAATAAAAATATATTTTTTAAAATCTAAGTTAAGATATTAAACACATAAGCCATGCATTTCTTTTTCATAAAAAAGAAATATTTGAAACCATTTGTGTATAAAAACTTCAATTATTACTCTGTTGTACAATTAATAATAAAAAAACTACCTTTACATACATTTTTAATCATTAACGAAACAAAGATGACACCAAATTCAACAGTTGCTCTTTTCAATATAAAGTTTAGAATTTAATATAATGAACATGTATTATAATAAAAAAATATCAAATAACATAATAGATATGTATACACAAACAATTCGTTAATTTTTTACCTTTAGTTGCTCAATCCAATTTCGAACTTCTAAAAAGGAAGCTTCATTTGTCAAATCAAAAAGCAGCAGAAAGCCCATTGCATCTCTGTAAAAAGCTGTGGTCAGGCTTCGAAATCTGTAATATAAAGGAAAACAATAGAAAGATAAATATATTGATTTCTGGAAGTTTAAACAAAAAAGTAATATATTTAAGTTATGAAATAGCCTTATTTGTGCATCACATTGTATCTTACATATAGCAAAGCACCTTTTGGAAAGGACTTGTGATTCGAGACATTGGATGTTGAATTACAAATTTATTACCATAGTTTATCTAACATAAGTAGGAAAATGATAATAACCCAGTCAATGGTCAAAATATATAATTTTCAAAAACTTATCCTAGAAAAATATTAAGCAATTTCTCTTTGTCTATTACTCAAAATGAGTCACATGCTTAAAGATAAAATTTCTCATAATGATTCACCCATTATTTTTTATCCATATCTGCTTGTATAGATTTATCTATATCAGTTATAGATTTTATCATATTTGTATAAATTATTATTATTATTTGATGATGAAGATAATAGTTTTATTATAATTAGAATAAATGTAATAACGACTACTGTAGTGCAATGGGAGAGCCTAATTATAAATATGAAAACTGTGGGTTCAATTTCCACTTGAGGGAATGAAATATTTTCATTTACTAGGCTGCAGCTTTTGTTAAAATAGCAGATCTCTTCCATTCATACTAATTCTGCATAAAGTAGGGAACAAGGTGTTTTAAAGTGTTTTCTGTGAAGCTATAAAATAAAAAAAACATATATTAAAAGGTGGACTAATAAAGATATAAAAAGGTTCATTGAAGATTAATTAGCTGTATTCATATTAGCTAGTTTAAACAAATGAGTAAAGTGTACCTTTCTTGTCCTGCAGTATCCCATAACTGTAAATGTATACGATGTTGCCTTGCATTTTGTTGATATATCTAAAAATTGTATATTACAATTACATGATAATTATAATGTTAATGTAGAATAAATATAACTAATTATTTTGGGGAAACATAAGATATATGAGAGAGAAAAAAGTACAAACCACAGTTTTTTCTCTAAAATCAATTCCAACAGTCGATATGAATTGAGTATGAAAAACTCCGTCAGTATATTTATAAAGGAAGCTTGTTTTTCCTACACCAGAATCACCAACACACAGCAGCTTTATAAGATAATCGTAGTCCATATTGATGCCGATGAACTCATTCAATATTTACTGCTGTTTATATATTCAATTAAGTATGTTTTAGGCAATTTTAAATAGTCGCTATGATTTTAAGTGACAAGAGTTATTAATAAATTAACGATATAATTCACAGGCTTTCTATAAAAATCCATTCCTGAATATCAAAATACTTTAGACAGGGCAACAAACTGAATTTTGTAAATTGCTGAAAATCAATTTCTTTGACATTGACAGAATAGTAAGAAAAACTTACACAATGTAGAATAAATATTGAATAGTAATCGAAAAATCTACTTGTTGAAAATCTATTTTTTCCCCGATATCGATTTACAAATCACATCAACCTAATCCAACAGTTTTTAGTGGAGATATTCTAGGGATCATATTAAAATTGATTATCTTCCACAGCAGCCCACTTCTAAAATAAAATATGATTTAATGTCGATACATTATTTATGGATGTTAGAAAAAAAGAAACCTAACTGTTTCTACTTTACAGTTTAAATTCTATATTGTGATGATGACTGACTGACTGACTGACAAATGACAGCTGATTACAATAATATTCCTCGATTATCTGTGATCACAATTATCTATATCTACTACTGGTATTGTTTATATAATTTCAGTTTGAACTTTACGTATATATGGTTAAATAAAAAAAATGTTATGTGAAAAACGGTGTTAATAAATATGAGTGAAGTTGAACAAAAAGCGCGAACTACTAAAATTGATATTGAGTTTTGGTTCGTTTCTGAATATAAAAATAACACTTGAATATTTTATTTTTTAAACATACTTAGTTATTAAGAACATAAAATTTTACAACATCGATACAAAATTGATGATCATATATAATAAAAGAATGATTTTATATTGAATTGTTATTAGCATTAATATGAATTATTTATTTAACAGTAAAGTGTGTGATTATGGGGGGCATTGCCTTGCATTAGCCGAGAAAATAAAAGAAGCTAATCCTAACACAACAATTTTTTGCAAGAAAGGAAGACAAGGTAAAGTATTATTTTATAATTCAACCCATATAGTCTTTAATCACTATGTAATTTACATTTTATTATTCATTTTATACTGTATCTGACACAGCAGGATAGACAAAGAGAACCTGAAAATCTAGTGATACTGTTCCCCACTCTCCAACCAAATTCTGGATGCAATTCATGTTGAGTGGCCACTAAGAGCAACAGAGGAAATTAAAATATTTAATATGTTAATTACCTTGAGTAAAAATTGAACACAACACTGGCCTCTAACTTATTATAATGTATATATTTCAGGATCATTTGAAGTTGTGGTTAATGACAAACTTATTTATTCTAAACTTCAAACTATGGCTTTACCTAACTATGAAGAAGTAGTTGAAGTTGTCAGTGATGTTTCTAAAGGAGCAGAGCCGAGGGAAATAAAAGGACAACAACCAATAAACTGTGCAATATCATAACATTTAATAAATCTCAACATTTAGAATAACATGACAATCAAATTTCATTACACTTTAAACAATAGTATAGTGCTTTAAGAAATAAAATACCTATAATATTTTTAAAATTGAGCAATATATTAGATACTTTGTTTAGTTTAGAATATTTTTTGTAAATAAATATTTAGTAAATATATTTTAAAATATAACATTTTAAAATCTAATTACATTTCATTTTAAATACTTTCGTAAAGAATATTACTATATAGTATATTTTTTAGTACATATTTAAGTATTAACTATAACTGGATTTCAGGAACTATGTATAAAAGATCAAAAGGAACTTCTCTAATTTTCGTGATTTTTACACATTTTAATGGAAACTCTTTAACCAGATTAATCACATTTAGTATTATACATTTTTGAAAATCCAATGTTTCAAATGTTTTTGCAGTAGTTCCATGGTATGTAAGTATAGACTGGAGTGGCGTCTGTCTGTTAATTGTAATTATTAAAAACTACTTTGTATTTGAAACAGTTAAGAGTTTCTGCTTAAAGAGTTTTTAATGTTTAGCTTCACATT
This sequence comes from Heliconius cydno galanthus, assembly GCA_036379175.1. Taxonomy (NCBI): domain Eukaryota; kingdom Metazoa; phylum Arthropoda; class Insecta; order Lepidoptera; family Nymphalidae; genus Heliconius; species Heliconius cydno. The sequence goes on from JAKRZM010000544.1 coordinate 51,341, forward strand.
CTTCACTTTGGCACCTTCACATAGACCCCACAACCTTTGTGTTTAAATTCAGATGCAGTTTTACTGCGTCACAATGGCATATTGTAGATAAATAATATATATATATTTCTTATTTATATTTGATTAAAATATTATTTACATACACTACATATGTAAATGTGTTATTATTTTGTAAATTTGCTACCATTGCAGTGTTAACAGCACCATGAAAAAAAAAGTAATACTGCAAATGTACTGCAAAGAAGCAATCATAAGTAACTTATTTTTAAGTAGGTCAATGATATACCTATATAAAAAAACTAAGAAAAATCATACCAAACATTTAAAGAAAATTCACAACAAAAATAATAGTTATCTGTGCAACAAACCAACAAATATTGCAAACTTTTGATAATTTGTTAACATTAATTTTTCAAAGAAGGAATGATCTCAGAGTTTATTTTTAAAATACGATCTTTGCAACCATTCACAGGACCAACATAACTTAAATATATACCAAAACGCAGTTTTCCGCCAAATTCGCTAGAAATTGTTCTAAGGGGCTCAACAGTCTTTTCTCCTGTCTTTTGGTCTATGCATACCATTTGACATCTTGAACACTGTCCTTCAACCTGAAAGTAAAATCACAAATAACGATATTTACAATAGAACTAAAATGTGCTAATAGTGTGGGAAATAAAAATAATTATAAAGAATATTTTGCTTGATATATTTATCGAGTAAAACAGCCGTTTATGCACTCGTCGAGTAATGGTGGTGAACTGAATCATTACCAGATTGAAATTACTTGGATATCAGGAATCTTTCAGAATCAAGCTACTGTCCCTTTTTACTGTTTAACCCTAACACCTGTCTTACTTTTCAGTTTCCGTCGACATTGTTACCTATTTTGTCGCGGTAGATAGCGACCTTTTGAGGTCCAGCACGATTTATACTTCATTCGAATAACAGCACAGCATAATTAAATTTTATTATTATTCACTAAGTCTATTTTAAGACACTCCAATCTAAACTTTCCATCCAATTTGCGATACATAGTGTGTTGTGTGGTGGAACTCAACACCGTGCGTCAATGAAATAATTAAATATTTCATTTCCTTGAGTTTGAATCAAACCCACAACGTCACATTTACACGTCACGACGGCTTCTAATATAAAATAATAAATAAATAAAAATAATACCTTAAATTCTTGTGTACCAATAACAACTCTTTCCCACTGTCTTTCTACAAGCTCCTCAGCCGATTCAATAACGAGGTTGCCCCTAAATCTATCAACCATAGAATTAATATCGTCCAGAAATGATTCATCTTTTATTTTGTTTTTCAACCACCTAACTGTTGCTTTATTGATTAATAAATATTGTGCTTGATTACTTAGTGACAGCATTGTCTGTTCTGCACCTTTCACAGTTCTATCTGACGATTGTCTTATTAGTCTTAAATAGGATATTTCCAAGCAACTGGATATCCAATCTGCTATTTCGTCGCCACAATCATATCCTTTAACTATATCTGTGCACACTTTGCTTTGACAAATTTGTGTTTCTTTGTAGTTTGCTTGTATTGTTGGATTTAAAGGGATGGAGATGGAAGTTTTACCTGAAATATACATTTTAATAAAATTTAATAATGAATATTGATAAACTTTATAAATATGTGGATAATCCACATATTTATAAAGTTTTTTATGACAAATAAAATAATAATAATATGGTAATTAAATTATACTGAGAAATTTAGTTCTTTATTAAATAGACATTTGAATATTTTTAATAAAACCAGTAAATATATAATTTGAGATATGTAGTGATGATATTTATTTTACATGCAAAAATAATAATTTAGGTTTACCTTTAAAATGCAATGTAAGACATTGCTTCTCAAAATCAATATATGGCTGTATTTTACACATAAGAGTACTTTGCTTTTGTGTGAGACAAACTCCATTATCTTTTATTATCATCCATTCTCTGTCATACTCAAACCCCTTTGAACCTATCATCCATCCAGACTTAATTTTGAAAGCACCACACGATTTAATAGGAAAAATTGCCATTTCCGTTAAAATAATTCTTGATTGTATATTTTGTATATCAGGAACTGTAGGATTAAAGAATCTATCATTTATAAGATTTGATATTTTTTCTATCAATGCAACTCCATTGGTTTTTTGTTCTTTATTATAATGTATCATTTCACGAATTGGTTGTTTATAGTGCTGTCTAACAAAACATTTAGTTATCATTAAAACAAGTTTATCGACATCATTAAAAGTATTGTAATACCCAAATGATACTCTAATGGCTCCAGTAGGTTTCCCATTTATCAAATCAACTTCATCCCCACATTTGTGTCCAGCTTTATACATACTCTTCATTTCAGTATTAGTAACTTTTAAATGTCTTTGACATGTTCCTGAATTGCAAAAGCAACCAGTCCTTATACTTATGTTAAACAACTCAGCCATATGTTGAAACTGTAAAACATGTAAAATAAATATTAGTATTTCTTTAACTTCATGCCTTATCCTACATATAGCAAGGTAGGCTGGGGGTCATCGGCATGTGTAGAGACATTTTATGTTCTACATGTAGGCTAAAAATAAATAAACTTAAATTATTTACAATTTACCTCAGCATATCCAATATAAGATCCATTTTCTCTTATTAAATTAAAGGCAAGAACTCCTCCTTGTATATTTATGTCACTAAAATCTGAATCCAAATACAGCACAATTGCTTTTCTTCCATTTTCATGTTGAAGATTACTTAATTGTTTATACAAATCTTGAGCTAAATGAAATGTGTGGCAAGAAATTGTCTCCATAATATCATTATTCACTATTTTAGGAAGCAGACTGTTAAAAGTATCAAAACAATGTTTTAAGGCAATAATTGATAAAAATGGCAGAGTACCATCTTCAAATCTGGAAAAAAAAACTTTTATAAGCATTTTAGAGTAAAAAAAATGTTTTTAATATTAAATTGAGAATTAATTCATTAACAGTATTTTCTTTATTTGACTTTTGCAAATGCTAATGTTTATTATTTTATATGAATAGACAATATAACTTTACTATTATTTAAATGAAATATTTTTTAACACAATCATCAAGCTTACATTAATGCTGTTCCACAGAGTCATAATGGCATCATTGGACAAAAATCATTGGTAAAAAATAATAAAAAACAATATAAAAATTATAATACCTTTCATGGAGTATATCTCTTTTTACATGAAAACTGTCATTACTTAGAACTATATCAACAGTACCACCACCAAAATATGTTTTTTGGTTTAAAACATTTGCATTGTTATTTTTTATTAACAAAGCGCCCAAGCCAGTTGGAAATCCAAATATTTTATAAAATGACATACACACAAAATCAGGCTGTATTCTAGATAAATCTAAAGCACTTGTAGCAACAAAAGATGCTGCATCTAATAAAACATACCAATTGCAATTAACACATAATTTTTCCTTCAAAAAATTATTCAAGCAACCTTTTTTAATGTCTTCTATACAATTTATGGGATACTTGTAACCATTAAAATTACTTTGTGCTGGATAAGCAATTAATGTATTATTATTGCAATTATTATTTCTGTTTTCACAGGTTTTAGGTTTATTTGGATGTTTTAGTGATGATAAAAACTCTTTATGAGAAATGCTGATGACATCTGCATTCTTTTCTTTAGCTAATTCTCTTAAACCTATAACTGATGTATGGCTATCAATAAGATATAGGAAGGAACCTCTATCTTCTTCATCACTATTATGAAATTGAAATGATTCTAGTACTAGCTTTAATGATTGTGTGGTGCCAGATGTAAATATCAAACTATAATTTGATGTATTTGTATTGAAATGGCTAAGAACAATATTTCTAACTTGCTCTATGCAATCTCTTGTCTCTTTATCAGTATGAGGATTTAAATATACATTATTTAAGAGATCTTCATTGATTTTATGTAACAAGATCTGTGGATATAGGACGGCTCCAGCATTGTCTAAGTAACATTTTTCTGAAAAAATCAATTGGTATTCATTAATATTTTCAAAACGAGACTAGCAAAGTATATTCAACATATGGTAAGTGGAAAAATGTTAAATTATACTTTTAAATATAGAAAGTCAACATTGGAATTATTTGTTTTAACATGTGGCATTATTTTAATAATTTAGCCTTGTCTTTAATTAAATAATACTTTTTATAAAATATTTAGTGGAAAGTTTTGGTTTTATAATAGTTACGAAATATAAAACATGAATTCATCCATGTTTAACTAAAAGTAACATATAATTTACTATAAATATTTACCTCCTAGCCTAGTAAATTCATTTCTTATTTTTTGCATTCCACAAGTATCGATTACGTTGCTTAGGGCCGACATATTTTCTTTTTACAATCGAAGTATGATATAAACAGCTGCCTTCTTTCCTATAGTTCATAATGTAACTGATGAAATGGTAACGACTGTTGCTTATAATCAACCTTGAGCATAATTTCGTAGTAAACAGATAATAACGGGAAGCTTCATTATATACATAAAAAGAGTAACGTCACATTTAAGTAATTACATCGTTTTGTTTACTTGCTGACTGCTGTTATAGTTTAAATTCGCATGTTGTGAACAACGGTGACGTTATCAGTTATCAGCACATTGACAATTCGCAAGTGCCAAGTACATTTAAAAAGTGACATTGACAGTTCTCTTTTATAAGATTTTCTCTAAACTTGTGGCAACGGCGTATTGTATTGTGCCTACAAAAATCTTAAAACAAATAAACATTATATATCAGTTACTTTACCTGTAATGTTTAAATTTCAAATTATAATATAAAATATTATTATAGATACTATAAAATATTAACCTTTTGCACTATACTTAATTATCGAATTGACTGGATGACTAAAACTGTAATTTAATTATTTTTGTGTTTTGTTTTCTTAAATAGTTATATTATTGTTAGGAATACGTAATTGAAGACATGTCATTATTGAATAGGCCACATCATCACATGTTATACTAAAGTAAAGAAATAAAACAATAAATTGAGTACAAGGTAGTCACAATATTTTTGTACCGTATCTTCCGCGTGCAGCAGAAAATGTAAACAAACGACCTAGTATTAAGACATTCTCCTCTTGCTCTTCCTAATTTCTAGACTAAGTGTTTTACCAGAGTAAGGAAATGAAAGTAATATAAATAATCTATATATATAAAATCGAAAGGTCACTCACTCATCACGAAATCTCAGAAACTACATGTGCTAGGAATCTCAAATTTTGCATAGGAGTTATTTATAGGACGTAGATGCTCGCTAAGACGGGAATTTGCAATATTCGACTTCTAAGGGGTTGTTTTTGGGGTGGAAAGTTTGTATGAAACTTCGTTACTACAAATGCTAGGAGTCTCAAATTTTGCATAGACGTCACTAGGACGTAGCCATGGAGACAGAAATTAATAATAACATAGTTTACGCGGGTGAAACCGCGAGCGGGCCGCTAGTAAATTATATTATTTACACTCTTTTTCCCGAATTGTGGCCCATACCCCTTGCGTTTATTGTTGGGTGCTTTCTCACAATCCAAAATTTGAAATAGAAAAAAACGACTTAATATTTTTGTGTATTTTAAAATGCCTTAGTACCTGAACTGTAATTAAAATAACGTTCCTTTATAAAATTATAAGAAAATTAAATATTTTAAGCCGTTATGTGATAATATATAACATTATGCTCCATTCAATATCAGTGATGCTGCACAGACGTAGGTACCTCGTACCACCTTTGACGGCATCGCCTTACTAAATTGCGTTACTTCAATTTAATTATTGCTTTTATGGAGGGCTTTTAGTAGCTTTTAGTATCAAGTGAACGTGATCGACTCTTATAAGTGAATTGACGTTCACGACAGAGGATATTCGCTCTACTATTTTACTCTACTCGTAGGTAAATGTTTGTCCTAACAACTTTATTTTGCTTGCAGTTAGCTATTAACCTGTTTATATGAGGTGCAGCGGAGTTTTGAAAGCTGGAAAAGCTAGATATTTCACCAGCAAAACTTTACTTGTGTACCTACAGGAATAGTAATGTTTTAATAATAGTAGTATTAAATGAATTTTAAAATTTGACTTTTCTTTTCTTAAATAATGAAATACGTAGCTATAATGAATGGGAAATATATAAATTTATTAAGCACTTTATACTTATCGCCCTTGAGTCGAGGCCGTCGTGGCACAGTTGGACGTCTCACTATACATACGACAGGTGATTGATTATATTTAAATTATTATCGTTTCGACGGCGTTGAGTTTTGCTATTCAACATATAATGTCTTGAAAATTGGGTGGAAAGTGCCGGTAGGGACGAGTGTCTTAACGCTATTGTCTTACTTTACCTGTTCAGTGAGAAAAAAAGCTTGAAGCAATTTGTTTTTGTTTCATACTCGCTAATAATAACTTATATGTGCAAAATTATATTTTATAATAAAGTAGACACTGTTTATTGCCTTGGATGCCGTTTCATTTGACACACACACACACCGGCTTACTGATTCGCGCACTATGACTTATGACTTGTGAAAGGTTTACTAAAATAGTAAAAGTAAAAGAAGTTATTCTTATAATAAATATAAATCTAACAAGATGTGTTGTCAAAATAATGTATCTATTGTTTTAGCGAGTACAATACGTGATTGTTTTACCTATGTTGTTTGATTTGACCTGGCCTCTCAATAATAATTATTATTACAAATAAATATTTATTTAGATTAATAGAATTCCATGTACATAAATAAAAATTTTATCAGTTCTTTAGTATCAAAAAAAGACTATTTTTTTAAATTTACATAAGTGAAAAATGAAATTATATGAATTTTTAAAAAGGAATTCTTTGATTGACGTAATTGAACGCCGCGGTTTGTCTCGATACTAGACCGAATAAATAAAAATATTAAATATTCAACTTCTTAAAGCGGGAATCGAACCCACAACCTTTCGCGTTCACAGTTACGTGCTTGTGTCTGCGCCGCGTCGGGCCTCATAAGCCATGACCTTAACTACTTAATTACAATAATAAATTAAACTATGAAGGTCATTTGCTTTACTATTAAAATATGTTGTTTTATGTTTTTGTCCGTATCCGCTTATTTTTTATTTAAAATTGATCTTAAGTTATATCAAGTTAATTAAGTAATTTACGTAATTTAAGTTTAGTTAATTGAAATATTTAAAAAATACGTTCAAAATTTTAAAATTGCGTGGACATATCAAGCTGAAATTAATATAAAAAATATGTAGGTATATATAATGTCAACAACGCAAGACCTATTGGGCACCATTCAACGTGACACTGGCGAAGTGATTTTGTGCTCAACTGGCACGCTCGGAACGCCATAATAGAAAGAACAGAACAGAACAGAACAGAACCTATTGGGCACTTCCCGAAGACCAGAACAAATACCTACAGAATTACACAGTACAAATGAAGAACTCCTTATTATCCGGAGAATTATGTACTGTCTCACGGCTGAGTGAACTCAGCTCAAATATTTTTCACCATAGGATGTTTGGGAAGTTGGAAACTTTTAGNAATGAAATTATGTGAATTTTTAAAAAGGAATTCTTTGATAGACATAACTGAACGCCGCGGTTTGCCTCGATACTAGAGCGAATAAATAAAAACATTAAATATTCAACTTCTTAAAGTGGGAATCGATCCCACAACCTTTCGCGTTCACAGTTACGTGCTTGTGTCTTTGCGCCGCGTCGGGCCTCATAAGCCATGACCTTAACTACTTAATTACAATAATAAATTAAACTATGAAGGCCATTTGCTTTACTATTAAAATATGTTGTTTTATGTTTTTGTCTGTATCCGCTTATTTTTTAGTTAAAATTGATCTTAAGTTATATCAAGTTAATTAAGTAATTTACGTAATTTTAGTTTAGTTAATTGAAATATTTTAAAAAAATCATTGAAAATTATAAAATTGTGTGGACATATCAAGCTGAAATTAATATAAAAAATATGTAGGTATATATAATGTCAACAACGCAAGACCTATTGGGCACCATTCAACGTGACACTGGCGAAGTGATTTTGTGCTCAACTGGCACGCTCGGAACGCCATAATAGAAAGAACAGAACAGAACAGAACAGAACCTATTGGGCACTTCCCGAAGACCAGAACAAATACCTACAGAATTACACAGTACAAATGAAGAACTCCTTATTATCCGGAGAATTATGTACTGTCTCACGGCTGAGTGAACTCAGCTCAAATATTTTTCACCATAGGATGTTTGGGAAGTTGGAAACTTTTAGGCTCTTAGGGAATCTCTTCCTATTAAAAACTGTATCCTATCCTATATCCTTGACCGTTTTCATTCCTATGCTAGATTGTTCTGGCTCATGTTACTTAGATTAATCACCAGAAATAGTAATTACTTGTATATCGTACAGATATAAAGTCTCATCATTAAGTTTATTTTTGGACTGAGGAAATACGACCATATAACATACTAGGTACTGTAATTAGTTAAAATGGCTAACCGTAAATGACTGATGGAAGTTACATTCTGTTATCCTCCTTTACACTATCCTTTACTTCTTTCTTTCTTGGCGACGAACTTCTACTCTTCACTCCCAGCACCTCCGTTCCTGTAGATTCAAAAAGTATTAGGTATCTAGTTCTTAATCCGAACATATTGTGTATGTTATATGTACGGATATTAGGTATATAATCTTTCTATATATTTATTTATATAAGTGTATATATTCATGCATGCGTTTTATTTGCATATCTAAATATTACACAGTATTCTACATTATAAATAAATTTCTGATATTTTTAGCTTAGGTTATGAACTTATCAAAATGAACTTGACATTTCCGATGCATCGATATACCTACCCAAATATGCAAATAACTTCCGAGTTTATTCAATAGTCGTCCTAAATCCAATATTTGGTTTTTTCAACCGCTTTGAATATTGACCGGTTTGTATTTGTCATACAAATTATCTATCTAATTTGAAAACTATTTCATATTACACATACTTAGATAAACAAAGAAAAGTTATATCCAATTAAACATAGGCTTGCCTGATCTTGTCTTACTTATTCGTCGTGTATCGTGAGAGCGTTTATAGTTGCGTGGTAGTGGGTTCAATCCTCCCCAAGCATAATAAAATACTATATCCTTCTTTTTTTAATTTGTCGTTCTAGCAAAGTGCAGCATTGAGTTTGGTCACTTAACATACAATGTTTCGAATTCTTGCGAAACTTCAAGAACAAAGAATTTTGACACAAAATTATCCATAGCTATTCTGCTAAGCGGGATATAGCCTGAAGGTAGAAGTGGTGTGAACCCCCCAACGTTTTTTTGAGTACGTCCTATTGGTGCTACATGTGGCTTGGTTCTTTTGATATAAGTTATTATATAAACATATTTTTTATATCTTACCGAAAAGCAATAATAATATCATTATATACACGCTTCCTGTTTTGTATTATTTTTTTCCTTAATAAAACTATATTAAAGTAAGTATATGCGCACATATTATACGAGTAATACGTTATTAACGTCGATTTTACTATTTAACTTGATGCTTACATAATAATTAAGGTTATTCGTTTCATTGTCAAGTTTCACGACTGCCTATTAACCAGTTTTCAAGTTTATTTCTTTTAAAAAATAACCTTAAGGCTTAGTAATTCGAGATCATAAGTTTTAGTTTCGTGGTTCCGGTAACATGTGATTTCCGATCGTACGCGATGGATATTTTTCGTTTTGTATTTTTGGTGTATTGCACATTCTGTTTAAATATTAGAAGTTCTAGTGGCATAATTAAGTTAGACAAGATATTTAAAAACTTTGATTTAAATTCAGACGCTTTTTTGGATTCTGTGCAGCTGTTACAGAAATACAACTACCCTTCCGAGACCCACACCGTAATCACCGGCGATGGGTATAAATTGGACTTATACCGCATACAAGGAAAGGGGGCACCTGTGTTACTAGTTCATGGTATAGCAGACACTTCGGACAGCTGGCTGGTGCTAGGACCGAAATATTCTTTGGCTTACCAATTGGCAGACGCGGGCTATGACGTCTGGCTTTTCAATGCGAGAGGAAATAGATACAGCAAAAACCACATCAATAATCTACCTTCAAAGGTATATTGGAATTTTAGTTACGAAGAAATAGGATTACAAGATTTGCCTGCTAGTATAGATTATATACTATCCATCAGAAATCTCTCAAAACTAACATATATTGGATTTTCACAAGGTACCACAGCGATGTTCGTGATGTGCAGTATGCGCCCCGAGTATAATAGTAAAATTGAGCATGCCATAATGCTAGCTCCAGTAGCTGGGTTACGATATTTAAAATATCCGTTTATACGTTTCTGGTCGGAAAATTTAGACCGCGTAATGTCATGGGCTGAGAGTAATCAATTGTACGAAGTTTTTCCATTTAACGAAAGTTTTAACAAATTTCACAATACAGTTTGTGATGTGACTTCTCCGTTCAGGATTATTTGTGAATTGGAATATTATAAAGATTTTGGATTGATACCTCTTACTAATCTGGTACCAGAGAAATTGCCAATATTAACGGCTCATTTGCCAGGCGGCACATCTGCTAAAGTATTCTTTCATTTCGTTCAAGGATATTCAACACAAAAATTTCAACGGTTCGATTATGGGAAAAGAAAAAATCTAGAACTGTACTCATCTTCTTCGCCCCCGGAATATGATGTTTCAAAAGTTAAGGTGCCGATGACTTTATTTACAAGTGAAGTGGATTGGTTTAGTAATAACAAAGATGTTCAAATATTATTAAGTGAACTTAAAACAGTGCAAAATTTGGTATATTTCAATGAATCTCTTAAATTTTCACACCTTGAATTTGTTTATGGGTCCAGAGTGAATTCTTTAATTAATAAGCCAGTGTTAAGTATTTTAAACAGTTTATAAAATTTTATAAAATATAAAATTTTCTTTTAAAACATAATGTATAAATCTAAGTCAGATTCTTATCAGATTTTATCTGGAGTGCTATCATCTTTATTATCCATAGAAGAAAAACAAAGACTAAATAAATAGTTTTGACATAAAAATGAATATTGTTCTTTACAACACCATAATTTGTGGTTTTACCTTGATAGAGTAATTTCAAATTTGTATGGGCTCTGAGATGAATGGGCTTTGTATATTGATGTCATTGACATTTTGTGGTGCACTATTTTGGTAATTGATTGAAAATGGATAGAAATTACGTGATAATTGAAATCTTGTCATATTTTAAAAGGTGGTATGATTTTTTATGAATGGACTTATTGCTTATTATTATTTATTTTGATTAAATGTTATTTATAATATTCTTTCCAGTAAATAAATATAATAATTATGTATAATATATACCTAATTATATATAGAGACAAAAATGTATAGCCGTCATAAATACATACATTAAATACATATATAAATCGACGGTTTTGGCTATACTTTCCTCCCTGGTATACTATACGAGGGGGGAAAGTATAGTAGAATGTACAACAGTCAAGGCTGCGTCGAAAGTAGCTCATGCACTGACTTGATGCCATCACGGGATAGCCGGTGATACTTCTCTCACTTGTTTTTACGTCACCAGCGGTTAGGTAGCTTATGTGCGTTTAAATGGCATACATATTTTTAATATATATTAACAATATTTAAAAAAAATATTGTATACAGATAAATAAACTTGATATTTAAAGAACATTAATGTGCATATGTTCATATATTTTATTCACACATTACATCAGCAGAATATTTTGTGCATTCGACAAGGTAAAGCCGAAAACATTTAATATTCTTGAAAGACTGCGGCCATGGCCTTAGTTGTTGGGATAGTGACATTGTATATATATGGTTAAATCAGATAATTCTGTTAATAATACGTGGGTGCTCAATGTTTTTCGGTAGAAAATAGACATCTAAGTCAAAAGGTAAAAACCTATACAAAATCATTTTTAATAAGCTAAAAACAAACGCTATAAATAGTAAAAAATATTATTAATTGAAATCTACAATCTATACGATGCAAATAGACATCTAAATTGCGAGAGCGAATTCCAGCTTTACCTTTATATGATGTTACATCGAACGTATCTAATTGAAAAGTGGACTTGGCAGCGGGCACAATGTGAAAAAAACTAGAGCAAAACAAACTAGAGTATTGGTATGAGTTCGCATACCTGTGTGTGTGAACGCAGGACCAAAAATTAAAAAACTCGATCTGTCTGCCGGTGTCGGGAACACACGTCCAGTTCGGATTGCCTCTCTACACCCAATTTAACGCGGAAAACACTCGGCTTTGTCCGGATAATAAACTCGATGGGCCACGTTGGTTCGTTAACAGCCTCTTCTTCATTGTCACCTCGACTATTGACGTTATAATTGTAGGCGTAAGGGTGTTTGCATGATTAAATGTGGAATCGGATTTCACTTATCGATGCTATTAAGCTCATAAATATGTCCATCGTTTTAAATTAACATATGAAATGTCCGAACGCATTTATTAGGTAGTTATATTAGTATTACTAAAAGCATGACATACTTTTTTTGCGTGTAGCAGGGTAGGTAGAGGGAACCTAGTGTTAGAACACTCCGTTCCCCGCTTTCCGCAGGATAAGACAGAACTAAACGCCATGCTTTGAATTCTTACTGGACTAAGGAAATGTAAATATGAATACATAATAGTTTATTCCCCGAGTGGGAATCTAATTGGGCACAAGCGTGTGACTGTAACACGATGTTTATGGGTTCGATTCCCATTCGGGGGAATGACTTATTATGTTTCAATATTTTCATTTCTCCGCTCTGGCCCAAAAGCTCCATAACTCATCGGTTGTTAATATATATTAATCGATGATAGTGATATTAATGAAGTACATTCATATTTCGTGTTTATAATATTTTTTTAATTCTCAAGTTTGCTCGCTTATAAAGAAAACTTAAATCTCTCTAAAAAAGAAATAATCTTTTATAAGCGCCACTGTACGTTATGTATTTTGTAGCAATTGCAATAATATCCCTTTATGTTAGAAATAAATCTCAAATAACAGATACTTTCGAAGGTAAATAAAAATAATTGAATCAATTTTGTTATAAAAGCAAAGAGATATATTATAGATATTTTATTATCGTTTAAACAATTACTGAAACTTCAATATTTCAACAAATAGAGGAAACTCAGTTAAATATTTCAAAATATTTCAGCAAATTCAGTTAAATATTTCAACAAAGCTTACTAAAATACAAACTGCCAGGTTATATTATTTTTCAACCAAATGATTGTCCGCAACGGCAACCAAAAAAAAAAGGTTACAACAACCTGCAGCGCGTTAAAAACCTCTGGTTCACAATCCATGTTCTGTTCTCGTTGGGCAAACCAGAGATCCGTGTTTCTATTTCGATTACTGGAATATTGAAAATAAAATATAGCCGCTATCATATTTCCACGCGACAGACGGAAATAAAGCCTGCCGACAAATCGACGGCTGCGTCGCTTCACGCTCTCGTCGACAAAGAATTGGGACTCTATCTGTAATCTTTCAGTGATTTGTATATATAATCGAAAAAGTATATAAGTAAAGGGGGAAAATAATTATTAATATATCTTAGTATATCATATTACTAAGGCCATATCATATTATTCGTGGCATGACAGTGCGTTCGATCCCCACTCGAAGAAATAAAATATTTATTTATTTAAATTTTATTTCTCCGCTTTGGTGTCGATGTGAAGTGCGGCGTTGAGTTTCGCTACTCTACACGCCTCCAGAATTCGGTGGAAAATACGAAACGGAGTGTCTTAACATTACATTAGGTTCTCTTTGCTTACCCTCCTGCGTGCTGGATATAGTTAATCTGATTTAATTCTGATTTTTTTATCATTTTACTGCTGTGTATGGAACATAAAACTAGTGAACGTAATTGTTCATACAATTACGCAATATGACCCATTTCTAATGTAGGGAACTATTATTAATACTTTTAATTTATTATTTTATTCTTTTCAATATTGTAATTTATTTATTTATCATTTATATACATATGTAAAAATACATACATTTCATAGAATTTACATATTTTATAGTAAGTATTCATATTTAGTATATTTATATGAAAACGCCCGCTACCGTCGACTGCAACTGTAAGGAGTTGTAATATTTACTCCTACCCTCTTGTCGACGCCATATTTTATAACTAACAGTCGATGCTTGCCACTCGATGTGTTTTCTATACCTGCCATTGCTTTCTCAGTTATTTATTAATATTATTGTAATTTTCGTGTTGTCTTTATATATATAATATGTTTGTGGTTGACTTTTGTATAAGCAGTGTAGTGATTTACTATTTGTGTTCAAACTATATGTACTTTAAAGTGGCGTTGAATCAACTCAGTGTCAACGGTAAGTAGACTTTTTATTCATCTCCATCAACACTATACAAATAATGAACAAATGGCAACATTAAAATTATATAACATATAAAATGTATGTTTGCTACGGCATATATTTTTTATAATATATTTAGTTTTGGGTTACCTGTCTAAGCTGTCTAACTATATTGTATTCCCTCCATATCGTTGTCCTGAGGCTTAATGTGTTTCCCTTGATTCGATTTTAAACGTTTTCATCTTTAGCAGTACGATCCAAGCCACGGTCATCGCTTAGGATTAGGAACTATATATAGCACTTATAGAAAGTTTTCACATTTTACCTTTGTATTTAGATTTAGATACTCGTATATCATTTTATATCAATTACAGAGATAGAAAAACCATTATTTTTCGTATAATTGTGTGTAATTGATAATCTCAAGAATATTTAACTTTTATATATTTTTTAACAAGAGAATATAAGTTTTAAAAAAATAACAAATCCCTACAAAATATGCAACGTTTGTCCAAAATGTCCTCTCCATCTAGGATTTCGAAAATTTATAATGATTTTATACTAAATATTGTACTAACTTACATTATGTCGAAGCTAATAACAAGAAAGATAATAAAATGTTAAAATGAGTGAATCGAAACAAAATTATTATACGTTCGTTAAAACTATAAAAACTATAAAGTCATAGAAACGCTTCAAACCAAGATAGGACAATAAAATGTACTTGATGCCTCTATTAAAAGAAAATGGAGAAAGATAAGCTTTTCATGTTACATGTGCAGTTCACAATTTTCAAGCTAGGCTATGCATTTTGTGACTGATTATAAAAGAAGGACCAAGAAAAATTAAACTTATTTTTATAATTTAATTAACAAAATTAAAAAATAAAAAATATATGAATACGCTTTCTTTTATAATTTTTACTCTGGTCTGTCACTTTCTTCAGCTTCATGCTCTATCCCACACATAGCAGAGTAGGTGGAGGGATTTAAAACATAATTCTGATGATTTTTATCAGAAATTAGGTTTCAAACTGGTTCCTTAATATAATACGTTATGTATATAATAATTAATTACTATAATCTAATATGCTACTTGTTTGTTCACGAACGGTGGTCTAAATATGTTCATGTTTAATTAGTTAATTAATGATGTAAGCTGAGGATATCACCTAAGGTGCACAAATTAAACAAATGCATTATATTTACATATCTGAATAAAAATAATTTCGAATTATTATATATAGGGAAAACGATAAATCAAAATTCAAATATCCAAATTAAGATTTTATAAGAATTCTTACTTGACTTTGTATCACCAGAGTGGGGAAATGTAAATAATTTAAAAATTCACCTCCCCCCCCCCCATTATATCTATGTAATATTATGTAAAAATAATATTAAAATGAAATTTAAGAACTTTACAAATTGTGGTCTATATAGTTCTGCGGTATAAAACGATACTGATACTGAAATTAAAAAGATACATTTAATAATATTATTTTGCATGCGAGTTTAACTTTCATAATTAATATTGTAAATTTATAATTTTGTTTTTAATATTCTGTCCAATTTGATGTGTTTATATTTTCGCTGGCATTAATCATATGTTTCACAAAATTATAATTTAATTTTAAAATCACGTTCACATAAGGAATTTTAAATGTTTTAAACTATTAAATGAAACTCTTAATCGCAAAGGACTAATCGCTTATATTTTTACGATTATTTAGTACATCTTTGGAAACCGCATCTTGGCCTTTAGAGTGGTGGGTTTGAGGTCCACTACTCCAGAGGACAAGACGACAGCCGTCTTCTTCGCTGTTCCAGATGTAATGGTTGAGTTTATCCGCTGTATGCTCACACACAAACTTCGATACGTGTTGATTATTGATATCAGAGATGTGTTCCTTCACTCTAACACTGAGTCTTCTCTTTGTGTGTCTTATATTCTTTTTTTATATAAAAACTACAATGAATATAATTATTTAAGTATATGGAGAATTATAATATTACTAGCAATTTGGCTATCATATAACAATAATACCTATTATAATATTAATATTTATTATTAAGATCATCAGAATAAAAAGACTAGAAACAGAATAACATTCTGATAATATAATCTATATACTATAAACTTTCATCTACATCAGTTGTTCTTGCGTAAAAGTGGAACAAACATCCATCCTCACATTTATAATATTAGTAGGATTATATAATTTTTGTAATCATTTGTAAAGAAATGCAATTTTAACATGACATTTTAATAGAATATTGAACAGTCTGTTCATTGGATGTGGGCCAACAGTAACAAAAGCTTCGTAAGCTAAACTTGCCAGCTTATAGGACATTTGGAAAGTTAAACTCAGGTAAGGAAACTTTCTATCATACGTTTAAGGGAAATTTATTACTTTAATACTCTCTTTAATGTAAGTAAATGTATATAATATTAATAGTTTATTTATATTCTTTTATTATTTTGTTAAGTGCGTGGTTACGGTGGTTAGTGGTTACAGGTTAAATTCACGAATCGTCATATCGTTATTTTGTATAACAACGTGAAAATCAGCTTGAGATTTGAGTTTGAGCTCATCTATTTAGTTAAACATTTATATATAGCAATAATATTTTTTATCTATACCATTTTGTGTGTTCTCCACTCTCCATTTGTTTCGAAAAAGGAGATCTGTGTCATTTGTCATCAAGCCGAAGAATAAACTTTCAATAAATGTCAATATTTCGAGGCCGTTATGGCGAAATGGTACTAGTTTGTGATTAAACGTTTGTGGGTACGAGTCCTACTCGGGTAATGAATTATTATTTTCACTTTCCTCCTTCTGGTAAAAAGACAGAGTATGGCGTTGTGTTTCGCTAGTTATGTTAGAAAGTTAGCTGTAGTAGTTATATTAAATGTGGCTCTGTTAAAAATAAGAAAAAAAATAAAAGTGGGATTTTAACCAATGGGCAACCATGGACCTCATTCACGCAGCAACTGTAACTACAAATAATATAAACAGAAAACCCTACTAAAAATTTAACACAATATATTGACACTGAAAAGCAGCCGTTTATTTCTAAGAGTTATATTCGTCGCGCTATATGTAGAGTTCATTCTAATTTGTTTAACACGATCTTTCGGTTCACCGATCTCGTGAATCTTTCACTTAATTAACCCTTTCAGGGGGCTGCCCCACTTCAAAGTGTCGTAAATAAAATATAATGTGTTATACACTGTGACCGATTGAACCGATGTGCCTAGTGAAGCGTGTTCTCCGCCCAGCTTAACATGTAGACTAGTAATGCTTTGAAATATCACCTTTGTACTAATATTGTTTGTGATAGTTAAACGTACGAGAATCTCTCGCTAGCTTTAGCGAAGATTTTACTTTGTTAATTACGATGGTACTTTGTGAATTTTGTTTAATTATATTAATTATGTTTTTAAGCTTTGCATATATTTATTTCCTAACCACTGAAAGAATATAGAAAATAATTATTGAAATTCGTTAAGCGCTTAATATTTACTAATTTCATGGTAATAAATTATGTTAATTAATCTAATTGTGGCGCAGCGGCACAAGGGTGTAATTGTAACGTGACGGTTGTGGGTTCGATCCCCACTCGAGGAAGTGAAATATTTATTTACGTTTATATATCCATTTTCTTCGCTCCGGTGTCGAGGCAAAGCACGGCGTTGACTTCAGCCACTAAACACGCAATGCCTCCAGGTGAACCTTATGCTCGTTTGCCTTGTCTATTCTCTATAAATATTTATTATATGAATATATAGAATATAATAATTATATCTATTCATAGAAAGTTTTGATGTAGGTCACTATGTCTACTCTATAAGATGACGGTAAAATACAGCAACGTTTTATTTAAAAAATATAATGGATATTGAAAATTCTATAATAAATAATAATAATATATTTCAGCGTCTGTTATTTTGTGACAGAGTAATTGTTTTGAAAGGTAAAGCATATCAAATAGTCTATATATAGAAAGTCAACGATATCTTCCATCAACAGCTGTAAATATAGAAGTGGCATTATAAAATATACCAACCGGTCAAACGCGAGTCAGATTTGCCAACCGAGGATTTAATACCAATTTCAGGGTTGTCAACGGGAAGTACAAGTCTTAGAAAGTTGACAAATTTAAGTTAACGCACTCATTTTGTATGAAATAAACTATAATTATAAGTTTGTCATGATTTTTTCTATGAAATATCTATATGTTTTCACAAGAAAAGCTTAACACTTATGTTTATAGGTTTCATAATATTTTAATAGAATAAAAGTAGTAGAATAAAAAAGTATAGCCACTTCTAAAAGTTTATGCACATGCACTTTCAGGCCCAGTAGTGAAAAGCTGTCTATAACCTATATAATACAATTACCGAAAAAAGCTTTTAAATTGTAAAGCTGATAAATTGTAGATGAATATTGATTAAAACCTTTTAAATTGTTTGATTTTAAAATATATACATTCGTGAATCTTATTTGGTTTCCAAACGATTTCAAAAAAGAGCAACTTTTAATTTATAAGATTAAAAATTCATTTATTTTTATATCACTCTAGTTAGTTTTTTTTATCTTCACACTGAAGTTCGCATATATCAGGGTAGGTAGAGGGAACCCAAGGTTAAGACGTTTCTTTCATCGCTTTCCGCCGAATATTCGAAGCATTGTGTGTTGAGTAGCGGAACTCCACGCCGCGCTTTGACTTATTACCAGAGCTAAGAAATGAAAATATTAACGAATAATAATTCATTCCCAAAACTGGGAATCGAACTCAGAACCGTCGTGCTTAGCCACACGTTTGTGCCACATATATAAATTCTTGCTACTATCGTACTCTATCGATTTGGTTTCAAAGATGTGCCAGTTTCATTTATAAATGACAAATTAAATAATCAAAATGTGATATGCAAATATAAATTATTTTATAAGCACCGTTCAAAATTTAATTAATTTAAAATATGTTTATATTAATATAGCTTTTAAAATAATATTGTACTTGTTTATTTTAATTCACGTTAAAAGTTACTAGAGTGTGGTCCAAAATAACATTTATACAACTAACATAATTTTATGGGTAATTAATTTATTTGCTACCTCTGTTAATTTAGAAAGTTCGTGTGGTTTAGTTTGGTAATGGCACATGAAATGCTGTTAAAATAAGATGAATTTTGTTTCTACGGAACCTTGTTTCTACTGAACGAGGTGTTATTAATATGGCCACTGCACAGAATGTACAAATAATGATTAATAAAAATCAACTTCACGTTGTATCCCGCACACAGCAGGATAGGCAGAGGGAACCTAGTGTTAAGACTCCGTTCTCCGCTTTCTGCCTAGAGGCGTTGCGTGTTGAGTGGCAGAACTCAACACGTATTCAATTATATAAAACCCTTTATAACCTTTGTGTTCCTGCCATATTTTTTTTTGTTGCCAAATTTTAATAATGACTTATTTTTTAAAATATTTATAAAATTAGTTTAAAAAAAAGATAATAATTACAAAGCTATTAAATACCTACTGAAAAGTACTTGCATTTTTCTCTCTCTCTCTTTCTCTTCTTGTACAGTATAATATATAAAGATCTATAGCCAACGTTATATATAATAATATATTAGTCAGATTAAAATAAATAATATTTTTGCTATTCTCATTGGAGAAATTCTCTTTGAGATACTACGATTTGAACTAATACCCTGTCATCTAGAAGTTGACCTTTCTGACATAGAAAGCTGTTGGCTTTAGAGCTGTAATACGATGACAACTTGGTGCTATCTGTTTAAGCTCTAAAATATATTGCCTTATATATTGTATAGTATAGTGCTTTTTATCTAACACGTTCTAGACTATATACGCGACGGTTGAGAGTTTGATTCCCACTCGTGGGGATGAGTTATTATTTTTTTATATTTAATATTAAAATAAATTAAATGATATATATATATATATAAAATAGGTATTTACAAAGTTAAGTAGCTAAGTATCACAATCGGTAACTCCTCAGCCCCGAGTTCAGAGGTAAAGAGCATGTAACGCGGTATTAAGCGGGTTGATGAGGGCAGAGCAGGTTCATGAATTATTAAGAGGCCGCGACTACAGATGAGTCTGCTGTGGCTTCGTTTTTAGATGGCTTTGAGAGCAGAGTGTGGTGCCGTGTGTTTTATGCAATGAAACTCGTTAGACGACGTCCAGGCACGTGAAAGCTTTAATTTAAATATTAACACATATGATGTAAATAATAAATAAGTGATGGTTTTTTTAGTTTAATTTTTTTTAGGGAAAATTGGGAACCTTGAGTTAAGACACTCCGTTCGTCAATAAAACACTTTCGGCCAAATACCTAGGGCGTTGAGTGTTGAGTGGCGGACCTCAACGCCGTGATTAGCGTGCACCAGAGTGAGAAAATAAAAATATTAAATATTTTATTCCACTTGTGCCTCCTAGTATTTTAAGGTTTTTTATTTAGTTTATTTTTTTATTATTAATCCATCAATATCAAGTTCGTAGAGACATAATATAATTACTTGATCATCATCCCTTTTTTCGGCCACTTTTCATTTCACACATGACATGTTGAGAGGTGGACTTTAATCTCACAATTGTGTTACCACATTGAAACAACTATATTATAATAATAAATAAAATATTTGAAATTTTAATACATAATTATCCAATTATTAAATTTCTGGCTTCTGTTTTTATATANAAGGTTATATCATTATAATCATAACGTTATTTAGTTTATCTTTTATCAAGTTAGTCGAGACATAATATTATTACATGATCATCACCCCTTTTTTTCGGCCACTTTTCATTTCACACATGACGTGTTGAGAGGCGGACTTCAATCTCACAATTGTGTTACCACATTGAAACTATATTATATTAATAAATAAAATATTTGAAATTTTAATACATAATTATCCAATTATTAAATTTCTGATTTCTGTTTTTATATAGACTCTATATGCTAATTCTTTTTCGAACGACACATAATGAATTTCTATAAAAAACCATTTTATATTCTTAGAGAGCCCTTTTACAATCCGTACATCCGGAAACTAAAGTTTATAACTCCGATAGTTGAGAAAACCTTTATCTTTATGAATACTTAAAACAGTTTACTCAACGGACTGTGAAGGCGTTCTCCACAAACATTAGGTGCCTTCTCGAGCAATATACTTTATCGTATTATATACTTTAGTTTGAAACTGACAATATTATTCATATATATTTAAATTCTATTAATTTTTTTGTATTTACACTTTTTATGTATATAATTTTCGCTAACTCTCCTCTACGGAACTTTTTAGTTAGAGGCATAATGAATTAACTGGGACCGTCGTGAGACATGTTGTGAGTTTAATTCCCACTTGTAGAAATGAAATATTTAATATTTTCATTTCTTCCCTCTATTGTCGAGGCAAAGCGCGGCGTTAAGTCCCACCACTCAACATGCAATGCTTCCAGAATTCCACAGAAAATGGGGAACAGAGTGCCTTAACACTAGATTTCCTCTGCCTACCATGCTACGAGTAGATGCGGGATACAGCGTGTAACAAAAAAAAAAATAACAAAATATACGATCACAAAATTAGATAAGAGAATAGTGAGTTTAATCGTATGATCAGTTAACATCGCTTTATATGATCGCCATAGTCTTTGTGATAAATGTCGTTTGTTAGGTTTTCTGTAACATCTGCATCCGCCAGCCGTAGACCGTAGCCGTGGTCCGGCCGCTGCGGTCTCGCTACACGTATAGTATTTGCGAACTGACATTATCGGTGCGGGCAAATTTTCTACAATCTCCTTGTCCTTTTGTGTCCGTAGCTGGTCATGACATGTCCATTAAGTTATCCTGTGAATTTGTAGGATTTAATATGGGGGAATTTAGTAGGTATGGGCAAGGACACGGGTCCCCAAGCGTTTCCGTTTAAAACATTGTTTCTGATCTTTGTCCCTTTTATGATTTAACTTTTGATTTATTTAATTTTTGTTTGTACGTGTACTAATATCGTTTATGTTTGTGTGAATGCATTGCTTTTTACATATATTTTATTTATGGATATTATTGAGGCTTGTAGTGGCGTATGGGCATAAATCTGTGATTGTAAGGGCACAAGTGTGCTGGCTATGGGATCGATTCCCATTCAAGGAAATGAAATAGATAATATTTTAGTTTTAGTTGAGTTCTGCCCCTCAATAATACGTTTTTTTAGTGGCAGTCGTAGTGCAGTGGCACAGTAAGCGCGACGTTTGTGGGTTCGATTCCCGAATCCCATTCGGGGAAAGATAATATTATTTGCTTCGGAAATTCGGCGGATAATGGGGGGCGGAGTATTTTAACACTATGTTCCTACTGCCTACCCTATAGCTTGTGGGATACAGCTGTATATACTCGTATATTAATGGATAAACTAAATGGAAATTGATTTCTGTTAACCAAACAAACAATATACATATAACTTTGTAGAACCTATGATATTGGTTTGTAATATTGTTTCAATATTAAACTTTGTAATCTGAAATCATCGTAAACATGGATATACTATTATTTTCCATACATAAAATCAAACGAACGGTCTTTCTCTCAAGGATCTTTATTTTTGAGCACTGCTCGTTTTCCAGCAAACAATATATCAAAGCTTGCAAATGTCGTTGAGAAGATATTACACTGGTATTTTCAAATTATGCTTACTTTTGTAACTACATTTGAATGAATGGGAACATTCTCATTCACTTATTAGTATTGAGAAGAGAACCCATTGTCTCTGTATATTCCTTTGATTGGGAATAAAATGCAAATGCATACCTTGTCGAGCTAGATATTTTCCTAATTGTACCAATATGTTACTATTGTTTAATTTATTTGCTATTGTTTACTATTATAGTTTAATATATTTACTATTGTTTAATATATTTATATAAAATATCGACGAAATGCCATCTAAATACCTTCAATTTATTGTTACTTTGTTTTACGATACTATTTTAGTTTAATTCATTTGTCCGTCGGTTGTAGGTTCGATTACCGCTAGCGGCGTAGGGTTCCGCCACGCAATACGCAACACCTTGAAAACTCGGCGAAAAATGGGTAACAGAGTGTCTTAACACTAGAATCTCTCGACCTATCCTACTATATGCGGGATACAGCGTGAAGCTGAAAAAAACTAGGTCAAAAAACGACGATAATAATATACATTAAATAGTAGCATTATAAAACTAGTAGATTCGGTATGAGAGGAAGTGCGGCGCATCCGCCAGGCATCGCTGGTAAACGATGAGTGACATCTTATTTCCTCAATGCGGAGCCATGTGATGCCGCCACTATACGGTAACGTGCATTATTCCGTTGGAAGTCAACGGAACCCGCGGGGACGTGCTGTTTTCAATAAAATTTAAACCAAGTTTTTCCTTGACAATATTCTTACACAGGAATTTTGTTGGTAACATTTTATTTAAATACTAGCCTTATTGTGGTATATCAATTTCTTGATAGTTTGAAATTTATGTTCAATATTGTCATATTTTATAAAAATGTTTGCGATGAATATAAAATATGTGTATGAAAGTGATTGATTCTTCCTTTATTATTAAAATTGTTTTAAGATGCATTGTAAAAATTTTTATTTTTCAAAAATTTACATTTTCTTAAATAATTTTACTTAACACACTAGTTTATAATTTCTCACCCTCTAGTATTTGCGATAAAAAGTACTTCCCAATGTCATACCGTTTTAAACTTTTCCCTCAGGTGAAGATGTCAATAATTGATTATTAAATCATTGATTTTGATTAAATAAATAAACAAGAATAAATCCTAGTTAAAGATATTTTTGATTCAAAATATATCCCTCAAATGAGTTTCGAATCTACAACTAGCACATGAAGAAAAACCTATGATAAAATTGCATTTATTGCATTAACAAATTAATATACAGATATGTAGCTACATAGTGGCATCTAATGATAGATATAAAATTAAATAGACGACAGTACCTGAGAAGTTAATGGTCGTGGAAAATGGCTTTACAGTCCGTTACGTAAGTCGATGCTGTAAGTATTCTTGGATATAGAAATGAACTACCGAGATTTTTGCTTAAAAAATATAAAATATAAATTAATTAAAAATTAATCGAATAATATAGATATTATGAATGACTAAAAAAGATATTTTTTTTATTTTACATATCTATCTGTCACTTAAAATTAGATCAGCTTCACGCTGTATCCCGCATCCAGCCTACATTAGGCAGAGGGAACCTGGTGTTAAGGTAATTCGTTGCCCACTTTCCGCCCAATTTTTCGAGGCATTTGCAAAACTATCATTAAGGATAGGGGTTACGATTATTTTATATATATCAAAGGATTTATCAACTTACAATAAAGATGGGGACACCCCATAGATATTTCTTTTTATTATAATATTAATTCTATATTAATCATCAGAAAACCTTGCAACTTGTAATGAAAAAATGACTACAGTATTTAAATACAGTATTAACTTTTTCATTACACAAGAAATTAGATTATATTTCTAATGGCAAGCAGCCAAGTCTAACATAGAGAAACAAAGCTGGAGAAAATTTATCCAGGTACGAATACAGGGCGCACGTGTATCATTTCAGTATAATTGCTAATACGGCAGCAGACCACTAATCGGTCTCTCGCTATCCGAACTCGACAGTCGGCCGCTACGACCTCATTATGTAATATTAATTTTTCACATTCATTTTCCTTTTACTAATTAAACTTTTTAAACTATTTTTAAATTATTTAAGTACTATGTGGTCTCGTGGAATGTGGATTTTTTTTACGATTTTTAAATGTGTTTTGATTTATTATTATTTACACAGGTACTTTAATTATCCCTTGAGAATTCAGCAGAAAGTGGGGAGTGGAGTGTATTAGCACTATTTTATATTAATTCTATTAAATCTGAAGTGTTATATTTGTATTATTTGTAAAATACAAATAACACCAAGAAATAATTAATTATTTTAATTTTATCGTATAAGTAGTAAAATTCGAGTGAAAAAGTCCCTGACGTGATAAATTTCATTGATGATGGAAAGTGTACACGAGGTTCTAATGGCCATTGTATTTGGTAGGCATACTTTACTTCAGATAATTTATCGTTCCAGAAAATAACGTTCTGGACCAATAAATTACCTGAATTTTTCTTTATAATGGCAACTATATGCACCAATACTCGTCAAGATGATTGTAAAAAAAGTGTTGAAAGCTATATTAAAAACATTGCAGCACCACTTAAAACAATTAGAAATACAAATAAATGAACATTTAGAATGAACTTTGTTTTAGTACATTATGCATTCGATAGTGAATTGTGGGTGAAGCACAATTAAGCGCGAGATTGAATTCAGTTGAGGTAAATTAAACTGGTTAAACAGGATACGAGTATGTGAAGCTACCTACAATTGCAGTTTCTAATACCTTCGTACAGATTAAATATATGTTTTCAGCTTACGGCTTTTTTTAAATTTTAATTCTTGCTTACACTACAGACTTATGGTCCGTACCTTTTGTCATCTTATAGAGTTCTTTTAATATATTTTTTTTCTTTAGGTGTTACCTAGAGCTTCCGGCTTGTCACGATTAAAAAAAATAGTAGTTCCTGCATATGCCTAATATATGAAAAAAGTTTATGTACCTACAGTTTAGAAATATCCTTGCATTCATCTATGTAGAATCAATTTAAAGTCAATAAACCTATTTTAAATTAGTGCTAATATCAATTGATAGCAGAATTTTGAAGCAAAGGATAGAATATAATGTTTATTACGTAATTTTATTTTAATTAATTCACTTTTCTTACGGCAAATGTAATGTTTTCAGATTTAATCGTTTAATATAGAGTTTTCTTTCTTCTTCATCTTTACGCTGTATCCTGCTGTAGCAGAGTAGGCAGAAGAAGTAGTGTTAAAACCCACCTCCCCACTTTCCGCCAAATTCTGGAGGCATTGGTTTTTGGGTGGCGGAACTCAACGCCGCCGTTATTTAATTTCATAAAAATTGTTCATATCGTTTTTGTATAATTCTTATAATTATACAAATTATATTATAGATACACTTATTATTGACATTTAGTTCTCGTATTTTGCCTCAAACCTGTAAGCCAGCAAGTTCTAATAGTGTAAATATTTTACCAGTTCGGTAAATCTTCTCTACGGGATGGCTTAAAGCGCAACTAATTCGAAGGTAACATAATAATTAAGTCTCCGATGGAAGCACCGGAATATAAAGCCAAGGTTTAACTGCGACCAGCTGCGCCGCGGGAATTGTAAGCATTCGATTAATAATTCTTATGTTTCTATGAACTGGATTTTGTTTCATTCTCCTAGTAATTTTTATATAATGTTAAATGTATATTTATTTTTTCTATTTTTTTTATGTGAGGCACTGCTACCTTTAAAAAAATGTATATATAGAGAACATCTTCGTTTACTTCATAGTATTTTTAGTCGTTTCGTTTCGTTTCGTTAGGTATTTTTAATTAGGTTAAGGCGAAAATTTAGACCTCAACAAATTTTTTGTATACATGTATTAAATGAAAAAATGACATAGAAATAGTGATTTGACTAGCCGCATAGTGATGGACTTGCGCAGACTCACCGCGTAGTGATGTGCGCGAACAAAAGTAATTATTTTAATTGAAATATTACTAATACATAAGTAATTTTTCAATTAAAATAATTATATATTATACATAATTATATAATTAAACTAGCGGCCCGCCCGCGGCTTCGCCTGCGTGAACTACGTTATTATTAATTTCTGTGTCCATGAGTACCTAAGTGACGTCCATGCAAAATTTGAGACTCCTAGCATTTGTAGTAATGAAGTTTCATACAAACTTTAAACCCCAAAAAGAACCCCTTAGAAGTCGAATATTACAAATTCCCGTCTTAGCGAGCACCTACGTCCTATAAGTAACTCCTATGCAAAATTTCAGATTCCTAGCACATGTAGTTTCTGAGATTTCGTGATGA
>JAKRZM010000544.1:81922-110325 GCA_036379175.1 Heliconius cydno galanthus
GCCATAGTCTTTGTGATAAATGTCGTTTGTTAGGTTTTCTGTAACATCTGCATCCGCCAGCCGTAGACCGTAGCCGTGGTCCGGCCGCTGCGGTCTCGCTACACGTATAGTATTTGCGAACTGACATTATCGGTGCGGGCAAATTTTCTACAATCTCCTTGTCCTTTTGTGTCCGTAGCTGGTCATGACATGTCCATTAAGTTATCCTGTGAATTTGTAGGATTTAATATGGGGGAATTTAGTAGGTATGGGCAAGGACACGGGTCCCCAAGCGTTTCCGTTTAAAACATTGTTTCTGATCTTTGTCCCTTTTATGATTTAACTTTTGATTTATTTAATTTTTGTTTGTACGTGTACTAATATCGTTTATGTTTGTGTGAATGCATTGCTTTTTACATATATTTTATTTATGGATATTATTGAGGCTTGTAGTGGCGTATGGGCATAAATCTGTGATTGTAAGGGCACAAGTGTGCTGGCTATGGGATCGATTCCCATTCAAGGAAATGAAATAGATAATATTTTAGTTTTAGTTGAGTTCTGCCACTCAATAATACGTTTTTTTAGTGGCAGTCGTAGTGCAGTGGCACAGTAAGCGCGACGTTTGTGGGTTCGATTCCCGAATCCCATTCGGGGAAAGATAATATTATTTGCTTCGGAAATTCGGCGGAAAATGGGGAGCGGAGTGTTTTAACACTATGTTCCTACCCTATAACTTGTGGGATACAGCTGTATATACTCGTATATTAATGGATAAACTAAATGGCAATTGATTTCTGTCAAAGCAAACAATAACAAACAATATACATATAACTTTGTAGAACCTATGATATTGCTTTGTAATATTGTTTCAATATTAAACTTTGAAAGCTTAAATCATGGTAAACATGGCTATACTAGTATTGTTATTATTTTCCATACATTCCAAACGAACGGTCTTTCTATCAAGGATCTTTATTTTTGAGCACTGCTCGTTTTCCAGCAAACAATATATCAAAACCTACAAATGTTGTTGAGAAGATATTACACTGGTATTTTCAAATTATGCTTACTTTTGTAACTTTATTCAAATGAATGGGAACGTTCTCATTCTCCTATTGAGTAGAGAACCCATTGTCTCCGTATATTCCTTCGATTGGGAATACAATTCAATATTTGTCGA
The DNA here is from genome assembly GCA_036379175.1 of Heliconius cydno galanthus. Taxonomy (NCBI): domain Eukaryota; kingdom Metazoa; phylum Arthropoda; class Insecta; order Lepidoptera; family Nymphalidae; genus Heliconius; species Heliconius cydno. Next base: position 83,085 of record JAKRZM010000544.1, read on the forward strand.
ACTAGATATTTTCCTAATTGTACCAATATATTATTATTGTTTAATTTATTTGCAATATATCGACGAAATGTCATCTAAATACCTTTAATTTATTGTTACTTTGTTTTACGATACTATTTTAGTTTAATCCACTTGTCCGTCGGTTGTAGGTTCGATTACCGCTAGCGGCGTAGGGTACACGCAGCGCCTGGAATATTCGGCGAAAAATGGGTAACAGAGTGTCTTAACACTAGAATCTCTCGGCCTACCCTGCTATACGCGGGATATAGCGTGAAGCTGAAAAAAAACGATAATATAGTATAACTATAATAATATACATTATAAATAGTAACATTATAAAACTAGTAGATTCGGTATGAGAGGAAGTGCGGCGCATCCGCCAGGCATCGCTGGTAAACGATGAGTGACATCTTATTTCCTCAATGCGGAGCCATGTGATGCCGCCACTATACGCTAACGTGCATTATTCCGTTGGAAGTCAACGGAACCCGCGGGGACGTGCTGTTTTCAATAAAATTTAAACCAAGTTTTTCCTTGACAATATTCTTACACAGGTATTTTGCTGGTAACATTTTATTCAAATACTAGCCTTATTGTGGTATATCAATTTCTTGATAGTTTGAAATTTATGTTCAATATTTTCATATTTTATAAAAATGTTTGTGCTGGATATAAAGTATGTGTATGAAAGTGATTGATTTTTCGTTTATTATTAAAATTGTTTATTAGATGTATTGTTAAAAATTTTTATTTTTGGTAAATGGGGTAAATAAAATGTTATAAACAAGAATAATTGCTAGTTAAAGATAAATTTAGCAAAAACAAATTTAAATACAAATATATCCCTCAAATGAGTTTCGAACCTACAACTAGCACATGAAGAAAAACCTATGATAAAGCACAATTGCATTTATTGCATTAAAAAATTAATATACAGATATGTAGCTACATAACAAAGTATATCTAATGATATATATAAAATTAAATAGACAGTACCTGAGAAGTTAATGGTCGTGGAAAATGGCTTTACAGTCCGTTACGTAAGTCGATGCTGTAAGTATTCTTGGTTATAGAAATATTCAACTACCGAGATTTTTGCTTAAAAAATATAAAATATAAATTAATAAAAAATTAATCGATTATCATAGATATTGTAAATAACTAAAAAAAGAGTTTTTTTTTATTTTACAGATATAATAAGATGTGAAAACTGTCACTTAAAATTAGATCAGTTGCACGCTGTATCCCGCATCCAGCCTACATTAGGCAGAGGGAATCTGGTGTTAAGGTACTTCGTTGCCCACTTTCCGCCTAATTTTTCGAGGCATTCGCAAAACTATCATTTAGGATAGGGGTTTCTATCATTTTATACATATATTTCAATATGACTATGAGAATTCGCAAAACAACTACATTTTGAGAATAATTCTTAAAACACTTATTTACAATTATTTTAAATATATAAAAGGATTTATCAACTTACATTAGAGATGGGGTGCTCCATAGATATTTCTTTTTATTACAATATTAATTCTATATTAACCATCAGAAAACCTTGCAATTTGTAATGAAAAAAATGACTACAGTATTTAAATACAATATTCACTTCTTCATTACATAAGAAATTAGATTATATTTCTAATGGCAAGCAGCCAAGTCTAACATAGAGAAACAAAGCTGGAGAAAATTTATCCAGGTACGAATACAGGGCGCACGTGTATCATTTCAGTATAATTGCTAATACGGCAGCAGACCACTAATCGGTCTCTCTCTACCAGAACTCGACAGTCGGCCGCTACGACCTCATTATGTAATATTAATTTTTCACATCCATTTTCCTTTTACTAATTAAACTTTTTAAACTATTTTTAAATTATTTAGGTACTATGTGGTCTCGTGTAATGTGGATTATTTTACGATTTTTTGTTTTGATTTATTAATTAACTTAACTTAACTTTAATTATGTCTCCAGAATTCAGCGGAAAGTGGGGAGTAGAGTGGCTTAGCACTATTTTATATTAATTCTATTAAATCTGAAGTGAATTATTATAATTTTATTGTATAAGTAGTAAAATTCGAGTGATAAGTCCCTCACGTGATAAGTTTCATTGATCATGGAAAGTGTACACGAGGTTCTAATGGCCAATGGCCTTGGCCTCCTCAAATAAACATTACGTTTATTTGAGCCCAACACTGTACAATAAAGTCAATGAATACCTTAAAATCTACAGCCTAACGTTACGAAGGTGTAGAATTGTATTGTTTAATTGGCTTCTAACACTAAATTATAGAGACACCGAAAATCTTATTAAATTTCAGATGCAAACATAAGCACGCACCACACACACAGCCACACACGCGCACATGTACACACGCACACATACACACAGACACACACGCAAATACACACACACATACACACACACACACACACACACACACTCACACAAACCCACTTACTTTTATATTATTTTACTTTAAGAGTTTTTTTTAATTTTATTTTTTTGTATTTCATTGTAAATTTTTGCTGTTTCATATAATTACAATAGTTACTAATCAACGCTAGGGAGGTGGGCGTTAATAGCCGCAACACAGTGTATCACTAATGCGGTTATTATCGTACAAATTGTTTCTTGTGTAAATTTCTTGTGTATTCCAATAAAGTATAAAGTAATGTATTTGGTAGGCATACTTTACTTCAGTTAATTTATCGTTCCAGAAAATAATGTTCTGGACCAATAAATTACCTGAATTTTTCTTTATAAGGTCAACTATATGCACCAATACTCGTCAAGATGATTGTAAAAAAAGTGTTGAAAGCTATATTAAACAAATTCCAGTATCACTTAAAACAATTAGAAATACAAATAAATGAACATTTAGAATGAACTTTGTTTTAGTACATTATGCATTCGATAGTGAATTGTGGGTGAAGCACAATTAAGCGCGAGATTGAATTCAGTTGAGGTAAATTAAACTGGTTAAACAGGATACGAGTATGTGAAGCTACCTACAATTGCAGTTTCTAATACCTTCGTACAGATTAAATATATGTTTTCAGCTTACGGCTTTTTTTTTTAATTTTAATTCTTACTTACACTACAGATTTATGGTCCGTACCTTTTGTCATCTCATAGAGTTCTTTTAATTTTTTTTTTCTTTAGATATTACCTAGAACTAGACTTACCTAGAACTTCCAGCTTTCACGATTAAAAAAAAATAGTAGTGATTAGGCGTATGAAAAAATTTTATGTACAGTTTACAAATATTCTTGCGTTCTTCTAAGTAGAACGAATTAAAAAATTATGAAAATAATTTTAAATTAGTGTTGCAGAATTCTGAAGCAAAGGATAGAATATAATTTGTATTAAGTAATTTCAATTGTACAGTAGTGTTAAGACCCACCTCCCCACTTTACACCAAATTCTGGGGGCATTGCTTTTCGGGTGGCTGAACTCAACGCCGCATTATTTAATTTAATAAAAATTGTTCATATCTTTTTTGTATAATTATTATAATTATACAAATTATAATATAGGTACATTTATTATTGACATTTAGTTCTCGTATTTTGCCTCAAACCTGTAAGCCAGCAAGTTCTAATAGTGTAAATATTTTACCAGTTCGGTAAATCTTCTCTACGGGATGGCTTAAAGCGCAACTAATTCGAAGGTAACATAATAATTAAGTCTCCGATGGAAGCACCGGAACATAAAGCCAAGGTTTAACTGCGACCAGCTGCGCCGCGGGAATTGTAAGCATTCGATTAATAATTCTTATGTTTCTATGAACTGGATTTTGTTTCATTCTCCTTGTAATTTTTATATAATGTTAAATGTATATTTAATTTTTCTAGTTTTTTTTATGAGGCACTGCTATCTTTAAAAAAATGTATATATATAGAACATCTTCGTGTACTTCATAGGTATTTTTAAGTAGGTTAAGGCGAAAATTTAGACCTCAACAAATTTTTTGTATACATGTATTAAATGAAAAAATTACATAGAAAAAGTGATGTGACTAGTCCCATAGCACTAGCCGCATAGTGATGTGCGCGAACAAAAGTAATTATTTCAATAGAAAAATATTAACAACATTAGACACTGTCCGCAACTAGATAAATAAAAATTACTTATGTATTCATATATTTTATTTAAAATTATTATCATCATTCACAATTTTTTTTTGTACTACATATACAACATGTTACTTTAGATAAGTGTTAGCATCATACCATTTTCTTGCTTATTTTCTATACTTCTAACTTACAATCGTTTTTAACTTGTCTGCGAGTGTCATTTTAAAGCACATTTTGACACCAATAAAAAATAGCTGCCTTTGACATATTTTACTCTACTACGAACGGCTTTTTTTATTTCGCATTTTCTCTTTAACCATTTCACAAAGCCAGTTATGACGTTCTGTGCTAACTTTGTCCTAGTTTCTTTTCAGTTAGTATATTTTCTATTTACTATGACAGGGTTCAAAATATTTGGTTATACATTTTGAAATAACATAAAAGTACTGTACAAATTTCTAACTTCTAAGTACATATTTTTTAGTATAAAAGAAGGAAAACCTAGCGATTTAAAAAAATATAATAATTATATAATATTATATATATATATTGTGCTATAATATTTAATTAAACATGAAAATTTAATATAAATTTACAGTTTTGAACTTGATAGAGCAATATTAATTTGATTTAGATTCAATTACGAATACTAAAGTTTTCGTAGAGTTACAAATTCTCGTAACTCTTGATCGTAGCAACGATAGTTTCCTTTTAAAACGCAATACACTTTTAGTTTTATTATATAACGTATAATTTACAGCGTTAGTACAACTTTGTTATATCTTAGTTTGTAGGTGAAATTCTTTAACTAATATGTCGCTGCCATATATATGCGTCTAGAATATAAAAATATTTTCGTATTGTTCAGAATTAAATAGTTTTTAAATAATTAAAAATCATAATTTATGAAGGAAGAGTGTGTAGTGTAGAGCGGTGGAACGTGTCGGTTGAGATTTAAAAACACTGGAGGAAGGTCCCGTAAAAATAACGAGGACTCGATGGCATGTATGAAGAGGTTGATGACAGTGAACGACGGGGAAGAGGTACGCAGAGACCATAGTTTGGCACTCCGTTGCCTTTGGCTGGAAAACAAGTAATATATTAAAACGTAAAATTTTAAATTATATAATTTAAGATGATAAATTTAAATAGTGGTTATTTGTTTACACGAAATAAACAAACCGCAAGCTATAATTTATTAAGCATGCAAATTATAATTGATTTTCATTTGTTTTGATATAAAAAATATTATTTACAATTATTAATTCACAGTCGCCATTATGATATTTGGTGGAAATCGCGGAAACCATGTAAGTCACTTATATAGCAGCATATAGCGCAACACCTGTCTTTGTCCGGTTAAAAGAAAAGGAAACCAGGAAAACAGGATACCTCAAGTTCAGCACGTCTGCTATGATTCCATGGTGTCTACTGCCAAACCTATCCAGATAATGCTATAGGAAAGAATGCTGGAAAAGCTCAATAAATAATATATTTGATAAAAAAAATACGGACCAAGATAAAAAACAATACGGACCAAGTGATACTGAAATAATTAAAAAATACAATAAAACCTATTATTAATTTGAACATACAACGTGGTATAATAGAAGATATTGATTCAAAACAGATAATAAAAGACCTCATCGGGGAACATTATATAGGGCACTACATGTAAATTATGACGCTCTGGCGAACATTGAAAAAAAAAGACAATAGGAGAGGCGAGCTTTATCCAATAATAATTCTCACTTGAATCTCTTCTCGCTTCATCTGATATAGAATACTAGTGGACCCGAACGCGGCTACGCCCGCTTGAACTATACGAATATTTATTAAATATATTTATGAAATTATTTTCAGTTTTCAATAGAGAGATGCGTTAAGCAAGCTCATTTTGGGTGACGTTTTCTAACAACAAACTTTGCAAATCGTTGCTTAGCAACGGCGGTTGTTATTAACATGGCGGAATAAATTGCATGTCAAATTAATAAGTATTTTAATATATTGGTATATATCGAAAATATAACAAATATGAGCAAAAAGTATCCTATGTTCATCCCGAGACCCTCAAGTATCTCTTATATGAGTATTTTATCATAATTAAATTAGTAGTTTGGCCCTGATTGCGTAAAAGACAGACAGACAGACAGAGTTACTTTCGAATTTATAATATAGGTATGGATGGATAGAGAATTACACTCGGTGGCCACTCGGCCGTCGCACACTTACTGATAAGAGGTAATACTTATAATTAGTCCGCTCTATTCTCTATTCAACAGGCGCAGAGATAAATTTAGTTGAGTTTTAGTTATTGTATTGAATGGTGATTGTCTTTTCTAGGATTTTATATTTATTTTTATAATCTATTTCAAACCACTATTTGAATTGCAATGAATGATGATGGAAGTTAAGAATATTTCTTTTTGGTTTTGAAGTATTTATTCGTAAGCTAAAGCTAATTATACTGAATTTGTAATATTATATTTTTTAGTTATTGTTATGTAGCGTTGTATATCATGTATAGATACCTAGTCTACCAAAAAATAGCTTGTTACTGCAGTTAATTGAAAATTAAAACTATGTTATAGCAAGTACGAACATTGATAACTCCACACCTAAAGACAGGCTACTCATATAAACCAAGTAAAAATGAAGATTTTATGATCTCAGATTATTAGTAAACATTTATTTTAATATATAATGACATAGATGTCTAACATATTGATAATTTTTATAAAGATATAGTAACAAAAATTAAAATTAAATTAACAATAGCTAGTGAATTCAGCTATCGTCAAATAAGGTATACGAGATTCAGAACAAAGAGCTTTACGTATAAAATATAACCGTTTGTGACTTCCAGGTAGTAAGTAAAAAAATGGTCTCACTGACTGGACACAGTTAGAGCCAAACGCTGACATGTTCCCGACTAACACAATTACAGCTTCGAGGGCCAACAATCTACAGCCAATTCAATTAACATCAGCTTTTAAGGATATATTCGTATCCATACATACCCATTGTTTGCACGAATATAAAACGGTCTGTTTGTCGAATAAACGTGGAGTTTCTTTGTTGATTTAAATTTAGGTTTTGTATTTTTATCAATTGCTGTTTTTTAAGTAAGTCTTTTAGTAAGTACATGTTATATGTAACTTTTTATTATAATTAAAAACGTTTCTAGATTTTAAGAACTTTTATTCTGTGTACTGAACTATGATACCTTATTAAAATTCATAGTCGTGGGTTCGAATGTCATTCGGAGTAATATTAGGGTAAATAATAATTATATAGGGTCTCGTATGAAATGTATTCTCCGTATTCTCTCTCTAATCTACTCTAATTGATATATTTTATTTGATTGATATATTTATATGTTTCTTTCTACCCATAAAAGAATTTCTCTAAAAAATAATATTATAATTTTATATGTTTCTGAAGTGAACATTCATACGACGAATAACTAAGTAAAATAAGTTTTATAATTGAAGCACATTTCTACCTTAACAAGACTAATTAATCTAGAAGTAAGCTCGAAAATGTGAAAATTACCAACTAAGGTTTAAGTTAATTTATCGTGTTCTGTGCATCAACCTTACATTGTGAGCTACAGAGAGAAATGTAACGTTAAGTACTTCTTCGTTAATCTCTGCTGAACATAAGTATATATGAATTAAATAAATGATTTAGTTTTTGCTATGAAAAATATATTTATTTCATATTATATTAACAGTAAATTTAGTATTGGTTTAGTGTGTCCAGCTGTTAACAATTTTATATATATGTAATGTAGTGTATTATTTGTTAAATAGCTGCACAGTGTATTCGGAACGTAGCGGGGTCGGCAGAGGGAACATGGCAACCTAGTGTAGAGTCACTCCGTTCTCATGTTCGTAACAAAACACAAACAGTTCGCAACACGCTCGTTACCAGAGTGAGAAAACTCTCCTCGAATGGAGATTGCACCCACAAATATCACGCTTACTTTCTAATGCTGTGTCACTATAATTATAGAGACCAGGTGGATGTTGCTATTACATTTAAGGGTTACCTATTTGGCTATTACAAAAGTATAGGAACATCTTTTGAAATAAAAGGTATACATTTAGGAATTAAGGCTCTATAACATAACAGAATATAGATTTAAATTGTCTATTTCACATCATACTATTCAATATAATTTTCTAGTAGAAATGGAGTTAATTGTATCAATTATGCGTAGATCGTCTTTAAAAGCTGATGCTGATTAAATTTCCTCTAGATTGCTTTCTGTGTAGAAATGCACTTAAGCATTTACAATGACCTTTTTATAATAAGTTTTAGTCTGTATATAAGATTAACTTAGTAATTTAATAGTTGTGTATGTAGAAAAGAATTATAGCATCGCATTATATACGAGAAATTATGATTTATTTGCCGAAATTATTTCCAAGAATTTCTAGAAACAAACATAAATACTTAATAAGATTCTTTAATAGTTTTTTTAAATTAATTTACTGTCGATTTATAATTGAAAATAAAAGATACTTTTAACGTTTTGGAATTGTTATTACGAACTTGGGAAAGAAAAATACTTATTTATAAAACGTATAAAAATTTGAACGTAGCTAGATTTGAACCTACCTCTTTTACGGATGGTTAGATGGTTTCCAAAACTCGCGGGTTCCAATCCCGCTACGTTGAAATTTTTATACGTTTAATAAATAAGTATAATAATAAACATAACACAAACAAATAATACCTTGACTAAAAAAGTAAATGTTTCTAACATATTATGTAAAATATTCTATTTAAGTTTATTTTTGGAAAATTGATGTAGCTTGTTATCTCCAATACAGTATTTGTGAAATTTGTGAGAAACAAAAATAAATATTATAAAATCACATAAGTATCACGTCGGGCGTACTATAACGTATTCTGAAACAGAAAAAAATAATATTTTTCTAGAATATACAAACTGAGTTTATAAATTCAAAGTTTTCAATAGAAACATACATTTGTGTAGTGCTGGCAGTGTGTGTTTCACTTTAGCCATATTCAATATCAATGATGCGACTAGGGCAAACAGAGCGGCTCGAATAGGAAATTTTATTTGATAAAGTTCGCTTACTCTCATAGACTTATTTTCAGTGCTTCTATACTTGTTCTTTCTTTAGTACTCGCTGAAGTGTCATAATTTTCATTTTCAATTTCATTTCGCTTTTTTCTTCATTTGTAGCATTCTAACATTATTCTTATGTAATTGTTGATAAAATACCGTAATAGAAAAGAATATTTTATCTTTCATTCTGCATATTTGCAAATATCTTGTTTAATAATAGTAACATATTTTTTTCAATTTCACATTTACGTTTCATGTGTTACCTGTTTGTTACCATTTACACTTAGACCACGTCCCGTTGCTGCACGGTTGCGTAAACAATGGTTTTCAAACCATAAAAATAATTATTTTCAGGATGTTATTAATATATTGAAATATAAAAGATTTAGACAACACTGTATATAGACGTCATTATAGCCAGCTTCAGAATTTAACTGTAAACACGAAAACCACAAGTCCCATTCGGGGATTGTTAAATTTCTATTAAATTTATCTCGTCTTTTAATAGGAAATGCCGCATTAAAATAAGTAAAGTAAATTAATTTCTCAAAATATGCTACAACATATATAACATGGTAAAAATAAAAAGTATAAAAAGAAATATTCCTATACGGAAGAAAATGCCTCTCTATTTCAACCTGTGATATAGAACTGAAAAACTGGTAGAAACCGATTGCTTTATTGACCATTCATTCGTATCTGAAATCTAAAACAAATATAGTGGACTAGTGGAATAAACGGGTACGTACGAGTATATCAATTGAATAGAAGTATACATATTCTGGTCACGTCGGCGTGGGGCGCTGTAGACAAATACGTAGCGGCGCTGGCACTTATTTGCTCGCTAATTTTGTTACTTCCCTCAATTTGAAAAGATTTATCCCATTATATAACGTTAGAATCGTTCTATTTTCTTATGTTCTAAATGGTTTAATTTATGTTTTAGGAACATATATTTGCATGTTAATTAATATATGTATTATTGAACGTATTTATTTTAGAAATAATTAACATGAACGTATGTGACATGGATATATTGTAGTGAAAGATTTTATTAATTGTCATATAATTATATTTTATTATGTTAATACTTCCACTTTTATTTATATTAAGGAACATACAAAAGAATTTAATCTTAATGGTGTAAAACAGTTAAAAAACAATTAATTATATTACTATACTAGCGACCTGCTCGCAGCTTCGCCCGCTTGTATTATAAATGAATTATTTTCTCCTCTATTCATTTTAGTGATAAATCAAGTCAAATTAAATCAATTTCACGCTGTATCCCGCACACAGAAAGGTAGGCAGAGGTAACCTAGTGGTAAGATACTCCGTTCCATACTTCTTAGAAGAATTAAACACATTGATATTTACTTTAATTAAAACAAAGAAAAAAGGATTATATTACAAAGATTTATTGTATTAAAAGTGTATTTAAAAAAAAAGTGCTATTTAAGGTGAGGTGAATTATAAGTTTAATATTATAGTATTAGTAGTAGATTTTTGCAGCTTGTGATTCAGGTAAAGATTTCTATGTGGTACTTAGAAGCTTTCTTGTTAAATATTTAAATATTTATTTGCCTCAACATATTAAACATAGAGTACGCAGATGCCATTTTCTGTAAGAAATAATTATATTAATAGTATGTACAATTTCCACGATATTTATACTTGTCTATTTTAAATTTTCATTTAGCATTATAATAAATAAAATAGATTGTTAAAAGAGCCTTTACGAGGACACAATTTAATAGTTTACCTTAGAAAACGTTTGTACCGACACTTCCTCAAAACCTGGAACTGTTAGAGGTAGAGGCCTCAGAGACCTTTGCATGATGAGTACTAAATATGGGCGAATCACTGAACTTGCATTCCAGAAAGGTGTATCCCAACAAGCGTAGCATATCGAACTGACCTATGACAATAAAAATGAAGTAGTAAAAAGAGGTAAAGGTGTAGAGGCAAAACGTGGCGTGGAGTTCGGCCAGTCAGTACACAATGCCTACGGAATTCGGTTGAAAATTGAGGAACGGAGTGTCTTACCACTAGATTCCCTCGCTATATTACTTTTTTTTATTATACTGCCTATTATTCGTATTTTTTTAACTTTACACTGTAGTGGAAAGCTAAAAAAATAAACAGAACTTTGAAATAGAGGTGGTATTTTAAAAGTTCATGGTTGATGGTACGGATGGAGCCCGATACCATATTTTATCTCATTAGAAACAGTTAAATTAGATAAATAGTCTTCTGTGAATTGAAATTGAATTTTAAACAGGTTGCGACTAGGCCACGTTGAAATATGTTTTAAACATTTTAAATAAAATACGAATTTTTGTTAATTTCATTTGTACATAATACCTTACCTTCATAGATAAAATTGTGCACAAATAGCTCGGAATGAAAAGTAAAATTATTGCAGCAACACATAGTAAAAGCAGCACGGCATTGAATTCACCGTCACCTGATGTCTTAAACAAAGTATACAAAGCTTCATTAATAAAACATGTTATACTTATTAAAATGACAATATTTTATCTTTAGATAACTATTGCTTTTTTTATGCGCAGTAAAAAAAAATTCTAGTAAGAAATGCATCACATATGTTGATCAATACATCTCTACAATTTCCATCCGAACCAAATCCAGCTCTATAAAAATATTTTACTTTAACAATTCAAATAAAGATCGCATTATTATACATATATAATGATTGAAAAATAATTACAACAATATATTAATTTATACGAGGCCGTCGTGGCGCAGCGGCACAAGTGTGACTGTAACGTGACGGTTGTGGGTTCGATCCCCACTCGAGGAAGTGAAATATTTATTTACGTTTATATTTCCATTTCTTCGCTCTGGTGTCTAGGCAAAGCGTAGCGTTGAGTTCTGCCACTCAACACGCAATGCCTCCAGAATTCGGCAGAAAGTGGGGAACGGAGTGTCTTAACACTAGGTTCCCTCTGCCTATCCTGCTGTGTGCGGGATACAGTATGCGTGAAGCTGATTTATTTATATTCAAAACATGAAAATCGAAAGCAAGCAATATTCTATTACATTTTCTAATGTTTACATTGTAAGCATGACGACGGAAAGATGGATTGTAAAATTTTAATAAAATATGATAAAGTTAAATGTTACCACATAGCAAGAATAGGCGCTTAGACAAACCACTGGGGCAGATATTTTTTGTTCAAACATCAACAGTTTCTTATAAACTTTTGCGTAGTGTTTTAGCAATCTAAAATTAAGCATACTTTAGTAACTCTATTTGAAAAAGTATGAAGTTTATTCACTACTTTAAAAGTTAAGTTTTTAAAGTAGAAATTTCTTGCATGCCTCTTAAGTGGTGTACAATATTTATGACCAGTCTTAATGAAAACCAGAGAGGATAACGTACGAGCTTTTATATTTTTTTACCTATTCTTTTACAAAAAATAATTATTAAGGCCTGGGTGTGGCTGTGACTGTACTGTGAGGTCGTGGGCTCGATTCCCACTCAAAGAAATTAAATATTTAATATTTATATTTCTTCGCTCTGGTGTTGAGGCAAGGCACGGCGTTGGGTTCTGCCAATCAACACGCAGTGCCTCCAGAATTCGGCGGAAAGTGGGGAGCGAAATCTCTTAATAGTAGTCTCCCTCTGCGTACCCTGCTACATGCGGGATAAAGCGTGAAGCTGGAAAAAAATGCTACAAAAATACCTATGCATAGATTGGTGATGTTTCACAATTTCACTTAATCGGTTTTTTAACGTGTCATCAAAAAATGCTCTTTCTCTTTTATCTTGAGTAGGTTCTACTCCATCCATGAGGTCTCGAATTGACCAAATAACAATATCAGCTTTAGTGGTTATTTCTCTTATCCACATTATTTCAGTTAAAATCATAACTATAAATAAACGTAAAAAAATAAGATGTTATAGTTGGAGAGGCACATTAAGAAGAAGAAGAATACTACTATAAGATTCCTCCAATATGTCGATAAAGAAATTTCACTTCAAGAAGAAAATACATAAGCTAGTAGATAAGCAATATTATTTAAAATGTAATTACAATTTTAGCCTATTTATTTTAGCTGATTTTTTGAAAAAAATATATATGGATATTTTTTTACTTTTTTTTACTTAGCATACTTTTAATCAAACAAGCTTTTACTAAGTGCATGCATATGCACTAAATATTTTCTGACTTACACGTATAGTTTATAGCGTATGCAAATATGCACATACAGCTATAGAAAAAGGTGATTTCATAAACTGGGCTTGCTCCAAAATCTATGTTGAAACACCAAAATGGAAACAAGAGTGGCCGTTTCCCTTCATCCGGGCTATGAGTGGCTAAGTAAAACAGCAATGAGAACACACCAAAAGACATCATACCCACGGCTACGCCACTGGTAAAAATCAATGTTAATTTGCAAATTTTCCGGGTAAATATTTGATTGTAGAAAAATCTTTTCCTGTTAAAATTAATATAAAAGTTATTTTATAACATTAAGAAACTAAAAATCTGTCACTTCATTCTTCATTTTCTGCTTATTAAGTGTCGATGGCTGCTAAGTGAGCTTTTCGTCTAACCACAGGTACACAATATGTTTTTTATATGTAACTTAATTTATATTTGAATTTTGTGCAAAGAAAGAAAAGAGAGTAAACTCACCTGTATCTTTTACCTGTAGTGCAAGCATATAAGAAATTTTCTTTCATAATATGTTGCAACTGGTGATAATCGTAAACATTCAGTTTAGTGCACATAAGAATTATTATTTTGTAAGACATAACGATGCAATAAGTTCCTACTTCAGTTATAAATGGTATGTCGCGAATGAGAATTCCATGGTACAAGCCCAGAGATAAAATAATAAGAGCCGATACTGCGCAGGAAATCATGGCAGCTTTGGCGAAATACCTTAATAAATGTATAGAAAATAAAGAATTCAGTTTTGTTTTTACAATTTATAAACATTTTATCAATTATTATTGGAATACTTACGTGTATTTACGAATTGGAGCATCGAGTACCTGAAAAATTCCCAATATACTAAAATTTTGTCTATGAAAATTTGCAGGTCTTATAATTCCTTTAGCACATTCATTATTATATTCTTGTTCAAAATTAGCCTCTTTAAATTTGAACATCTCGAATATTTTACTGGTTGTAGTTCGTATGACGAAAATAATAAAGTAGTAATATGAAAGTATTGCTCAGATATATATGATACTAGTCTCAAATTAAATATCGCAATTGATATTGGCTGGGAAAGAATGCTCTTTTACGTTAAACCCGCCTTTTGTACATTGTTTTTTGTAATTTTGTGCAATAAAGTATACGTAAATAAATAAATAAATATTGTTTTTTTAACGTATTTTTTTATTCGTTCATAATATAAGCAAATATGTCAGTATAAAAGTCTGCAACTTGAACTGTATTACCAAATAATCACACATGAACACAACGTTATGTTATGTACTTTAGAATAAATTTAGTATCTCTTTAAGAACATATTCTTTTTTTTTTAATTAAGTAAATAAACTTCTTTAATATAAAAATATACGTAATTGAAAATGTTATACGAATATTATTTGAGGCTTGTTATGCAATTTCCCTAAGCAGAGAAAATGTAATGACGTTTCATTCGTTAATAATTTAATAGCACTACGGTTAAGAGCTTTAACTTTTTACTCAATTTTGACCCTAGTTAAATTTTGGCCATGACCTTATTATAAAACTGCTTTTACTATATATGTGCGATGTATGACCCTGACAAGGCCCAAAGTAGTTAAAAATATCCACAACATACAAAAAAGTAATAATATTTATCTTTTAATTAATTCTTGCGGAAGGAATTCTTCTTCCTCTTCTTCTTCTTTCATCTAGCGGATGGGTTCGAAAAGCTAAGGATCGAGTGTGGTGGCGAGAATTGGGGAAGGCCTATGTCCAACAGTGGACAAAAGATGGCTGTTGATGATGATGATGATGATGAATTAATTCTTATTAAAAAAAAAACGATATATTGAAAGCAATAGCAACTATTCAAACGATTTGTAATAAGGAACTGCTCGTAGCTGAACGTAGCAGTTATCGCCGCAACTAAGAGTGACAATTTGCTAAAAGTCTTGTCTTTTATTACCAGCACTCAACATTTTCTGGGTCATAATTTTTAGTTCCAAATAGCGTTTGCCGCATCGCCTTGAGCTCTGACGGGTACACACGGCGACTACTAGCTTACTAGCTCTTAACGTAGTTGAAATAAGGCATATAATGCGATAAAATGTTAATCTATTGTACACTGTGCTCGTAAAATTGAGTATTTTGTTGCAATTATCTGTTTCGTGAAGGGAGGAACGGTTAAGCAGATTGTAGTTATTTTTTTATATTAAAGGTAGTGACGTATATCATGAAATGTGTACCATTTTGTATTTTTCGTTTGTTTATAATAATTATGTGAAATTGAAAATTGTGGAAATGACTTGAAGAGAAAAATACTATAAGCGATACATAGATATAGATATTTGGTCATATACCAAATTTCTTAATATAAATTGCTTGTACATAAAGTAAATACATTTCGATTTTATACAAGGATAGAGTATATGTTTCTTAAATGTGATTAAATATATAATTATAACTGACAGCTTGTAAGTACTGAGGTGAAAAGAAGTATTTGAGAAAGCTGTGCGATCTAGTGACTTTCCAAACCAAATTTCAGTGTTGAACGTTTGCTTGTTCTTCTATGTTCTTTATTGATTTGAAATGCAGAGTATCATGAAAATTTAGCTGATTATACATTATAAGCGTCAAGGAAGGTTGGTGCATGGAATGCAGCATAGGCCTGACCATTTACTTTATCAAACGCACCATAATGGAAGTTTTTTAAAATGTTGAATATCTATACCGTTATATATTATTAAAATACTTCCCACCGATGTATATATATTAGATTTACTTAGATTAACTGTGTAATTTATTGTCATATTATGAAATGTACTTAAAATCTGTTTCAGTTGTTGTTTTAAAAATTAACGAGAAAAATACGTGACTAATCTTAGCTAGACTAACATAAGCTTGGTTCCTGGTATAACATTCCGCTTCTCTACCCGACGATAGGTTAACTAACACGGCTTATAGACTTCGTTATCAAATAATATTCATAAATTTTAGAGTTTTTTTTTGCTATTTGAGATTAAAAATTGATTAAAGGTAGTCGTCTTAGTTAAGGATAGCAATAATAAATAGAAAATAAATTCAAACAATATTGTGTAGATATGCAAGTCATTATTATAGTTGAAACTTTGACAGCAAATATTACGTACTTTAAATATTTTATTTAGTAAAATTAAACAGTAATAAATTGATTTCTGCTATATTAAAAATTCAGTTCAGTTCAGTTTTTAATTTATGGATATTAAAAATTACTGTTTAAGAAAGGGTACATCAATGGGTATGTATATACATTGACAGATAAGTGTAAAACAACTGCATCTACTTACTGACACGATTTTCTAACATCGCCATCAGATTTCACATTTTTCGAGCGACTTGAAAATAAAGCGACTTTTACAGTAGCGAAATTCAACTTGGATATCCTGTTGAAGTAAATATTTACACCTTCGGAAATATTTGTCACTGACTTGATGAAATGGTTCACTCACATTGTGCGGAGCTCGAATATATAATAAAATGAACAAGTATTGGCGTGGTGATATATTTTATTTAAATAATCGTACAATATATATGAAATTAGGTCAATTTGACCCTGTTTTTATCATGCTGCATGCACACAGCAGGGTAGGTAGAGGGAACCAAGTGTTAAGACACTCCGTTACCCATTTTTCGTCGATTTTTCAAGGCATTGTATTTAATTCATTAAGCCGTTAAGCTAGATTATTTTTGCTAATTGTCCAACTAATCTTAGTTGATCGTATTTAGTAGTGTTATTAACATAATTCATTTTCATATAAAAACAGTTACTATATTAAATAACTATAAATGGCCGTCAATTAATAAATATATGAATATAGCTTAATTACTTTTGGTCATTTAGGATAATATAAAGCGTCCACCATACCATACCATAAATGAGTGACATCTTATTTCCTCTGCAAATAGGTTGAAAAGGATGCGACCGCTCTGGTTACTAGCATTATTATGTTGAAAGCAAAAACCGCAGGAATGTTGAACTGTGTAAAATTAATGTATTACGTAGAGTATACTACGTGATTATAAATTTTTATTCAAATATATGCACTCGTAATGTGTTTTTTGTTTAATTATGTAATAGAACACGTTTTTAAAACGTTAAAATGTTATTTAAACATTAAAATTGCATCAGTCGTTAGCAGAAAGTTAAAGAATCACGTAAATAAGTTAAAAAATCTCAGCATAATCGATGTACATTGTACATACATAAAAGAAAATTAATATATCAACCGAATTGAAAACCATTTCCTTTCTGAAGTCAGTTAAAAAATATTCAAGCCAAAACTTCGTAAAGTGGCATTAACAGTGAGCAATATGAAGATTATGATAATTAAATAAGAATAAATATAATAAACATTCTTTAAAGGCACCAGCTGACGGCTGTAAGCGCCCAGCATTCGCAAAGTATGAGCCGCACTACTTCAGCCTGCCTCGCGTAGATAAGTCACGTATTCATTACACGAACTTCGGATGAACCTGTCTCAAGCTTGCACACACGCGGATATGTGAAAACGATGCTCCTAATGTGTACAAAGGAATATCTTAACACCGTAGAATGTTCCAGACTTTCAAACAAAATCATAACTTATGTAATAGCTTAAGCTCTTTGTTTGTATTCTTTATTGCGTTTTACTTCTTCTTCTTCTTCTTCTTCCTGGCATTAATCCCGGCTATCACCAGGGTCTGCCCTACTCAACCTACTCCACTTTGCACGATCTTTTGCGTCCTCGGTGGTTAGACCATTGGCTCTCGTGTCCATTGCGTTTTACATGGTAGGTATATTATTCATATTTCTTTCCAGCTTTTTTTCCCATATAGCAGGATAGGCAGAGGAAACCTAGTTAAGGCACTCTGTTTTCCAATTCTCGCTGAAATTTCGAGGTGTTGTTTATTGAGGGGAACTTATTGCCGGGGTTTTGCGTTGGTACCAGAGCGAAGAAATAAAAATATTAATAAATAATACTTTATTTCTCCGTTTGGAAATCGAACCCACAACCATAATAACATGCTTGTGTCCATGCGCCACGGCGGCTTATTTATATCTATTACATTAAATTGAGAGGCTTCTCTGTTTTGCATTTTAAGTAGAGAATTTCACAGATTTTCATCAAGTGGTCTTGCTGTATTAACAATGTAATTATGCTTTAGAAGATTAAATCAGTAGTGTTTTCTTGTACTTTTTTAATTATACTAAATGTAAGTAATCAAATTTGTCTCACCCGTGTCGTTCTGTAAATTTTCTCTTTAAAAGGCGATCACCAAGGCGGAACATGTATATATTTAGTAGCAATATATGACATAATAGAAATATTTAACATACTAAGCTGCAGATATTAATTTGTTAAATTGAACTGTGAAAACGAATGAATTTTGTATGTAGATAGCTAAGTATCACTGAAGAAAAAGGTCAAAATGAAGAAAATTCAAAGAAAATATACAAAGAATTTTCCTAGGCATTAAGAAACAATGGGCAGTGAACACTCCAAATAAGGGATCAATACATCTAAATTACAATCGGTAAGGTGTAATTGCCACAATCAATTAGGGTAAGACATAAATCTAATGCTAATAGATCCTTAGTATATGAGAATAGCAAGAAAAGAAGTTTTATTTTCAGATTACCATTTAATATAGGTAGATGAGAAAATTAAAAATATACTTACGCAATGGTTAAAATAATTTAAATAAGGATTTTGGGCATCATAATTTTTAAAAGATAAAAAAATTAATTAAATACATTTTATTTATTTTATAGATCGCTAATAATACAAATATATATACTTAACACATACTTCTAACATGAGAAGGTGTCTTTATGACGATATCCTTTACAGAAAAGGGTTGAGGTAAATAACGTAATAGCAAATCGTTTATCAATATAAGGCAACTGCGAAGAGCTCTCCAGTAGAATTAGGACGACGTGCCACTAAAAGGATAAAATCCTTTAAAAGCATGAACGTCTCCGAGCTATAATGGAACCACGCTTCTTGTTGGTGGATGNGACATTGACAGATAAGTGTAAAACAACTGCATCTACTTACTGACACGATTTTCTAACATCGCCATCAGATTTCACATTTTTCGAGCGACTTGAAAATAAAGCGACTTTTACAGTAGAGAAATTCAACTTGGATATCCTGTTGAAGTAAATATTTACACCTTCGGAAATATTTGTCACTGACTTGATGAAATGGTTCACTCACATTGTGCGGAGCTCGAATATATAATAAAATGAAGAAGTATTCGTAACTTTATTTATTTATTTTAACATTGAATCCAGGTGCGATATTTTAACGTTTTCTTATTTAAATAATCGTACAATCGTTATATATGAAACTAGCTTAATTTGACCCTGTTTTTGTCATGCTTAAGACACATTGTTAAGACACTCCGGTACCCATTTTCCTTCGATTTTTCGAGACATTGCGTTTGATTTGATTAAACCGTTAAGCTAGATTACTTTTGCTAATTACCCAAAATTAATTGTATTGTCCACGACCAACTAGTCTTAGTTGATCGTATTTAGTAGTGTTTTAACATACTTCATGTTTATATAAAAACAGTTACTATATTAAATAACTATAAATGGCCATCAATTAATAAATATATGAATATAGCTTAATTACTTTTGGTCATTTAGGATAATATAAAGCGTCCACCATACCATACCATAAATGAGTGACATCTTATTTCCTCTGCAAATAGGTTGAAAAGGATGCGACCGCTCTGGTTACTAGCATTATTATGTTGAAAGCAAAAACCGCAGGAATGTTGAACTGGGTAAAATTAATGTATTACGTAGAGTGTACTACGTGATTATAAATTTTAATTCAAATATATGCACTCGTTATGTGTTTTTTGTTTAATTATGTAATAGAACACGTTTTTAAAATGTTAAAATGTTATTTAAATATTAAAATTGCATTATTACAAAAATTGTTATTACAAAAAATTACAATATGTACAAATATCAATTTAGGTATTTATTAGTCACATAACTAAAATAAATAATATAAATCAAAAAAATAATAATATTTGGCGAGAAAAGAAAATGAATCACGTAAATCAGTTAAAAAAATTCAGCGCAATCGATGTACATACATAAAAGAATAATGATATATCAACCGAATTGAGAACCATTTCCTTTCTGAAGTCAGTTAAAAAATATTCAAGCCAAAACTTCGTAATGTGGCATTAACAGTGAAGCATATAAAGATTATGATAATTAAATAAGAATAAATATAATAAACATTCTTTAAAGGCACCAGCTGACGGCTGTAAGCGCCCAGCATTCGCAAAGTATGAGCCGCACTACTTCAGCCTGCCTCGCGTAGATAAGTCACGTATTCATTACACGAACTTCGGATGAACCTGTCTCAAGCTTGCACACACGCGGATATGTGAAAACGATGCTCCTAATGTGTACAAAGGAATATCTTAAGACCGTAGAATGTTCCAGACTTTCAAACAAAATCATAACTTATGTAATAGCTTAAGCTCTTTGTTTGTATTCTATATTGCGTTTTACTTCTTCTTCTTCTTCTTCTTCCTGGCATTAATCCCGGCTATCACCAGGGTCTGCCTTCCTACTCAATCTACACCACTTTGCACGATCTTTTGCGTCCTCGGTGGTTAGACCTAGGTACTAGAGAGAAGAAATAAAAATATTAATAAATAATACTTTATTTCTTCGTTTGGGAATCGAACCCACAACCTTAACAATAACTTGCTTGTGTCCATACGCCATCCATGTCCATAGGCGGCTTATTTATATCTATAACATTAAATTGAGATTTCTCTGTTTTTCAGTTTAAGTAGAGAATTTCACAGATTTTCATCAAGTGGTCTTGCTGTATTAACAATGTAAGCATTAACAATGTAAGCATTTAGAATATCAAACTAGTAGTGTTTTTTGCAGTTTTCATAATTATAGTAACTGTAAGTTACAAAGTGTCTTACTCGTGTCGTTCTGTAAATTTTCTCTTTAAAAGGCGATCACCAAAACGGAACATGTATATATTTACATTGTTTTATATAAAACATACATTTTAAAATGTTTTTAGTAGCAATATGTGAAATAATAGAAATATTTAACATACTAAGCTGCAGATATTAATTTGTTAAATTGAATTGTGAAAACGAATTAATTGAATCCGTGAAGAAAAAGGTCAAAATGAAGAAAATTCAAAGAAAATATACAAAGAATTTTCCTAGGCATTAAGAAACAATGGGCAGTGAACACTCCAAATAAGGGATCAATACATCTAAATTACAATCGGTAAGGTGTAATTGCCACAATCAATTAGAGTAAGACATAAATCTAATGCTAATAGATCCTTAGTATATGAGAATAGCAAGAAAAGAAGTTTTATTTTCAGATTACCATTTAATATAGGTAGATAAGAAAATTAAAAATATACTTACGCAATGGTTAAAATAATTTAAATAAGGATTTTGGGCATCATAATTTTTAAAGGATAAAAAAATTAATTAAATACATTTTATTTATTTTATAGATCGCTAATAATACAAATATATATACTTAACACATACTTCTAACATGAGAAGGTGTCTTTATGACGATATCCTTTACAGAAAAGGGTTGAGGTAAATAACGTAATAGCAAATCGTTTATCAATATAAGGCAACTGCGAAGAGCTCTCCAGTAGAATTAGGACGACGTGCCACTAAAAGGATAAAATCCTTTAAAAGCATGAACGTCTCCGAGCTATAATGGAACCACGCTTCTTGTTGGTGGATGCTGAAATATTTAGTCGAAAATGTATATAATATTATTATTAAGGTAATTATTGATGTATTCTTAAGTTGTAAAGTGTGACTAGTATTGCTTTTTGCGTGTGTAATATACTTTGATATTTCTTTGTCTAACCTTTACTGAATATACAAAATGTTTTTCATAACTTAAAAAGTTTTTAATTGAAAATAAAAACATAAGAAATAAATCTGTATTTTCATATTGGAAATAAGTAGTTTTTATAAAGATATTTTAAAATGAAAAAAGATGTCCAATATTTTTTTTGCCATATCTGCTAATTTTCGTACACCTCGACCGCGCTACGATCACGTGCGAGGAGACCATACTATCTCGCCGTTAGCCAACAAATTGATATTTTTCAGATACTTAATCTTTCTTTCAAAAGATCTTTTTTACATTAATTTTTATAAACAAAATTTGACAGTATACACTTTCATCAAAGGCTGCTCTGGTTTATTAGTTTAGATATGAATATAAATTATACGACATTTCAAGTAGTTTCTTATATTATTTAAAATTAAGTAAGTTTTTTTTTATTATTTTAAAAAAGTAAGTATTACATTAGTATACTTTATTTATAAAATAAAATTAAACGTATTATTTAAAATAAAGCTTTAATTTATAAATTAAGTGAAACTAAAACAATATATTAAAAGTTTAAAAAGCTAAATGCGAGTGACAATTCAATGTGAAATTTTTCCAACTAGATAGCAAACATCACGTAGTAAATTTTTAATAAGTTAGAGAAGAATAAGTTAGAATTAACTTTATTTTCATAATTTATTTCTGTCATGTCCACAAATGTATCAAACATTTTGTTTTAAAAAAGAGTTTCTTAAAATATTATTATTTATTAATGGAATTCAATTTGTCATCTACGTAAATAAATATAATAAACTTGTTATATTAATATTGATTGACAAATAAAAGAACAATAATACTTGTCCACCACCCTAGACTCTTGTGTCTTCTGATCTTTTTTTATGATAGGAATTGCCTAGAATAGAGTACAAATAGTGATATAGTTGTTTTTTCTGGTGTAATAAAGTATTAAATAAATAAATAATAAAATGAATGTAAATCCAATAGAAATTGCAGTAGTTGTTACTACTATAAAAAATGTATTGTTTAAGGGCACCTTAAAGAAGGAGGAATCGAAAGGATAAGGTTCCCAATAGAGGTTCCAGTAAGATAACTAGGGGCGCGAACCGGACCTCAATTTTGACTCGCTGTGCTCCCAAAATCTCGGTAGTAGGTAGTTCACATGTTGAGCGAAGCGAGAAATGAATTTTTGAATTTTTTGATTTTTTTTTCGTCTAAAACCATCTACGTGGTCATATCTATAAATGCTTGCAAATTTTCATCTCAATCGGTCAAACCGTTTGGGAGCCTATTGGTGACAAAGAGTGTAAAAAGTCTCCAGTAGAGCGCTTCGCTCGCTTCGCTCAATTAGGGTGTTTCGTCGTCCCTCCCCACCTCCTTAAGTTACTGTACTCAATTCTTAAAGTTAACATATCTTTTTTTCATAAGTTAAGGAAAAAACATTAATCTTCAATCAGGACAGATTTTAACTCGATCTGAATTGGATGTCTGTCTGTATATTTTCTGATTATTATAGTAAAAACTACCTTACTTGTAGTTACCCGTATATATAACTAATTAATAATCAAAATTGAAATTTTAAAATTATAAAGACCTCAAATGTTACCTACGGCATTACTTTGTATTGTAGAGCTACATTGTCTTACAATTATATCGTACAAATTAAAGTCTCGTTTTGGTTTCGTGGACCGAAACTAAATGGTAAGCGGAACAGAGTAATTGCCATACCATAGACAACTCACCAAGTAATATACATTGTTTGAAGATCAGTCAAACATCTCTGTTAGTAACGAGGTATTCTCTAAAGTTGCGAGTGGTGCATTTGTACCGTTAAATATGTCTTTGTCGTGCTCATTTAAAGCACCGGCCATATATCTAGGACATTAATATTAGGGAAATATCTCTAATTTATATTGCATATTTGTAACGAAATTTCAGGCATTGCTTTTGCCTCGACACCAGAATGGGAATCGAACGTACAACCTGTCGCGCTTACAGTCACACGCTTGCGCCACGACTGGCCTTAAATAAGATTTGAAGTGAAAGTAAATTTTAACGTATCAGTCTCTTCCATTGAGGCTTGCGTACCGAATTCATGATGACGACGTAACCTATAAAAATTGACAATTTTAAATGAGCGGGCGGAAATTTGTTTGAAATAAACTAAAAAATATACTTTTATAATGTTTTTTTTCATGAAATATCTATAATTTTTTTGTTTGTATTTTAAGTTTTTACATGCCGAATTTTATAATTATAAGTCCACGGAGAGCTATTCTATATATTTTCTTTTACGTGGCGAATTTCATTAGAAAGCAGTAAAACCATGCTTCGACGCTCGTGCCTTTGATTGCGTAGACCTTTACACTATTTTGAGTTAAAGGGACAACAAAGTAATCCTATTTTTTTCTTTTGAGTTACGGAACCCCAAAAATTTTAAATATCATTACTTTATATTTGCACAGCATAGATACGTCTAATAGACACAGAAATAGAATAAAAAAGATAACAATTTACCCTAAACGAAGGAAACTGTACATAATAAATTGTATAATAATAGCAAGAAGGTCTTAATTATTCGCGTTTAAGTCGTTTGCTTAAATAGGGCGTTCACTGCAGACACTTCATAAAAAGTTATAAAAAAGGAGTCTCTACGACTCTTGGGAGATATTCATGCAATACCGTGTTCTTAAAACCAGGAAGTGTAATTTTAAATTTCCACCTCAATAAATCTAGATTTTGCTATAGCTACCTAGCTATAAATAATAACTTTAAACAGAATAACCTATATGATTTCTTCGATTATCATCATTGCCAGCCATATAACATCCACTGATGGACATGAGCTTCCCCTAAGGATCTCCAAGAAGTGCAGCCCCACTCCACGGGCATCAACCACATTCTGATGACTTTCATCAGATTATCAGTTCGACTGGTTGCGGCCTGACTTCAGAGCTATTTTATTACTATCAATTTTTAAATGTAAAGTTTAAAATTAAGAGTATTAATAAATTAATTCGATCATTTTAATGACCTAAATATATTGTAAAGGCGAATAATCCATTAACCATGTATTTACATTAAATAAAATCTATACATAACTGTAAAATGTAATCTTTATCTGTTTAAATAAATACATACATATTTGTGAATTCTAATTAAAAGCTTTTAGCTTTTAATTAGAATTCACAATTAACACGGATAATATTAATAATAATCTCTATACACTATTATATATTCTAATTATTAAGCACTTCCATTTAATTCAAAATTCATAACGTAAATTCATGGATGATGGCCAGATATATTCATAGGTAATGGGCGGCTGTGGTTTGATCACTATTTATTAAATATCAAAGAGGCGCTGCTATAGTAAGTTGATAAATTATAATTCCATTTCAGTAATCAAGTGACATAGATTGGGGTCGACGAGTGATTTAAATAATGACATATCAACAGTGGACGCTACCAATATATAATACTGGTATTGTACAAATACCAGTATATAATACTGGTATTGCCCGCACGGACATACAAATATGAAATGAATTTTGATTTAGGTATAAACTTGCAATCTAAATTCACAGCGCAATCGTTTGAGCTCTCGCGCATCGGAACGTTGAGTACTTTACAATTTTTAATACGTGATAACTGGATTTTTCCGACGGTGAAAAAGGAAGGAAAGGTTAGGTTAATATATTACTTACATTTAAAGGTTTAAATTTGACAAGGAAAAGCCAGAAAAATGGAAATTTATATTTATATATCACAGACAAAAACTATTACAAACTCATAATTATAGTTCGTTTCATATAGAATAAGTACATGGGTGTTTGGAAACTTAAGTTTCTCAACTATTATAATTTATAAGTTGCACTGAAATTGTTAGCGAAGGTTCTTTCTCGTTCTGCCGAATTCTGGAGGCGTTGCGTGTTGAGTAGCAGAACTTAACTGACTGTGCCGCTGCACCACGACTTCTTATAGTATGTTGAACTGATTTATTGTTTCGAAAAAAGAGGTTTAAGTTACATTAAATTAGATAACTTTATGTTATATTTGTACGTATAACTATTGTACAAATTTAACATAAATCGTTAATTGCTATAAATAAAAGCATATATAATGTATTTTATTTAATTGACACTAGCATATTGTTTTAATGTCGAAATACAAAACATATTTTTTTCGTTTTGTTTATAACAGTAAATTTGTTTATGATATTCATAAATAATATTCATCAAAGATTCATTTCCTAATATTTTTGTTATATCAAAAGCAAAATAAAGGCAAACTTCGAATTTCAAAGTCAACTTTAATATTAAGTTCTTATAATATTCACTTTCAACTGACAGTTTGAAAGATGGAAAGAAAAAGAAAACGGGGAAACCAACTTCAAAAAGTGGCGGGTTTACTTTAGAGAAATTTTGTCTGTAAGTACATTTTTTATTAAAATAAGTAACTATATTGAAATAACATGTACGCCTTATAACATTGAAAATTATAAGTATATTTATGTATTTCTGTTATATTTTTATCACTTATAAAAAAAAACAAGTTATCTAAATTATTTTCACAGTTTTAAGTCAAAGAACGGAATGTTATTTAGAAAGCTTTAAAAAAAATTGTAACTTCGTTAGATTTCGCTTAAGAAAACTTCGAATAAACAAGACAAAGGTTCCTTTGACCGCTTTTGTGTTCTGCTTAAGTTATTCTCGATATGTTTTTAATGCTGGAACTGGAATAATTTAGCAGTTATTTTAAAAACGTACCTACCTGACTTACAAAACTGTATTATATATATTTGTCGATATTAAAGAACAAAAGATATTTACCAATCCAATACTTTAAGTAAAGATTGATGTATGTATGTATGTCATAATTCAAAATAGATATAATCCATTTTTTTTAAATTCCATAACATTTTTGAGTAAGTAACATTAATTATTGCGCTCTATAAGGTTAAACAATGCTCA
>JAKRZM010000544.1:111672-182338 GCA_036379175.1 Heliconius cydno galanthus
ATTTAATTGTGATAAAATACTCATATAGAGATACTTGAGGGTCTCGGGATGAACATAGGATACTTTTTTTTTCTCATATTTGCAATATTTTCGATATATACCAATATATTAAAATTCTTATGAATTTGACGTACATTTTATTCCGCCATAATAATAACAACCGTGGCTATGCGACCGTTGCTAAGCAACGATTTGCAAAGTTTGTTGTTAGAAAACGTCACCCAAAATGAGCTTGCATCTCTATTGAAAACTGAAAATAATTTCATAAATTTATTTAATAAATATTCGTATAGTTCAAGCGGGCGTAGCCGCGTTCGTGTCCACTAGTTTATATATATTTAGGAAAATTGTTATAAATCTTTAGGGTTAAGGGTAGGTTATGCAGCTTCGCATTCAAATAAAAACAGACTATTCATTCAATGAGCCCTTAGTAGTGGAAATTCTCATTTAAACTGACACAAGGCTATGACATTCCATATTAAATCTTCTTAATAATAAAAATATATATCCGAAATAAGCATATTAGTATTATATTATGCTGGACTATTTAAATGAAATCATACAAATAAATTGCTTATAGCTATACACATATACAATAGTCAACAGTGGTAAGGCTTCGTAAGTACTGACCTGACTTACTCACAAAACTATTCTTATGCTATTTATTCTTGAAATGAGTGTATGTTATTATTAATATTTATACTTACTATTTAGGGAAATTTGGTTAATTATTTAATATGGTTTTCTATAGATAACTGTACATCGATACCATATACACTCATAGTACACTTAAAGTATTTTAAATCTTTTTTTTAGCTTTATGGCCTATGGGCTTTGGGAACCTAGCGTTAAGTCACTCCGTTCCCCATTTTCCGGTGAATTTTGGAGGTATTTCGTGTCGAGTGCCGGAACTTAACGCCGTGTTCTATCTCGATGCTAGAGCGAAGTAACGTAAATATATTTAATTCCCTTGAATGGGAATCGAACTCACAACTTATCACGTTTATAGTCACATGCCACTGCGCCACTAGTGGCCTAAAATCCTTTTTACTGTCACACAATTATTATAATATAGAAAATAATTTGGCTATAGATTACAGATATAGATATACTTAAAAGTATAAAGAGAAAATTCGTATAAACATACCATAAACTTGAACTGTCCAATTATTCATATACCCATATCCAATAAAAATATTACAACAACTGGAATATTCGTCTGAAATATTTTGCAAGAACAGATTTTTTCGCAATACACCTTTGTCCCTTTTCAACTATTTACGTGTAGAGTTCATGAAATTTTCTTTCGGCTTATCCCTTATGCCTGACCTTAAATATGAAAGAAATAGTGCCGTAAAATAATAATAACGTCGTATATTGTGCTATCTAAAAGCATATACTCGTAATATCTACATTATTTACAACGCCCTTATATTCATATCATATTATATTCTAAATAATTGTATAAAAAAAAATATAACTAGAATTTATTTTGTCATTGTCTTACAATCTTGCCCCAAGACGGTCAGTAATGGCGCAGGGGCACAAAGTGTGTAAAGGCGACTAATTGTGGGTTCGATCCCCACTTGAGGTAATTAAATATTTATATAAATGTATGCTTTCATTTGCTTCGCTCTGGTGTCGAGGGAAAGCGCGGCGTTGAGTTCCGCCGCTCAACACGCAATGCCTCCAGAATTCGGTGAAAAGTGGGGACTGAAGTATCTTAACACTAGGTTCGATCTGTCTACTCTGCTGTGTGCGGGATACACCGTGAAGCTGATTTAATTTTTTTGCCTTAATCTTAAACCTTGAAAAATATTTTTAGTTGTTTATTTACGCTAGTCAAAAAAACGATTAAATCCTATCTAAAGCAAGTATGGAAACGAAATCGGAAACGAAAACCATTATTTGGCCTATCAGCCTGTTGACACGTCGTTCTCAGCGACTACTTCCGCCTCCGACCGACGTGACGCAATGTTTCCATGCAAATTTCACTGAGGTCCCGCCTCCGATGACACGTAATTTGCTTACTCAGGAAACCTGAGCGGGGGCTATTAAACATTTTGAGGGTTAAAGAGTATTGCGAAACCAATGAATCGGCTTTTGTATTTTAATTTACACTCTGCATACAAAATGAGATTTAAATATTAATATGTGTTTGTTAATACAATGAATGAATATTTTTAGGTATAATAATATAAAACCAAACGTTTGTTTTCGTGGCCAGACATGAAATTATTAAATTTATACTTTCATTTCTTCATTCTGACTCTGAGTTCCACCACTCAACACTAAATGCCTCCAGAATTAGGCGGAAAACGGAGACCGGAGTGTCTAAACACTAGGTTCCCTTTATCTACTCTACTGTGTGCGGTATACTTCGTGAAGCTGATTTATTATTTTTGTTTATTTTCATAAATTATAATAAAATATGACAGGTATATCTTTATATGGCTTATTTTCTCATTTCCTACGTGACAACTTCCGGCCGATGTTCCGCAATGATCCCGTGAACGTTGTAGCAGTCTTCAATGGTACGTAATTTATTTGCTCGCGGAACACACGTTGTTTACTAAAGCGGGAATTAAAGCGACTTGTGAAGTGCCGGAAGTGTTTTTATTTAATCATTAGAACAATTAAGGGTGGTAAGATTATTTAATGTTTGTTGGGGCTGTCGTGGTGCTTTGGCACAAGCGTGTGATTTTAAGCATGGCGGTTGTGTAAATTAATTATTATTTATTAATATTTTAATTTCTTCGCTCTTTTTGAGCTAGAAAAAAATATTTAAGCCTTTTAACAAAATCTGTAAGTTAGAATATAACAAATAACTGGCTTAATAGATTAAAATCAAATATTTTTTTGTTTATGATTATAACAATAAAATTTTAACGAATATATATTTTTTGTATTCTAAATATATATTTAAAAAAAGTAAGCTGACTTAAATCCTTTTGGTCGGTCTACAAAACCTTGTAACACAATTAGGAACACAATTTACTTATGTAAGTAAAAGTAGTGTAGACCATTAAATTTCCTAAATACAGCTATTATTGAATTTTTATTCAATTTCCATAATATGTGTATTTCCATAATGAAAATTATGGCATAAAACAGTCATAAATGTTTAATTAAATTAATAGTTCACTTTACACGACACCACCTACATTGATCGCTTTGAGACATTGAATATACGCATGTGAAATGACATAACTGTGACTGGCTGAAGAAACATTCAAGAATCAGTCAATTTGATAACCCTTTTACATAGAAAAAAATAGTATACGATAATTAAGAGATACTAAAGTTTCATATTTTTTTCCCTTATTAATTTTATTTAGTGCAAATCTGTGCATTGTATATTAATATTATACTATTAAAAAGTAAGTTTCATTTTATTTTCTCTGAATTTCAATCCATAGATTCACAAGGTGATAAAACGCACTGCCAATATCCGTATTGGCTGCGTAGTCTGTAAACAAAGTCAGATGTGACGCTCAAAGAGAGTTTTAATGAAAATGGTAGGGTCGTGTTATAAACGGATATACTCGCACATGTTAATAGACAAACAAACATAAGTTTGGTTTTGCTTAGAAAGGGAAAAGAAGCTGTTAAACTAATATAAATTAATCAAGTCAATCGACTTATAATTGCTCAGTTATATAAAATACAAATTAATTATAATGAAATATATATAAGTGTATTTCATAAACATTAAGTTTTATGACATCCATTTAATACAGTGACAAACAAGATATTAGGAAATATGAGCTTATTATTATTATAAGAATAAACCTAGATTCTTAAGATAAAATACTATCTCGGAAAAACACAATATTCTTCATATTATTCATAGTGAAGGCACTCGCATTCTTTAAAAGCTTACTCGAAGGAGAAGAAAATTTTAAACTGCACAATACACGACCGTAACGTTGCATAATATGGCGCGTGTTCAGCCAAAGTATTCGTTATGGTATTTGCTACACCTAGCCAACCGGGGCATATGTTTCGCGATATGACGCCAAACGTCAGGTGTTCATCTCGACAGGGCTAGCCTACAATGAATTCAATGTTTAAAGCCTAAGCTTTAGTCTTCCATAGCTAGGCCATTGCGAGATAAGCCTGTATGGAAATGATGCAGAGAAAACCCTCCCTCTCCGAACGAGCGCTGCCAACAGTGAAGAGTACTTGAGACTCTGACGAGAAGATCAGAACGGCGATATTCGCGGGGCCGGGGGTTAGCTCGCTGCATCCTTTTTGCTCTCGGGAGCGCGGCGTTAGGCGGGCGGGAGCCCCGGCTCGGCGTCACTCACGTCGACTCGGTCTCCTCGGTCGTGTGTCTGAACCTCTCCTGTCCGTGACGTGCGATCTTTCCAATCCTACCGGTACTGAAGTGGACCGTCTCCCGTAGCGTTATTTTGTAAATCTAATATAATATTCAATCATTAGTAAATTATTCTAACCCATTATCTATAGTTGTAGCTCTTATTAGTTGATATATTAAGAACTTATTCGATGTGTGTATTTAAGAATAAATAAATAAATAACTCTGGTTGGTGACTATTTTCTGAACTTTTGTGGGTGAAAATAACAGAGTCGGATTGTTGGAATAGTGGAAAGTGATCCGAGTCAAAGGCGCCAGTTTGAAGTTGCCGTTCTCATTTACATCTCTTTAGTAGGTAAGAATTCGCATTCGTCTGCTGTTTTTAAATGACTTCGTTTTTTTCCATACGAATAAATTAGAAATTAATTTACTTTTTGCTTATAGTTATTTTATTACTTTAGCACTTACTTCAATTTATATTTAATTCGTAAAGAAATATATAATTTAGTTTATGTTTGTGTAATAATTTTTGTATTTATTGTTTGCACATTAGCAATACGTACTACAAGTTTTGTTTTCTCGTCCGTTTGGAAAACTTATTTTCTTTTTGACAGCATCATCACACATAGAATCAGTAATTAGCACTATCGAGGGTGTCGCGCGGCAAACTGACATTGAAGCCCTCGATATGACAATATCAAATTTGCTAATAGCGTTCATATTGACATGCTAAATGATAGCTTGGTTCCATTACTTCCTGCCCATCCTAATATATTTTTTTTTAAACCAAGAACTGAACTGAAGATTTGAAAATTTTGTAATTATGTTGAGATGGTCTTGGCGCACGGGCAGAGGCCAGGCGTGTGACTATAAACACGAAGGTTGTGGGTTCGATTCCCACTCAAGGGAGTGAAATATTTAATATTTATATCTTAACACTAGATACGGCGTGAAGCTATAAAAAGTATATACATCGGTATTTTCTTATTTGTATAATTATGGTTTTTTTATGAATATGGCAGAAGTAACCTTGTATTAAGACATCATTTCCATATTGGAAATTGAACCCATAACCGTCGTGTTTACAGGCAGACGTTGCACATCTGCGCCACGATGGCTCAATTATCAAATCGTTATTATAAATTATAATGTTTTTTATAATAATTGTAAGTAATCATTATATCGTCCAAAAGCTACTTCTTAAAGGCACTCCGTTTACCTGTATTATTTTCTTATACAAATAATAAATCAGCGAAGGGAAGAAGGAAAAAGTGAAATGGAAAACTTTGGAATTGAATGCTTTTAAATGTTTGCGAGCCTCCGAATTGATATAAATTAGGAATTATTTCACTGGAAATTACTTTACTTTTAAATGTTCTAAAGAATTGTATTTAGATAGATTCGTTATATACATAGTATTATCTATATTATGAGTAATATAATTAATAATTTATTTTTGATTCATTTAATTGAATGAATCAAATGAATCGTAATTAATGATTCATTTCTATATGTGATTATAGTTTTATTCAAAGGTAGAATATCGATAATGCTTTAATATTCATCATTAATATATCTAAAATAATAAACAATGATTTTTTACGTTGAATATTAATAATAACTGCTGAAACAAATTAACTGCAAAGTTGAAAACTTTCAAACTTTTACTGAAATACACTTAGTGCGTTACAAACTTTGTCCCTTACGGTCTTTATGGGTTAAATTATATACGCCCGGGGCCTGGGGGCGCAAAAATGGAGACGTATCTTCCTATTGGGACTCAGGGAGCTTTGCTGTCGACCTAGATGCCCTACTATACTGGATGTTTTATGTCATTCATATTTTATACACTGTAACGTGTTGAAATTATATTTTATTCAATAACTGGGATTTAGATACAGTTATTTTTACATACTTTGCTTAACTTTCCAAAAAAAAGTTCAAAACTGCCTCTATGAGAACTTGTTGTGCTAATTTTATACAGTAAAGGGAATTTAGTGTTCTTATTTGAATATATATTGGCACTGTTACAATTATTTCGTGTATTTATATTACTATCAATTAAATATACTACAATTTTGTATAGACTAAAATCATTGAATTACCATATGCTTCATAAAAATACAACTTTTTATTTTATTTAAATAAATTAAGCTAATCGCTCAAGCTTATATTTATCTTCAAAATATATCTAAATGCAGAAAAACATGAGCTCATTTAAATTAACGAGAATTCGTGTAACGGGAAAGTAAAATAAACACTCAAAAACACATCACAAGCAAAGAAAAATAAAACGTTACGTCGAATTGTACGTTATTACATTTGACGAGAGACACAGAGAGAGAGAGAGAGAGAGAGTTTTTCAAAAAGATAAACATAAATGTGGCTCCGAGTATTCAGTGTTTAAAGCAGCTTATTAATATTTATCTTATAAATAGTACCGCACGCAAGTACTGAAATACATGTTACAGACTTATTAGTTCGCGCGTTGTTGTAATTTATTATGTGTTCTGTACAACTATTTCCTCATAGATTATAAGAACAGTATTAATAAATTAAATAAAGTATTGAGTAGAGTTTCATAAAATGTACTAAAAGGGTAAAATAAGTATTTTCTTCCTTAAGTAGCTAGCTGTAGTGGTAAATCAGCTTCACGCTGTATCCCGCACACAGCAGGGTAGGCAGAGGGAACCTAGTGTTAAAACACTTGCGGCATTGCATGTTGAGTGGCAGAACTCAACACCGCGTTTTGCCTTGACACCAGAGCGAACAAATGGAAATATATATAAACGTAAACAAATATTTCACTTCCTCGAGTGGAAATCGAATCCACAACCGTCGCGTTACACTCACACCTTTGTGCCGCTTCACCATGACTGCCTCAATATCACCTAAAAAATGTAAAATAAATATTTACCTTTCTTTCAAATTTATATTTCTCAAATTTAAACCGAACGATGCAAAGTGCAAACTGTTTTTCCACAATGCCACGACGGTTGTCTAAAACCTTTTTCCTTATTGAAATATCCAATATATGACGAACCTGAGAACCCATTAGGTAATTGAATACGTAAAAACGTATACGAATACCTACTTATTCATACTGATTCCTATTAACTGACTTATCTATTGACTCTCTTTGTCATTCATTTTTGTGTAGCACAATTGATAACAAAATGTACTCTCATCTAAGATCAAATGAATATCTTTTATTGGTACTTANTTGGTTTTTCAAAAGAATTCTTACATGGTTTCTTATTATAATACTTATAATAATTTTTGTGATAATAAAAAAATATATTATGGGAAATTTTATTTTCTTGTTCATTTGTATGACTTTAATATATGATTCGTTACAACCAAAATATTAGGATATTGTCTTTAATACATATATGTGTTTTTTACATTTATCAAATCGACGTTTTTTTCCTTATATTTTTCCTACATTAAAATGAAATCAAATCAAAAATACTTTTCATAATAATTAATTCTTAC
Organism: Heliconius cydno galanthus; assembly: GCA_036379175.1. NCBI lineage: Eukaryota > Metazoa > Arthropoda > Insecta > Lepidoptera > Nymphalidae > Heliconius > Heliconius cydno. The sequence goes on from JAKRZM010000544.1 coordinate 119,489, forward strand.
TCTATATAGATAATCTTTAAAGCTTAGCAGAGTAGTAGCCTGTATAATATTTTAGTTCAAATGACATATGTAATGTGTAAATAGTTTCCGTACTGGCGTCTGGCGTGCACTTTAAATGGCATGTCGTCAAAGCTAAATCAAATATCTCAACGTACTAGCGCGACGGCGACGGGTCGAACGCGGACAGTCCGGTGAAACCGTAGCTACTGTGAATTGAAAGCCGCAACGCTACTTAATACCTTAGTTTTTGTTCTACATACAGTATGGACGTATGTACGATCGACATTACAACTCTGGAAAAATACTGTATTTTTATAAAGATTCTTTTTAAAAATGTTGGAAGGTTACTTTTAGGTAAATAAAAAAAATACACTTTTTTCGAATTGAATTTGAACGATCGAAAACCATCTTATACGATCATACAAAGATTAACTAATTCACGATGGCTTTCACATATAAAAATACTAGTCGACCCGAACGCGGCTACGCCCGCTTGAACTATACGAATATTTATTAAATATATTTATGAAATTATTATCAGTTTTCAATAGAGAGATGCGTTAAGCAAGCTCATTATGGATGATGAAAGCTAACAACAACCTTTGCAAATCGTTGCTTAGCAACGGCGTATAGCGGCGGTTGTTATTAACATGGCGGAATAAATTGCATGTCAAATTAATAAGTATTTTAATATATTGGTATATATCGAAAATATTACAAATGTGAGAAAAAAAAGTATCCTATGTTCATCCCGAGATCCTCAAGAATCTCTATATGAGTATTTTATCACAATTGAATTAGCGGTTTAGCCCTGATTGCGTAAAAGACAGACAGACAGACAGAGTTACTGTCGAATTTATAATATAGATATGGATTATCATAAAAGAACTTAACATACGCACTCCACATTTCTAGATATTAAACATTATCGGATACAGAAATGAACGTAACGAAACAAAATATATCTCGAGACAGTGTATTGGAGCGTAGTACACAAGAGACTTTTGATAACGTTTTTGCTTTGCAAAACCGCTCTTCCATAAACTCAAAGTTTTCATCTCATCAAGTTTGAAGTATGTTATAAAATGCTTTTATTGCTTTCAGAACATAAATTTTCAAATTCTATGAATTTTTATATTGATTGTGAGGTTGTTTAACAACCTTTGGGTCACCGGTCGAGTACGTTTAGTTAAGATTTCTACCAGAACCAAATCATTATTTGTCGAATTTTGTATGGTCTAATTAATTTTCAATAGGTATTTCAAAAGATTTGCGTAAAATTTACCTTTACATTATAATCATATATTCAATTAAATATGGTTGAAAGTTGTTTTATAAATTATAATGGTGATTGCTCCAATTCAGAATTTCCATCCTCTTGATAATATTATATTTTATTTATAATATAGGTGATTTTAAAATAAAATTATGTACTTTAATTTTAGTCATGTGCCAAGTTTGTTGTTTTTATTAAATAAGTTTATTGCAATCTGTACCGAGATATAACTGTAAGGGCAGCTTAGGAAGACGATAGTGTGAATGACCTAAGAGATATCCAGCCCTAGACAAGTTTACGGAGGCAATCCACTTGATCCGTTATAGAATTAAACTGGTTACATTCGAGGAATTGATAGATGATGCACAACATAAAATAAAAAATATATATATAGGAATATTTCCTATATATATATATTTTTAATAAAATTTAACTGAGATATGGATAGCTCCTTTCTTAAGTTATAGTAGTAAAATGTCTGAATTTCATAGATTTAAACAATTTTGAATAATAAACAAAATATACTTCTCATTAACAATAATAACATAATGTAGATAATCTATATTTAAAAGTACATTGAAGATTTTAATGAAATCCTATAAAGATTTGATTTCACATATTCAAAATAGCCCATTTTAAATCGAATCTGTTAAAAAATATACCAATTTTATAAATTACAAGAAAATAAAGCAATAAATGAAAAAATATACATGTTGGTGTATATTTCGTTTCATTATAAGTAATAGAAGAGAGTTGAAGAGTTTTTTTTTTCAAATGTTATACCAATTAGGTTTATTAAATACGATGAGAGCATTTTACAAATTAATATATCAGACAATCCTTTTGCAATCAATATAACCAATAACTTATTGGATAATAGGGAAAGTGACCACATTTTACGTCCGCGAGAGAAATATTTATATCAAATATCAATTTTCTGCGGTCATAATATATCCTACTATAAATATATTTTCACTATACTTTTATATATTTAATTATGGAACTTGTTAGTTAGCTTTAAAATGGTGAACCTAATGCAAGATCTTAGTCTTTAGCTTTACCTACTGTTAAAAGTATGTCTGAATGCGTTCCAAATGACTCGTTACTTTGACATGGACGACGACATGTACGATGAGACAGTAAGAACAGCTAAGCACTTATTGATAGAGAGTAGGGTATTCATAGATGGTGGCCAATATTGGTATTACCACCATAAAGCGTTAGTTTTCATTGGTGAGGCAATTAGTCTTTCGGTAACAAGATCACAGATAAATGCTTGCTTAAAAAATGTCCACAAAAGCCAATTTTAAAATCATCTACTGATTGGACTTTCATGATGGACAGGTCTTAACTGCCTTATTGTTTATCCGATTATCATAACTTAAGTATGCCTTACTATATAATAATTTAGGATGTCAAAAATGTTCCATGTAAGCGAAAAATACAATCAATAAAAAAAATGTATTGCAAATATTATATTTAAATTGAAAATCATCACAAGTAAATATTATCTTGTACCTGCTATCGTCTATGATACATTTCAAAATCCTAAAGCTTTCGCTGAGAGGAGTTGAGTGGAGCTTGTTAAAACTTTTGTATGACAGTAGATATATAAAAGTTAAACAAAACAAAATTCTCGGCTAACATTATTGTAAGATAGAACAGAGTATAAAATAAATAAGTTGAAATTTGAAATGCCATGAAGTTTCTTGTTTAAAATAAAAATTTTGAAAGGTAAATTTTCAGTTTATATTATTTTAATTTATAATTGAGATACTTTTTAGAAATTACTTCGTTCCCAAGTGTGGAATAGCACTTTAAAAATATTAAAAATATTTTAATTAATATTTAATCTTTACTTAAAGCTATATTTATCATCTCTCTTCTTTGTTATTACACGATAGAATTCATTCGTAAGTCATCACCAGAGGTGATTTTGTGGTCCTGAATGTAAACTGCCCATAACATATCATTACAAAATCTAAATGCACAGATATAAATAAAAAAATAAATTCGATTCACCCTTTAAGCAACAATTTAATGTAAAAAAATCAAAAATAACTCCAAGAGAATATTCTGTAATAATATTGTGCATAGTGATTGACCGCCATTTTAATTTACTTTTCCAATAATTGCACACCGTAATGATACGTCTCCATTACTGTTTTCATATAGAAAATAGAAAAGTTATAGGGCTCACGGAGTCATTTTGTTTTAAATCAATAAATGGGTCTTTTGTTTCGAAAATTTTCATTTAACCTATGTATGTATGAAATTAACTAGCGCTAAAAGGATTTTTGGGATGAAAAACCTTGATTGAAAATAACCATGTTTCCGCATGAGCAAGGCGAATATTGCATTTGCGCTCGGATGATGTGTCGACTGCATTTTAAATAACTTAGCGGGCTTCGGTCTGACGGACGTTCTGTATTGATTTGGACTATTATCAGCTACTGCAGCCAGACCTTTTGTTTGAAGATGTCTTTTTTCTAAATAATATTTTTGGTGATTAAGTTTATTATTATTTATTATTTTAATATTTCGGTTGTAATTATTAAATCAAGGTATCCGTAGGTATAGTGTCCGATCCAAGAGCGAGACGAGTTGGAATGGCAATATAGCTGAAGGAGACCACAATTATGACGCCGTAAAGGAACATTAACATTCCATAACGCTCGGAATACAGCTACCCTTAAAATTGCCGTAATATCATAACGATATATTTATACATATGTAGGTATAATGAGAAAGTTAAACATAAGAAAAATGGGTGGTTATTTTTTGAATTAATTAATAGGCAAATTACTTACTTGCTTGCATATTCAACCATATGGATGTACAGCACCCAGGATGTATTTAGTAAATTATTTTTCAGAAATATTTTTTCTTAGAGTAAATTAAACAATAACAGTGGCAATATTATTGATTTTTGAAACCTTAATTACTTTTTATAATTAATGATAGTAAGTAGATTTTATTGACTCCCAGGTCTTTTCATGATAAAATTTTAAGAAACCATTGGTGCAACCAAAACGGAGACGGCGAGAAGAGCTGGACCATTACAAGCCTGACTGGTGCTCAATAGCGCGAAATAGACCGGAGTGGAAGAAGTAGAGGCCTTTGCCCAACAATAGGACAGTACAGGCTAGGGAAAAAAAATGGTACAACCGATCTGCCGTGAAGGGATAGTTTGCGACAACTTTGAAACCATATACCTATGTATTGTGCAGTATAACAATTTAATTTCATATTGTAATTATGATTTAAGATAGAGTTCAATTACATTAATAGCTTATAGAATGAAATGTAACGTCCACATCACTATTTCAATGAACACCAGGTTATCGATAAGCAGAGAATCAGGTCACGCTGATAGTCTGATAACCGTTTGAGTCCAGAATTTGTATAAAAGGTTCCAATTTCATTTCGTATTTTCCTCGCTTGTCAATCTGGCACGCGTGAATAGGCCGCTCTCTCGTAGGTACGGACCCCATGTTCGCGCTTCACTAGCACAGCAGGACCGAATTTGTCCCCAAGCCTGTACGTTAATACTCTGAATATATTTTTTTCGTCAAAAATAACATTGTTAGATTTTGTTCTATAACAAATTTCAATGAAAATGCAAAATTGAAGCTGTATTTACCATATCATAATATTTATATGCAAATGTATCGTATCCGAAATATTGCAAGAAAATTAATTATTTTTTAATGGTTATAGGCCAATAAATTAATACATTTGTTTTATCGATAACGTACGAAACAACACTATTTGAAATCAAATATTTTCTCATTCAGATTTAGTCTATACACCCCAGAGTTTACCAAAATCCTAAAATTGACCGGTTAAAAAAACTAACAAACTGCAGCTTTTAGAGAGAAATTACAGCACTCACAAAATAAAGTGGATTTGGTCGCTTTCGATGTTTCATCTTTGTTGCGCGAAAATCCCTTTGTATTGGAGGAGATTTTTTTTAATGGAAACGACAAATAGCTTTAATGGAAATTTATTTTATTACTAAGGATTTCGCAATTCATGTTTATTACAACGTTTTCAATATTCTTTTTTTTTCGTTATTCACGAGGTTACATGTGTACTTTGATTATTTAAGTTTTCATGTATTTCATTTCATAAAAGATGATAAAATTGTTATTGAATTTGATTGAAAAAATAAACAGATCATATTTTTATAGTACTTACTTGTAATATTTATTCGTTAATTATCTATTAAATTGCTTGGATTTAGTCTATTAATTTATGAGTCTACGGTGATACTTTTAAAAATATTATTGAAATCCCATTATTAATTTACTGATATTAATGTTAATATACATAGATTTTATGCCATTTTTATCATTGTAAATATGACAAAATTTAGACACTAACATAAAATCTATTGCGCTGACGAAATTTATTAATGAAAAAAATTGAGATATCTTATTATTAAGAATTGCTTAAAAATAAATAAACAATATCTTGTGAAATATCTTGTAAGTTGCTAAAAATCAATGCTAAGGAAATTTTCTTCGTCAGACTTGATTTCCGATATGGAAATTTATACTTCAAACGGCTCGACACCTAATAACAAAATTTGCAAAGTTTTATGTACTCGTATAATATATTTTATAATCTTTTGAGCTTGTGCTATAACAAACCAACTTTGATTAAATCCGGAATAACTTTAACTATTCTGTGAGATTTAAGTAGACATTTTTAACAAAACAGGAAGACATGAATTTAAATTTTTAAAAACATAAAAAAAAATACTCTAATCTTATCTTATCTTTATGGAGACTGGAAAAACTTATAATGTGAAATAAAAAAATATGTATAGAATTAGTTTTTTTTATTTAATGAATAACCATAAAAAATACATTAATATTATATTTCTCTCAAATGGAATAAAAATTTAAATTTTATTTCAGTTTAACTCATTTCTCACAGTTTATTCTAACATGGGTGAATAGTGCGCGTGCCTATGTTTACGGTTCACTGCATTAGCTGTTTTTGGTAACGACTAGCTTATCAAATTTGAATAAATAAATAAAAATATATCAAACATTTAGTTGTAAAGCGAAGATAATTCATAGATTTAGAATATTGTGTTAAATATATTTAGAGTCAAACCGCTTTCTAATTAGTTTTCAATGATTCTCAAGCTTAATGTAACTATTACACTGTATCTCACATACAGCGGGCTAAAGAAAGAGAATCTAGAGTTATGACACTGCTTCATGCCCAAAATTGAGATATTGACAGCAAAATCAACGCCATGCTTTATTCTCCTAAAATCGGTTAATAAAAATAACCCTCAACGGGGATTCGAATCTGCAATCATCGCGCTTACAGTCAGACGCTATCAGCGCCACGATGACCTCAAACGCTTCTAAATAATAACAAAATTATATCGCTATATCTAATATCTAGTAATATGAATGACTATTTACAATACATTCATTATGTTTAAAGAAATATGCTTAATCTATAAATTTATTGCTTAGAATTATGTATTAATTAATTTAATTAATAAACACTACAATATTAAGCATCAAACTGCAGCAAAACAATTATATAGGTAACACAAACATTAATAAATCCCATTATAAGGTTAAGATCGATAGGTAAAATCCGCCATATTGTGTACTTAGGTGGGCGACTTTCCACGTAGTCCATTGTGAGAAGGAGCTCCGTACGCAAGTCTTTATCTGATGAATAAAAGAGATCAATTAGATGAGCAGAACATGTAGATGTTAATAAAAGGAGAGATATTACTAGATTATGTAACCCTACATCGCTGAAATTGCCTCTAGGAACTATGAGTATTTTTTCTTTCCTGATTGAATTGCTATGTTACTGTTCATTAAAATTTTTTTTTATAACATAATCCTTATTATAAAATTATTAATTTATTATTATACAAAATAGTTATAAGCATGCGCCTAAAGGATTTTGTGGAAAAGCTCGAATATAAAGAGGGAATCTAGTGCTAAGATTATAATATAACGAATGTTCTCCACTTTTCAGCAGGTGTTGGCAGCACCTCGCGTTGTTGATTTATAAAAAAAGACATTTATATCTTAAAACCAAATTTTAAAAAATACTTACTATTGCATATAAGAAGTTCATCAACTAATAATTCATTTATTTGATCGTACTCATGAAGCACCATTTCGGCAAATACTATGGCGCAAGACATCAACAACGTGCCCAGAATGGCGTCACAGAAATACGCTAGTTGATTTAGTTGAAATCCCTTTAAATATTACTAATTAATTACTATGTTATTAATTAAAAGATAATTTTACGTTAAAGTAGTTTAAAAACTTTACCATGCTAATGAAATCTTTGATATTGTAGTATATTATAAAAATTATTTTAAATATATTGAAGACTAATCCAGAGAATAACTGAAAACAAAATAAAATAAAATTTACTATATTAATTCATGCTATATTAAAAAGACTAATGTGATTTAGCATTTATTCTTTTCATATGTTTTTAACACTTCATTGTAGGGGCTGGGTCATAAATACCCACGTGATTTTCGTCTAATTTTACATCGACTTATAAACTTTGCTGCTCTACTCAGTAGCTGGAGCTATTTAGTTTCAAACTTAATAACGTATATACATATATAGGAGTATTACACGTACATACGTGTAACCCGTTATATAACGGGAACGCCGTTTCTTAGTGGTCGCGTTAAGAGGTACAAGAAATACAAGGTAAAAAAGATAAATCAATGGACCCATGCCTGTAGTCTGTGTAATTATATTACGACATTTTTTTCTAAATTGTTTGTATTTTTTGTATTCTTGCATTATTTTGTGACTTGTGAAATGTTCTTGTGGAAAATTTTATTTTTTATTTTTTCAATAGTAATGGACCGTTAAGAATAATATTTTCTCACCAGTACAGACCAAGAGATTTAGGATGATTATTGACAAAAGAATTTGAACGATGCATTCAGTAACTTTTTAAGCCAAGTTGGACATAACAATCGTTAATGGAATGTAATATTTCTCAAACATAACGAAATCCAATTTACATGCTATAAAAGCTAAAGCTTATCTTCATTAAATTTCCTTGTTGATGTAATAACTTTCACTTGTAAGTTTTCATATCTTTGTCAAATAAAAACGGTAAAATATTATATTTTTTTTTATATTAGCATTTTTAAAATATCAATACTATACTAGCGGAAAATTGGTGTAAAAAAACAAAAAAATATTCAATTGGATACTAAAATCATCATCAGCATCACCAATCTGGGTAATAATGACCCAGCCCCCTACGTCCGTGTAAAAACTTTCCACCCCCATGACACCGTGTTAAGATAGAATAATAAAAAAACAATTCCTTCATGATTTTCTCAGAAGAATATTCATATTATTTATATATATAGATATGATCTAATTAGATGTGGCATTGGCATCCAACACGTTAAGTTTTTAAATAAAGGTAAAAAAAAACAACTAGGTTATTTAAAGTAATCTAGTTTAGTATAGTAGTTTAGGTACCATTATTCGCACTCCTGGGATGGCAGCATCAACGCTATCCAATAGCGTTTTGTACACATTAATAAACTTCTTTATAGTGCGTAATTTATCTTCAACATTTAAATGTTTGTCGTTTAATTTCATAATTATGTTTTCTTTTATAAATTTAAACCTCATGTGGAATAAATCAAAAGTCATGTTACTGCTTAAGTAACTTAAGTAATTTGTCGTGTTTACGAAATATACAATAACAAATATTACGAATGCATTTGATTCATATTTAAAAGCATAAATCGATATAAATTTTATAATTAAAATAAAAAGAAACGTAAAAGTGCTTGCTGAAAAATTATTTTTACTAGAGTCAAATTTTATAATTTTATCAATAATAGAGATATCCGAATGTAAATTGATAAAATGTTTTTCTTTATAAAATAATGAGAACAATATATTAGTGCACAGTCTCAACAAACTAGTGATAGTTAAATCAGCGAAATAATCAGGAAAAAAATATAAATAAACAACTAAAATAATGACAATATACAGTATGCAATATAACTTTGCAAGCAGGCGTATTATTTTAGAGGAACTACAATCGGAATATAGTCCAAAAATCAATTTAAATATGAGTATTTTTTTCAAACTAAATGTCTTCTTTAGTACCATGGTACTGTACTGTATTAACAACTCTCCGATACAAATAATACTAAAAGATCCACACAAACGTTCATTTAATATTTACTTGATGGAATAGTTTATGGTATATAATGATGACTGACAATATATTATTATGGGTATTTGAAACATAAAGAGATTACTATTTAGGGTTCAATGGCCAAATGAAAACAGGGTTTTTATGTCTTCTTTTATAATTAATACTTTTTTTTTATTTTCACTGTTCCGTTCCCACTTTTAGCCGAGTTCTGAGGCATTATGTGTGAGTTGCGTGACGGCATTCAACACCGCGCTTTGCCTTGTACCATCAGCAACCATCGCGCTTACAGTCACACCCTTATGATTTTTTGGCCATATAATCATCTTCACTATTTAGTAAGGGAAGCAAGGAGATTATGATTTTTACATTCTGTATCCTCTTTTCATTTAAACACATTAAGACTTGTCAAATATTCAAATTCAAATATTCATTGATAATTCACAAAGAATGAAATTACATTTTAAAGTTATTTGAATGGGTTAAATTTTAGTCGTATCGCTTCTTGCATTTCGACGTTTGCGAAATAGCGAGACGGCTATGGATGCCTTATTTTGGCAGTTCTGCATTCATAACGAATAAGGAGCTTACTCCAAACATTTTGATAAATACCTGCTAAGTATTGCAGAGACAGTAGCGTTGTTTTAAATGGAAACGGTAAACGTTTAGCTGTGTGCGCTAGTGGTTCGTGCTATGATAAAATATTATAAAATACTTATTGCATCATATACGCACTGCGTTATTTATTGTTGTTGAGTATTACTATTAATATTTTGTAGTAATAATTACTTTTCACGGGATCTGGTGATGTACTCTGTCCATAATACCCTCTTAAACCTCACGGTGCTCTTCCTCGATTTTCCTTCTTGGTCGAGGCTTGAGACCCTAAAAATACTTCCTAAATCTCATCTATCAGTTCTTAGTAAAATTATTATTTTAATATTATAACGTTAATCTTTGTTAATGTAGATTCTCTGTAATATTTCAGTTCTTAGTAGGAATGGAATCGTCTTACAGTGGCAGGTCGTCAACCAAAAGCTGACTATTTAAATAAAATATACTACATTTTTGGCTTATTACTTTAAACTATTTAGAAATGTTGTATCTTTTGTTTTTATATAACAGAAAAAAAAATCATTTCCTCGATCGGGGAAGTTTAAATTATATGTATTTAAATAATTGAATTTAAAAAAACGTGTTTAGTGAACTAACTACGATGTATTACATATTAAATCTCCCTAAGAAATCTTTTAAATAACGGCGAGAGCCATCTTAAAGTTCGTTGCTTGCTTAAGAAGCCTTGAGCAAAAAGTCTTATTTGACGAAAATATATATGGTGGATTTATTTTATTCTTTTAAATTACATATAATACCTATTTATTTCACAGATTTCTCATGGCTTGTGGATATACAGGCATTTCATTATTTATTACCGTTTATTTAGATTATGAAGTTTATTTCGAATATAGCCTATATCCTGCCCAAACCCAATATAATTTTTCGCAAATATATTAAACGTACAAGAACAATTTTTTACTGTTTTATTATAGAATAGAGTATATACTAAGTGCGTCATACGTTGTGCTAACGAGCCTGTGCTTATTGTCGCTGTGGAGAAAATAAACTACCTACCCACTATTCAAAAATAAATTATGAAAATAATTCAACTATTCTATTCTACTGACTAATGACACCCTTGTCCCCGTGGAGTGTCCCGCGTATCACAACGCTACATAGAAAGCCTTTTTATGAGTCATCGACCTACTCGTAGCATTCATATCCTTTTCAAACTGGAAACGTCATAAAGTTACATCCGACTAATATTGTAAATGTGAGAGTTGGTGAGGATGGATGTTTGTTTCGTTTTCACGTTTAAATTACTTAACTAATTTAGATAAAACTACAATAATTATAGCTTGTTAATTAAAGATTTTGTATTATTAGGATATTATATAACAATATACTTTTAGTTCGCTAGTTTATAAAAAAAAACGTAGCAAGCAATTAGGTACAAATTTCTTAATACAAAACTATCTATCTATTTTTATGTTTTTTACTTTACACGTATGTCTATATTATACATGAAAAGTGAAATACAGATAGATGAAATATAAATAAATACTCGTTTTTTATTAAGATAAGCTATTAATGGTAAAATACTGTACTTTCAACACTACTGAAGAGTTTTGTGAGATCACCTTGTGTTTGAAGTCCTAGTTTTTTAACAAAACGCGAAAACATTTAACATATACATTTTAATATAATACATACAATTTTACACTAAAGGCATATTGACACACACTCAAAATATTACTTTTGAGTATGTGAGTGTGCGTCAATACACACACTCACACACTCAAAACTTTGTGATTATGAACGAACGTAGTTAGGGTTAAAGCAGGAATTCTAGTAAGGCATAAAGTGCGCTACATCTCTTCATGTGAATTATAAGAGCAAAAATAAGAGTAAAAATGAAATCAAATGAGACCAAAAATATGAACATTACAACAATTGAAAATGTTATAACAATATTATGAAATATTTATTCTGTAATAATTTGAATGAATTTCGGCTAAGGCATGTATGAGGTAAGGAAGTGGCTTCTAGGAAAATAAATCTTCGTACTTATAAAAGCTTCGTGCGGAAATGTCTGGTTACAATGAACTCTACGTTTTCCTTAATTTTAAACCTTAAAGTTGGGGTATTGAAACAAAAGTCCCCTGCACGAGTTTCTACGAGCCTAGCACAAGAACCAGCTTACGGACCGAAAACAAATCTACCTACTCACCTCATTAGTTCGTATTTTCTTATTGCGTGGAAGTGGAAGTTTCTTGAAAAATACTTCAAATGTTGTTGTTTCATAACATTAAAACGTTTTCAACTCATAAATGCACCTAATAACTTTAACAAAATTGTTTTAATTTTGTCTTTTCATTTGCTACGTATAAAACAATACGTCTAATTTAAAAAAATATATAATTTTTGTACAGTGGAACAGTGTCCGACTGCAAACACGATAGTTATAGGTTTAGTTCCCACTCGGAGGCTTGAACTATTTACAATTCCATCTCAGGGAAGTGCGACGTTGAATTTCGTCACTTAAAATGCTATGTCAAATTTCGGTACAACATGGAAAACAGAGTGTCCTGACACTAGGTACTCATTTCGGATAAACTTGAACATACATAACTACATTTTGCTACTTAAATAACTAGTACAAAATACAATGTTTCACTAATGTAGCTCCAGGCTTAGCTAATTTTACCATAGACTATTTTAATCTTCTGTTATTTCAAAGTTATTAGGAATGTGGAATAGTTATGCGTTTCAGTTTAAACCAGAATTAATTTCAAAGATAATGCGTAATAGTTTGGTGAATGTTAGTGATGTGTGAAAATGTACTAGCAATATTTTGAGTATTAAATATTAAAAGATGAAGCAAATATATTTAAATTTATGATATTTACTAAAAACATTATAAACAACGAGAAACACTCTTGTAAATTGCAGTTTTCGCGGAAGCACTAGTAATATCTTGCATCCCATGGGACTTTTAATACCCGCTTTTTCATGATAAAATTACTTAAGTACTGTATAAAATATTTTTAAACAATGACTTTATCGTTTTTTGTGTATAAACTTGTAAAGTACGTAAATAATTAAAGATTAATTTAAAAATGTTATGGTATACTCTGTTCCTGCTCTGCGTAAAACTAAAAGTATAACGTAGAGCTAAAACTATATTTTTATGAACATAATTTATTTCATTTCATTGATTGATGAAATCGGGGTTTTGAGAGTTGTGTTGTTGGGGAACAGAAGTGTTTAAATGGGAACTCAACCCTAGGTTCCCAGGTTCCCTCCACCTACCCTGGTATGTGCGGAATACAGCGTTAAGTTAAAAAAACCATTTATATAATATAACAAACATATTGTCAGGCAGGTCACATCAATGCCATATGGAAATTGAAGATAAGCCTCAATCATTATAGTTTGATGCAGGCAGCTTTTAAATGATTGTTGATTCGATATCGATACTATTAAGGTAATTTATTACTATATATGTATACTGGTAATAATATTGTAAAGTGGGTAAGTATCAAAAATATGTTTTTCTCCTCCTCCAGTGTTTTTTTGTATTGTATTGCTTATTACAATTTAGATGAAACTTTTTACGTTTTTATTAGCATGTTGCGTTATACAGGTGTACTCGTAAATGAACGAAAATAATATAGAAATTAATTATTTTGCGGAATTTCAATTCAATTTCGATTTCGAAAATGTCGATATGTTCATTCATTCACTTTATATGGCAAAAAGACGCGACGGTATGATGGCGTCTAAAATAAACTTATAATAAGTCTTACAGAAAATTTTAAGTCAACAGAATTATAACACTTCCTAACTTGGAAGACCTACGGTGAGTGTGGTTTGTTAAGGTAATTTTAAAGTCATTCCTTGGTTGCAGAGTACTCATTACAGAATTTTTAGCTAAAACTTTTATTTTTATATGAAATTTACCCCAGATATTTTATTTAAAAGTTTTATTAAACTATTTGTCAAATTAAGTTTATTTTTACCTTCCCGCAAATAGCAGGGTAGGCAGAAGGAACTTGGGAACCTAGTACCAAGACACTTCCGTTCCTCACTTTCTGCTAAATGAATTGAGTTTTGACGCCATTATGAATTAGGTTAAATAAATTATGTTTCTTTACACATCTTGTGCATTCTGTTTTATTCTTTCATAAAAATTAGATATAATAGTATAGAATTTGTATACGAGACAGCTTTACGATAGCGTTCGTTAATTATTATTAATCTCAAATTACATATACAATTAATACCATACAAATTAAATGTATGAGTTAATAATTAAAAGACATATGTATATCGAAACGTATTTGAAGTAGACTTCAAAACACTCGTGACTTCTTAGCGTTGATTTTCAACTCTCCGTTTCCCTTTGTTCCATCCATTCGCTAACAACATTTGCAAAATTAATTATACCGCTCGATGTGCGAGTTAATAACAGACAATTCGCCATCCTATCAGATTAAACAATAAATTGAACATAACTATTTAATGAGGGCTTTAGCGACCGCCATTGTTGTAATCCCATATAAAATCTTAACGAGGCAAAACCCGGCCAAAAATTTAGGTGAATTTTTAGACGGAGTATAATTTAATCTGGAAATAAGCCCGCTTAGGATCGTTAAAAATTATATTTCCAATATTATTTTGGTCTTAAATTTCTATATAATTTCTGGTTGCTTAAATATAATTTTAATTGTGTTGTTTGAAATGGCTTTAGATTTTTATTTTACACAGATTGATATTTTATTAATCTTTTTAATATTAATTTTCATTTTTAATATAGGGACGAGCATAACCATTATTTCTTAATTTTCCTCTTTTCTTCGGTTGAAATTTATATTACACGATGGAGTAAACACAGCAAGCAACTGAATAACTGTCTATTTGGATGGTCAGCACTCATGCAGTCTCCACTCACTAAGACGCTAAGACTGTCGCAAGGGTGAGCCTTTAAAAGGTGAGACGAAGGAAGACGAGGCAACACAAGCTCTACGTCGTCACTATCGGACCGGTGTTCCTCCTGTTGATTCGTGTACAAGGTTGACGGAGGATTATAGCAGATATAAAATAAATTAAAATTGAGTATAAAAGTATCTATTTATGTTTTGGAAAGCTTATTCATAAATATAAAATTACTTCTTGAATCTTATGACTATCAGTAAAATATCAGATTACGGCGCCATGAACTTCGTGATAATAATAATTAACAATTAATGACAATGACATTGTTATAATTTCACGAATACAATATAATATTTTAAATAGGATCATTTCGAATAAATATTAAGCTCGCTAAAGCAGGATTTTGCCTTAATAATAATTAAATAATTATGGAGACCAGTCGTAATACAAGTGTGTGACTGTAAACGTACCTGGTTGTGGCTTCGATCCTCATTCAATGAAATGAAATATTTATTTAAACTATGTATCGAATCAAACCGCGGCGTTGGGTTCCGCCACTCTATGTCTTCATAATTCAGCGGAAAATCGGGGAACGGAGTATCTTAACACTATCATTAGGTTCCCTCTGCCTACCCTACTAAATACAGCGTGAAAGTGATAAATAATTAAATAGTTATAATATACGAAACGGTAAATTTTGTCATTTCCGCGTTGTTCTGAAATCCTTTAATAAAGCTTATCATACACTAAATTACGTAGTTTGTACGTGAGACAGTAATCAATAGAGTATGATTAATGAAAGCTACTGATCCTGATGGCTTGATGGATTAGCACCCCATACCCATACGGGTGTTGATAATTTTCTGAGTGCTCCCACCTGTGTCCGTTCAATGAACCTTATTTGTTGTTATATTAGCATCTGCACACGTTATTATACTCTATTGTTTATTTCTTGTTAGTTTTTAAATATTAGAAATAAACTTTTTATTAGTGTTAAGAAAAATTGATTAAATAGAAGCTTCAGTTTTTATTTCGTCTATTTTATAACTTTCAGCTCAGTAAAAATCAGGTCATATCATATAGATTAATCTCTCTTTATTTACCCAGAATGCATTCTTTAGTGTAGGTACGTACAAAAAGGAATACATGCTTAGTTACATGTTATAAAACTTCAGTTCAGACAGAATTATAATTTAATATGATTACTATTAGAGGCCGTCGTGACGCAGCGGCACAAGGGGGTGACTGTAACGCGACGGTTGGGGGTTCGATCCCCGCTCGAGGAAGTGACTCAATATTGAACAAGTAATGCTTCCAGAATTCGGCAGAAAGTGGAAAACGGAGTGTCTTAACACTGGGTTCCCTCTGCCTACCCTGCAGTGTGCGGAATACAGCGAGAATCTGTTTTATTTTTTTTAAATTAATATTATAAAAAAAATCAAATAAGAATTTATATTAATGAATTCAAATTAAGATTAATATTTCACGTTTGTTGTATTATACAAATCTTAATATTTATAATAACTTATCGTTTTAAAAGAACCGTTTGTATATGTTATTCCTGCACGAGGTTACTTTAGAAATGTGTTGATGCGATTCTGATGCTCCTTTTTTGTCCGTTCGAAGTATCTAGCTACAGCTAGGTCTTACAACGAGATTGGCAACCGCCAAATCCTTACAAATCTCCACAAAAAGAAGCCTTTCGTTCCTGAAAAAACATAATCGTATCAAAGCATGGGGCTAAAATATACGCTAGGAAAGTTCCCTAACTAAAGTGAATATCACCTTTGTAGCGATATTCACTGCCGCCGTGTACTTTATTTTGTATTATAAAGAAAACTTGAGCTAAAATGGTTTTGCCATTTGTTTAAAAGGAATATTGTGTTTTAAAAATATTATTTTTAAATAACTCTGTTGTTGTTGTTATTATAACTTATATGAAAGCACGCAATGCGTTATGCATTAATTTTAGGGTATTAAGATAAGAAATAAGAAACGAGAAGATAGACTAAATAACTTAGAGTTTTGTATTACATTTAAAATCACATTAAATTTTTTAATGCTTATCATTACAGGTTTTAGAAGTATACAGGGAAGTATATCTTATTATACCTAATTCAATTTAATTCTTAAGTGGCCTTGCATAAATCTACGTGATAGTAATCAAATAGGGAGACAATATGTATTACAGAGAGTATTTAATGACAATTCAGAAATCGGAAATTGCAAGGATAATATATATTTTTTAGGAGTGTAGTGGAGACACTACACTCTCCCGGCTTTTGCTTTGGTATCATTTTCGACAAATTCTGGAGGCATTGTGTGTTGACTGACAGAGCTCATGCCGGCTTCTCGGCACCAGAGAGATGTAATAAGAATATTAAATATTTCTTTTCTTCGAGTGAGAATCGAACTCACACCCTGCCGCTTTCACAGTCACACGCTGGTGTCCCTGCACTACGACTGGCCTCGTAATTTTATTTATTTGTCATATTATATTACGATATTTTATTAATATTGCCATTATATAATATTAAATAACTGTATCCTTGCCAGACGGTCGTCATATGAAATACGAGCCAAAGCTCGTTCGATATACGCTCTAAGTAAATATTTATTTAGGTCATGTAAATGCTTGTTTCACTCAGCTCAATGTCTGTGAGAGCTAAACGCATTGTAGGAAATGTCACCCACATCCACAATGGGGGGAGTTACTGATTGTTAAGTCAGGCCATTAGTGTTTCTTGATGTGTTAAATTTTGATGAAACAACATAGAAATAGTTACAGCATAAAATTTAAATATTTTTTATAAATTTTCATGATTATTTTATTAATATTCTCTGTTTCTCGATATAAGAAATAAATGTAGAGTTTTTTTCTCTGTGCACAAATGAGCTTACATAAATATGTTTAGTATTTTTTTCATATCCAAAGGAAAAAAAATATTAATTATAAAATAATATGTATTATTAATCAAATTATAAAAATAATGCCACAGTATAATCAAGAACTGATAATAAATGAAAAATTCTTTCAGAGAAAAATTAATGCTTAATAAAAGTGTTCAATTTCTTTAAATACGTTAAATGTGGAGAGTATCAATATACCCTATACGTTATTATATGTATACATATACTATACGTTCAGTATTTATATAAAAAGGATAAAAAAATATATAAGTACACAATCATTGGAAAACAACAGTTATTCCTATCACACTCGTATATGACAATAAAAATGGAGTCAAAACAAATTTAGCTGTCATTAAAGTAAGTGCTTTTGCGGACCAATGTTTTATAAAGTCCAACGTTTTTCATTTGCCGTGAAAGCAATAACGTAACTGAAATACAGACATCCGGACATCAGCGAGTGTTTACCAGAACTTGTTTCACTTGAAGCCCGTTTTAAACTAAAAGCCAGGCAAGTGTTAATCGGATCTGAGTATTCAACGTTAAATTTAACATAACTTTGGAATTCATACAAAATAAGCTTTTCGAATTCATAGAAGAATTCGCTTATTTTATTCAATATATGTAAAAAATTAAAAAGTAGAAAATGCAGCTTCATCCATAGTAGTATAGGTAGAGGGAACCTAGTGTTGAGACACTCCGTTCCCCATCATGGAGGAACTTAACGCCATGCTCTATATACCAGAGCGCAAATAACTTAAAATTTAAAATATGTAAGAATAGTTTAAGTATTGTACTTTCACGAGAAACTGTAAATGTTGATGTTTGTCAACAATAAAAAGTCCATCTCACGTCGACTACTTTCAAAACAATAAAGAGCCTGATGTAGCTGCCATAGATAGTGAGTGTAAATAAAGTCTCTTAAGCGGTGACTCTCTTACCACATCTTACTTCTCACACGTTTCCTTCATTTATTATATTTTGAACTTATATGTTAATTTAATTGATTATGTGATATTATATGTTCTTGATTTGTATAAAGTGAATATTTGGAAAGATCTTTTTTCGAAGATGGCTGTAGTTAAAACATTTAGAAGGGAACAAAAAAGGTTTCTTTAAGAACAATAAGAAATGATTAATTTAAAGAAATTATCATTCGTAATACATTGTAGAGTTTCATATTTAAAGCTCGTATGCCAATTTCTTAGTTAAAATACTATATTATTTTTTTGTTTCTTCATAATATTAAATACACATTAAATAAATTATATTTCTTTGGGGATTGAAATATTTAGTACATACATACATAGTTTCACGCTTTATACCTAGCGGGGTAGCTAGAGAGAACGGAGCGCCAAATGCTACGGTCTCTACATACCTCTTTCGCCTCGTCCACTGTCACCAACCTCTTCGTACATGCCCTCCGGGGGGTCCTCCTTTTTACGTGATCTTCTTCCAGTATCTTTCATATTGTGTTTTCGAAGGTCTACCGAGGTCTCCCCCTACCTCTCTTACCACTCACTTTTCCGAAATATTTACTATTTTACTCATTTATTTTTAAACCAACGATATATGTACATATATAAATATATATCCTAGTGAGAATCGTTAAATGAAGTAGGCTTTCAGATAAGTGAAACATTTAAAACAGATCAATCAGTTTGAGTAGAAGCGAGTTACTTTTCGGTGCCATTACTATTATTTTAATGGATCTAGCTACAGCTATCGGTTAGTAATCGGTTCGCAGCGTGTCGTTCGTGTAGTGATAGAGTATGCCGCGATTAGTGCTAAACATATACTAACTCAATACTACAAAGTATCTACATATTAAATACATTTGAGGTGAATTACGGCGCAGAGGCACAAGCGCGCGACTTGTACGCGATAGGTTGTGGATTCGATTCCCACACGATTTAATGATATATTTTATATTTTCCTTTCCTAGTTCTGTATCTAATGAAGCATAGCGTTGAGTGCCACCACTCTACGATAACTGAAATGTCTTTATGGGAACAGAGTGCCTTAGCTCTACATTCTCAGGTTATCTTGGCCTACCCTGTTATATGCGGAATATTACCCTAGCTACGAAAAAAATTACATATTAATTATGAATATTCGGAGTCATCATCATTAACTGAGGTTATTTAGTAAATATTTGATTTTAATTATATGCTTATTTTTAATTTAGTCCATTTTACTTCTGTTAAAATTACAAACATAACGGTTATGGAATAAAATATAATATGCAGGGGCGGGCACTACTTTAAATATAAAATCGTACATCAAAAATATGAAATTTTAACATTTAATTACGTTTTTGTTGATATACAATTTTACAATAAAAAGCATCTACTACTTTTAAAATTAATTTTATGTTCACGACACGAATAATTTTTTTTTTCATAATATAAACTAATTAAAATATCCAATTACGCTGAAACTCAAATTCGTGTGAGTATGGAGTGGGGCATATCATACAGGCAGTAGGTGTGTACGTAAAATTTCATTCAAATAAACTTATTTTTTCGTAGACAAGTGCGCTCTAGAAGTATAATTGGAATGAAATATATACTAGCCGCAATGGAGACAAAGATTCTTAATATAATTATGACTGTAATTATACAAGTTTCATGTTAAACATTGATATAGTCTCGTAAATATTCTAAATCATAATTCTAACAATATTTTAAATACAATTAATTATTATTTTTATAGTGCAGTAGTAGGCAGAGGGAATCCAGTGTCAAAACACTCTGTTCCCCCCTTTCCACTGTATTTTTCGAGGCATATCGTGTTAAGTGGCGGAACTCAGCAACGGGCTCGTGCCTTGGTGGCAGAGCGAAGAAATGAAAATATTATATAAAGAAATGAAATAAGTTTCAATTGTTATTTTAAACAAATATAATCATATTAAATTGCTTAATTTATAGCAAGTCGTGTATTTAATATCAAAAACATTTATAGACACGGCGTGTGCTAATAAAAACAAAATCATTAGTTCGAAAACAAACTTCGTAACAATGTTGTGTAATACAAGTTTGCCGTGAAATATGGTTTTTCCTATAAATTTAATAGCCCGTCATATTTTTACAGCGTCTTACTAAGTATTTTAGATTTTCAATTATTTTGTTTCTAATATCAAAATTAAAATCTTTTAAGCAGAAATTATAAATTGATTATAAATTTCTAAGCTAAATCATAGTTTATTTTAAATTTAGTTCTACATTTTACTAAAAAAATATTATCATATAGTAAGATTTTTATACTTCTACATTCTTTTACTAAGCGACGAAATAATTATAATAATATAGAAGCTATATTTGTTTTCATCGATTTTCATCATGGAGGGCAGCACATAGCAAACAGAGGGAACCCACTAAGACACTCCGTTCCTATTAAGACAATTCAGTTCCCCACTTTCCGCCGAATTCTGGAGGTATTGCATATTAAGTGGCGGAACTCAACGCCACGAGCAAGCTTGTACGCCTGCGACAAGACTGGCCTGACGATAATATTAAAATAATAGTAATTGGCGCAACAGATTTGCAAATAGTATCCTATTTGCTACTGGTTTGTGACTGATGATACCTGTTTACCATTCACACCCTGTATAATCAAATGTTTGTTCTATTTAATATTTACTATAGAAATTAAAATCTATTTTGGATAACACTTAAATAGTCTGCCGTTGATAAAATAAGAAGATAAATTATACAGTAATTACTTACTAAGAAGTAATTTCATGTGACTGTTTTGTAAAATGGTCATATATTTTTTGCAACACAAAGTATGCCGCGTTTGTATGAATGTGCATTATAATAAAATGTCTGAGGGAACATTTTGAAATAAACAGAAACCCTTTAAAGATTGATTTTTTTTTGTTTAATACATAGTGTTATCTATTGTCAAATGAACATTTTAAGCAATTCTTATTGGACGGTTTCCTAAAAGGAGCTGGCTCAATCCTGCTATATCAATTTTCATACGACTTCTAGAAAAGTATTTTTCCACGCTACGTGTGAAAACTTAAAAATACTTAAATTAACTTCTGTTTCATCTGAAATATTAGAAAAATGTGCAAAGAAAAAAAATGGAGACATTTAAAAAAAACCAAGTTATGTATGACAAGTCACGGCGTTACTCAGTACATTGGCCCAGGGGAAATAGAATATAGAGCTGCCATTCATTTAACGATCATGGCTTTTTGATATTTCGAAATGAATTGGTTGTCTTGAGATGTTGAAGTTATTTTTATTATAACTCTAATATTATTATGCTCGAATATTTTATTAATTTTAGAAAAATATAGGTACAAATAAAGTAAGCTAAAAAGCAACGCTAGCCTTTTAATAGTTGTGTAACATTTGTACACTAATGCTGACATTTGCCATACTAAATTAATATTAGGAGTTCTTTGTCGCAAAGTGCGATAGCGTTGACTGTAAACACGAGGTTTGTGGGTTCAACTTATTTTCATTTCACGTATATTCCATTTTCATTCGGGGAAATAATTTTTCACATTTATATGGAAGAAGTCATTTATTTATTTATTATTCCTTAGTTGTATTTTTTTTATTTAATATTTATAAATATTATGTTAGTGTATAGTATGGTATTATATATTTATATTTTTTTCTTTTGTTCCAGGTAATTTCATGCTGTTAGTATAAATCACGAAGACCTTTCCAATACAGGTTGGTTTACAATATTATAAATTATTTAATTATTAAAGTATCAACAAAAAGTTGAGTTTAAGTTAAATTTTTTAATTGAACAAATATTTTTAAAAAATCTGTTTAACCCTCATGTAGTATCAGGCACACAGCAGGATAAGCGGAGAGAACCTAGTGCTAACACACTTTGTTCCCCACGCACCAAGACATCGTGTATTTCTTGCGTTGCGTTTTTCTTGTTACCAGAAATGAAAAAACAATTAATTTCCCTGACCTGTAATCGAGGATATAACCGTTGCACTCACAGTCAGACGCTGTCTTTCTGAGCTACTACGACTTCATAACGTATTATTTACTTAATAATTGAAAAAGTAACCGCCTACTAAAAGTAAATTTCATATTCTTCATTTAGGTGTATGGCCACAGAAACTTTCAGGTTTTATAAAATGACAAAGTTCTGGCTGCCTCGGGCTTTTGAGCCATCATCGTAACGGGAAAAATATTTTTAATATTCTCAAAATATTTTTTATTGCGAAAGTAAATAATACTCACTTTAATATTTGATAATTTGCGCAAGAGAATATTCATTTTATTTTCTACTAAAAGAATGGGAAAAGAAATTATGAAAGTTTGTGAAATGTTTATGAATTTAGATATCATTTGAAGATATTATCTTTAATTTTTTTTAAAAGTAGTTGAAATTTCATAATTATTTAAAGGAAACATACCTAAATATTTGTTAAACTTATTTTATCAACTTAGCTATTAAAATAAAGCAGCATATTAAGTTTCCACACCAAAAAAATGTAAATAAATCAAGGAAAAATAAAAATAATCTAAGCTAATATCTAATTCAATTAACAATTCATAGTAGATAAAATAAACAGAACAGCCTGAATTACACCGTTACCGTTGGTTATTACGTGGTCAGGTGTTAAAAGCACTTGTTTGTAATATGCCGGGACACCATCCGCTAGTTTAATTTTGTAAATGCTATCAACGTGAGCCTCGCCTCCGAGTGCCCACACAGTACAGCATCATGTATAGAACTTGTATCCATTAACGAATTAAAATGTGACATGTGGATTTTTATATTTATTTACTAGTAGAAAAGAGGATTTTATATTTAATTTTTGAGAGGATTCTTGAGAATTTATAGGTTAAAATGTGTTAGACTTTGAAGATTAAATGTTTTTTTTTGTTCAGTTGTATCTGTTAATTTTTATTAATAAATTTGCGCACTCAAAATATTTAACATAAAAAATGATTAAAAAACACCAGATAAAATATAAAGAATGAATCCATTTTTTTAAATTTTTTTCGTCCTTCTCTCTCTCTCTTTCTCTGTTTATCCACAAAAAAAACCAAAATAATAACAACAACCCGTAACGTGTCAACCTATGCCGCTTCTACAACAGTTTTCCCTCTCAGTTTACACTACGAGACGCGCATACATGACGGAGTGCTGACCCACAAACAAGCTATAAAGGCAACTAATTAAGCGACAGGCGTACATTTCAAGCATCAAAATTAACCGATAATCCCTTTGGATAGCAACTCGTTGGGTTTACTTTGACAGCGCACCCTGTATGTTTCATATTTCGTATTGCAGTTTCATATACCTAATGCTATAAGGATTTTTCGATTCACCTGTTTCATATTGCAGACATTTTTCACAATATTTATAAGTAATGTTGACAAATAATATTAAGATCCGAATCGTGTGACTATAAACGCGACAGGCTGTGAGTTCGATTCCCAGTCAAGGAAATTAAATATTTAATATTTACAATTCTTCGCTCTGGTGTCAAGGTAAAGCGCAGCATTTAGTTCCGCCATTCAATCCGCAATGCCTCCAGAATTTAGAGGAAAATGGGGAACGGAGTGTTTTAACACTAGGTTCCATCTGCTATCCCTGCTGTGAGAATAAAGCGTAAAGCTAAGAAAATCAGAATCAGAGTGGCTTTGAAATGAAAGTAAATCAAATATATATCTAATACGCGTATGCATTGAAAGATATTCCTTTGACAAAATGCATAAAAAAGGAAACTTAAAGCAATTACTTTTCATTTATGTTATAAAGTCACGTAAGAATTTACGAATTGATCTATTTAAATCATATATTTTATATATATTTACATTTTATACAAACCATATTTACGATGAAGTTGCAGTTTATTTTTATTTTATTGAAAATAAACTCAACTGTAGAAATGAACTGTAGAAATGCGCATCGAAACACGATATAAAATATGATGGTTTCCGAACTTCTTCCCCCGTTGCTAAAGTAACAACTTGTCCGTCGAAAATTGCAAATCTGACAGGAAACGGTTTAATGACAGCCCTTGGAATTTAAAAGACATAGCTTTAAAAGTTTTCTTTTCACAGTAAAATTGGCAATATTTCAAAAATCTGCTTCACCATATATAGCAAATATAGGCAAAGGGAACTTAATGTTAAGACACTCCGTTCTCCAGTTTTCGCCGATTTTTTTGAAACAGTGGCGAAACTCAACGCCCGACTTTGCCTTGGTTTCAGAGAGAATAAATTAAAATATTAATAAATAATAATTCAATCCCTCGAGTGCAGATCGAACCCATTACTTGCGCTACGACGGCTTCTATGTCTGAATTCAATAGTAGATATATATACAAAAAAACGAAAGACGTCTCTTATGAGTCACTGGAGGATTTTACAACCGAAACCGATATCGTTGCTATATATATTTGCTTAGATCTCTAAATTACGTACCAACTTCATAAATAGGTAAGTAGATGATCTTCATCGAGGTCGACTGCGGTGTTAAAGGCCCATTAAGTGTTCCACTGGGAGCTGTGTGACTCTTCGCAATAAACACTAAACTTTATAAGCTACAAAATGGCCAGTTTTTATTTTGCCAGCAGTTGCTTTTTTAAGATTGTGTTTTTTATTGTAAGCACTAATGACAATAAAAAAAGAAATGCAATAAATAATATTTCTATATAACTAGAAATGCAATAAATAATATTTCTAAATCTATGTTTAGATACTATTATAACCAATAATACAAGGACTAAGGAGATAGGTAAAATCATAAAAAAACTTTATTTACTATTTAAGTAAAATAAATATGATGTTTTTTAAAAGAATAAATAAATATTTTAAAAGGGTTATAAGAGATTGAAGTATTGAATGGTGGCCTGCTTGCTAATGGAAGTAAAATAAAAGCCTGAATATTTTACATGTTTCTGTTTGTTAATTAATATTTTTATACAATTATTTAATACGTTTGTCTTATTTTTGTGTATTTTTACATTTACAAATTCATTTTACAAAATAAAACAAAAGCTTCACATCAATTCTTCTAACTTACATTGTTATTATATTATATTTCAGTTCTATAACTATGCGAATCAATAAAAATCAAACAACGTCCAGGAGTATGTACTCCTACATGGTCTACCTATAAGCAATCTGGATCTGATCTTATATGAACAGTCTACATGACCCAAATTGGAAGTACTACGTGGTCTCAATTTCAAATAAAAAGTATTTTACTAGTTCCTATATTCTAGTTTATTTTAAATTGTTAATTTGAAACCAGATATAGAATATTTCCTTTAAATTTGATTTGCATTAACTGCGTCAGATAATGAAGCCAGTTGTGCCGCAGTGGTACATTATAAACTCGACTGATTGTGGGTTCGATTCTCACTCGAAGAAAAGAAATATTTATTTAAATTTGTGTTTCCGTTTCTTCGCTCTGGTGTCGAGGCAAAGCGCGGCTTTTAATTCTGCCACTCAACACTATCCACCTCCAGAATTGGGCGGAGAATGAGCAACGGAGTGTTAATTGCGGGATAAAGCGTGAAACATAATTATTAATGTTTCATAATTTTATAATTCAACACGTATAAAAGTCAAAAATAAATTCTAATCAACCAACACCTGTTAATAAATTAATTAATGGAAGTTCTATAGAGTTTTTAAAAACATTTTTATTCGTAACAACTTGAGCCCGCCGTTGATGCTTGATGAGCGTGGCATTCCGTAAATTAAAATTGTTTTGAAGGTAGCGCTGCTACGTNCATCCATCAGCCTTTTAAGGTCCACTGTTGGACATAGGCCTCCCCCAATGCTCGCCACTCCGTCCGGTCCTGCCCCCTTTGAATCCAGCAGTTTCCCGCTGTCTTCTTAAGGTCGTCGGTCCACCTGGTTGGAGGGCGGCCTGTACTCCTTTTGCCGAGACGTGGTCGCCATTCGAGGACCTTTCTTCCCCATCGGTATAATAATTATATAATAAATTCATTCCACAATATAATAATTGTTTTAAAATCTACATACTATGGGCTTTTCAAAAATATATAACACTTTATACCTACTTGCACATTTTTTTTAAGGAAATTATGTTTAAAGTATCAAAATGAACAACCTGAAATAGATTTCTATTTCTCACGAATGACAATTTTTCACGATGAATAAATATATATTCCAAATGTAATTCACGAAAAAATAATTCATAACATTAAAGTTCCACTCTTATACTATTAACAAAAAAAAATTTGTGCGTCAGGGACGACTTTGAAAAAATGAATTATGATCTGCCGTTGTTCTACCATTGTCCATAGTGCGCTGCTTACTGTGCTACAAACGGGGTACAGTCTGAAGCTGAAAAAATAGAATAATTTGGTAATATTTTTTTAATTGTATGCATAAACTCTGAATGAAGACTTCACACTTCAGATGTAAAAGTAAAAACAGAGTAATTAAGCCCAGACGGGGTAAAGATCCAACGCAATGGGCGCAGCATCCTTCATTAAACGCAAGTACTTTTCACTAAGCTTATAATAGCGTTTAGTTTCATTTTTTGTTAAAAATGTTAATAAATATATTTTATCTTTGCAAAATAAAAGGAATTGTATTAAGACGTCCCGTGAGACGTTGCTTATTTGGAACTGAAATGTTAAAAATTATCATACAGTATCAATTTTTTTTATTACTCCATAATTGTTGGAAAATAATGTTTATGATAATTTATTTCCTCTTATACTACCCTACTTGTTCCACAAAAAGTGGTTTTTTAATACATTTGTATGTTTTTAAAATCAAATTTTAATAAAACTGATAATTCCACCATAAAAATTTTATTCGCTTCTACTCTACATGCTCTGATTAAATAAAGTACGGCGCTAGTCTTCACTTCGTGCTAAATTTTGACAAAAAAAGGTTTACAGTGAAGCCAGCCTATTAAAAATAAACATGCAAGGTGACAAAAATGACATAGAATAAATAAATTACAGCTTGATTATCTATTTTTTAAGCTTAAGTCGATGAATACAACTACATACATACATTATACAAATATTTTCCTACAAAAATATTTCTCAGCAGAAGGTGTTCATAATATTAAGACAGGAAAAGGTGAAATATAAGTAACAAAAAGTAATCTTCAAAAGCATAACGCAGGCGGAAGTACTCACTTGGGACCTGGCGACCATTTTATCAACTGCCCGTTTGGATAACTATGATAGTCATTTTATTCAATATATTGAAATGTCTCTTCAATGCACGTTCACAAATTCAACCCTAATAAATTTTATTATTTTATTAGCATATTATAATAATATAAGATAGTGTTTTTAATATAATATTATATTTTTTAAGTGAGGCTGGCGTGTGACTGTTACGAGACGGTTGTGGTGAGTTCGATTCTGAATATATTAATATTTTTATTTTTTCTATACCCTAAACGCATTGCCTCGAAAGTTAGATGCTAGTTGAGAAACGGAGTGTCTTATCACTAGACTCCTTTTACCTACCCTGCTAAATGCAGGTTGAAAAAAAAATCTTAGGTACTTAAATGTTATATTTTTTAAATAGATACGGTTTTACATTTCAAAAATTCTATTTTAATTTGTCAATTGTTTGAAGCAGCTTACTGTAATATACGTTTTGCTTGAGAGATTAAGCGCCTACATATTTTATAAGAATAATATTTTTATTGGTAATTAATTTTATTATAATATTTATCTACTTTATTATAACAAAAAGCTTTTAACAATCAATTTAGTATGATTCTTTGTAAATATTTTTACAGAACTGAAACCTTCCACGAAAACAAACAAATATTAGTTGTATTTTATATTTAATATCATTCTTTATTCGTTTGAAAAATTGAGGCTGGTGGAAAAAAATATTCATCTACATTTGGGTCCAAAGGGATTATAAGAATAAAGTGTTGGGGAGTGTTGCAAAAGCATTACAAAGTGAATGTGTTAAATATTCTATTTTGTTGATGAGCATTCTTTATGAATTCAGTCAATGGAATAGAAAATTGTTCTTTGGAATATTGCCCAATGTGACGTGACCCTTTGTGCTTTAAATATTTAAATTTTCGTGTATGAAATCTCTGATATGGACAATATTTTGAATTTGGTGAAATCAACTATGAATAGGATTTTTTTAATGTTTTTGGGGAATATAAAAAAGTGTCTATTGTGTTAAAATATTATATATCTTTTAATTTTCTCCACTTTTACTCAAAGATGCATATAATACGATGTTACTAATTACACTTTTCTTATCATTTAGTGCTAACTTCTCGCTGGCTGGCTGGAATGTATAGAAATAAAATTATATGAAAGCATTCGGACCACTCCATGGTACTGAGAAGACTTTTATATTGTACGTTTAATGAGCGACATTTAAATATTCGCTTTAAACCTAACCTGCTTCAGCATTCCTGAAAAAAAGATAAGATAACGTTCATTGCAGTAGAATCCATTATGTTAAACGATCTTTTAGGTTAAAATATGCGTTCTTGTACATATATTCTAGCATGAAACTATTTTAGTTTTTATATATTCAAATTTTACTTTGTACTTACTAGAGTCCAGTAAAGTAAAGTAAATATCATATCTACCTTGAAAATAAAAATTTTCAAGGTAGATATGTATTAGAAGTTGTAAAATCAATTCAAATATGAACAAATACCGAAATATCGTGATATTTAATATCTATAATATTGTAGTGCAATAACACGCAATGCCTCCAGGAAATGGGGAAAGAAGTGTCATAACACTAGGTTTCTACTGCATACGCCGTAAGCGTGATACAGCGTGACGCTGATTTATTTTATTTATAATCTTGTAATTAGATAATCGTTATTCACTAATAAGTAAATATTTAATAGTACATATTTCTCCATTAATATCATATGCATATTACACATAGCCGTATAGTCAGTTGTTGGTCTGCGGTCGCCGCCGACCACAGGCTATCGGGCGGAATACACCCATGTACGAACAAACACGGCTCGGGTAACTCAATATCTAATGTGTTGTGAGAAACTTTTGTATTTCTCATTTCAATATACTCAACGATTCAATGTATTGATTTAAATCAAAATTTTACTATTTAATGATTCCATATAAGTATTTCAGATAGAGACAAGCGGTGTTGTATTTGGAGGTGGCATTGCATGTTGAGTGGCAGAACTCTACGCCGTGCTTTGCCTCGACACCAGAGCGAAGAAATGAAAACATAAATTCAAATAATTATTTCATTTACTCAAGTAGCAATTGAACCCACAAACAGTCGCGTTTACAGTAACACACTTATACCCCTTCGCCACGACTGGCCTCTAAAAAATACTATTCTAATAGCAAATCTTATAAATTATGAAAAAAGGATCCCTAAGTACATAAAAAGCCACGTGGCTTTGTTACATTCTGCTTAAAAGCGTTATAGCAGAATCTGACTCAATATCCCCTCGAATTCAACTTCAAACAGACTGAAGAGGTTTTGAATTTCATTACCTCAGCGTACCCTGTTATTGAATTTTATGTAACTGACTACAAAGAAAAAATAAGTGTATGTTCATTCTTGTTGAAATTAATAAAAGTTATTATTTTAACATTTTCCAGGTTGACTATAGAAGGCCTTATTAGTTCTTTTCTTTTTTATACAGTTTTATTTAGTTTGACTTCGCCGTAGCGTAGGTTCATTTTAATAATTAAAATTTTACCCCCTTCCTATTTGACTTAGATGTATCCAATCTTAGTTATTAGCCTTTAGTTCTGGTGATAATAAAATGACATATTATAGTCTTCAGTATTACAAATCCAAGATGACCGCCAGTGCAAAATAGCAGATTTTACTTTATTTTAAACCTATGTGATACATATAACAAGGGTTGTTATATGTATGTATGCAAATTCAAGATGACAGTTCTTTTTAGCTTTTAGGACATTTATCGTTTTTTAATTACTTACCTACTTCTCCTTTACTAGAAACCTGTTACTATTAAAACATTTTTACTTAATTTATAAGACTTAGAGACATTAAAATAGTTATTTTAATTGTATTAAATGATCTATTGATATTAATTTGAAAATCGATTTTATTTAATGGAAAACAATATAAATACAACAAACTAATGTAAAATATAAACATCGAATAACTAAAAAAATATGTTCACTAGAAGCTACATAATACTTTACAATTACAATTCTCATTTTCGGGTGCATTAATAATAATTAACGTTGAAAAAGTACTAATGGTGACATTACTCCAGGCATTTTAACATTTCTTTCCTCATTATGCTCGGGTCAGTCCCACTCCATAAATGTTGCTTTCGAAATAAACTTGGGTTCATTTAGAATAGGGCAACATTTATATATTTTTTTGATAAATATGTGAATTTATTTGCATTTAATAAATGATAATGTAAATACAATGTATCATATTATTATATTGAAAAGGGTTCACACTAAAGTGTAAAATTAAGTAGAGAGTCTAAACACTACTTTTTTTCTGCTCTCTTGCTATATGCGGATAAAACCGTGAAGATGAAAAAATAGACAAAAAGATATTTAAACTGACTAATATTATTGTTATTATAACCAATGCTATTTAATTGTATATGCTATATATTTATTTATTTATTTATTTATTTATATTAGTCTCAATCAGTCACGTATTACCTATAATGAAGCTATAATGGTGTAGAAGAGACACTTACTGACAATATCATACTAACATAAATGTGAATGTAAATATTTGTTAAACCTTCACGCCAAAACTACTAAACCGATTATCATGAAACTTTATACACTTATTTTTAAAGATATTAAAAAGGACATTGGACTTTTGTAAAAAAGATGAAGAAGTATAAGCGAGCAAAGCCACGTTTAATTCTCTAGTAGTAATATATAAAAAGCGAATTAGAAAATTTCTATAAACAAACACACGACGATTTCCACACACGCTTTATATTTCAACGAGATGACATTTCCAGGATGGTTAGCCGCACGTTCATATTAACCGTTGTCCGGGTTTCGGCGATAATGTGAAGGTTGGACCTTTATCATTTGTTCACGACATGATTATATTTACAGGGCCCACTGGATTTTCTATTCAATTAATCCTTGGATTTAATTTTACATATCCTACTTCTCCGTCTAAAGCTGATTTGCATCCACTTTGCGAGGTGTAGAGATAAGGGTAAGTGATAAATTCTGTACAAAAAATTTATTTAAATTCGTGCAATCTGTTAATTGAAAAGAATATATTTTCTTGTTTGTATATAATGTTTACATTAAATGGAATTCCGAATTAAAGTTATCGTGTTTGATTTTGAAAGGTGAATTAATTAGCAAAATTGCTGACTCTACTGATTTAAAATAATATGTAGTAGTGATTATATATATTTTGTTGTTTTTGCGCCTTGGCCATTAGGACCAAAGTTCATATGAATTTTTAATTAAGTTTTTTTTAATAGACTTGACTTTTAATAGGCATATTATATTTATAAGGCATAATATAGTTAATAAAAATGAAATTAAGACATTTCATTTTACGGCTACCTGTGTTTCACACTAACTTCACACACTTGAACCGGCACATTCATCACATTTTTTTTTATAAGCTTCAATCTGTGTCCTGTACATAGTAGGATAGGCTGAGGGAACCTAGTTAAGACACTCCGTTCCTCATTTTCTGCGGATTTTTTTGAGGCATTTTGTGTTAAGTGAGTTTTGCTTTGATGCCAAAATGAAGAAAAGAAAATATTAATTAATAATAATTCATTCTCCCGAGTGGGATTGAAGCCACAACCGTCGCGTTGCATTCACACCTATCTGCCACTGAGCCACTACGGTCTCATTCGTGGCATGCATTGTAACATGCACAAGGTTGCGTGCGAGAGGAAGGATTCTAAAGGTTATTAATTTTTCGTGACGATCCTGCGGTGAATTCATCCCAGTTTTATTGAAAAACTGAATAGCCTTTCAGATGGTGATACAAAGGGATGTGAACAAGTAGGCAGTATTCAACTTCCTGTCAAACATCAAAGATTCAAAAATATAATACAAGCTTTCATAAAATATTTTATAATAATTTATTTTCAAATATTACACTGTATACTCTTAGCCTTGTGCTTGTGTTAGATATGTATGGAGACAAAGGATTAGATAGAACACTTAAAAAGAAAAATGCTATAACTTTGTATTTTGTATAGTTATAGTCTTACATTATAAAGAAAACAAAATATATAACTACGGGTTGAGTTCCTTCCCTCAACATTGTGCCTCCAGAAATCGGTGGAAAGTGGGCAGAGTGTCTTAACACTAGGTTCCCTTCTGCTTCCCATGCCTCTGGAAAAAATAAATGCTATAAAAAATAAAAAATACTATACTGAATTCTATTTATTTTTCATAGCAACAGCCGATTACTAGTTAGTAAGTTCTATGTTTTAATTTTGCCTTTATCAAGATGTCCCATGAAGAAAGTTGAACAACAATTATTAAGCTTATTAAAACCCAGGTCATTGAAATAACTAAAGTTCTCAGAGCTTTAGTTTAGCAGGACCCTCAGAGACCTCCCCACAATCAACACACCGAAAATTTCTCGTTATTATTCATAACTTTTGTATTACTATTTATTTCGCTTCTTATTTACTTAAAGACATTATATACAATATACCATTAAATATACTTAATAAAGGGGCTTGCGTACAAATATATTAATTTCATAGATGATTTTTTCATATAAGATTCATTTTCAGAACTAACTCAAGTACAGGGATGAGGCACTGCAGTAATAGAATATTAAACTAGACGTCAGGTAGCATGAAACTGTTCCTATGCCGTGAATTGAATCATATTATTGAATAAGTGCTTCCCGACATATAACGTTGGTTCCATACATGGATATACGCGTATAGCTAGAACCTAGATACGATTATACAATTATCAATTTGCATAAAGATTTTTGCATGCAACGCCGGGAATTTTTTTTTATGTAATAACGTTTGTCACTCCACTTTTTCATATTTTACATTTTTTAGTTTATAACCGTTTATGATTACAGGTTTGATGTGGATTCATTCATCTTTCGTTTGATAGTAACGATTTTGATATTTCATTTCGTATAAATATATTTAACGCCATTTATGGCGCAGGGATACGAGCGTGACTGTTAACGCGACAGGTTGTGAGTTTGATTTCCAGTGAAGGAAATTAAATATTTGATATTTTCATTTCTTCGCTCTTGTGTCAAGGGAAGGAACCCAACAGAAGTTTACAACACGTAATGCGTCTAGACTTCAGCGGAAATAAAGAACGGAGTATCTTAACATTAGGTTCCCTCTGTCTATGTGCAGTTTTAAATATATACCTATATATATACTTCCAGTAGATAAGTGTCTCTATAGTAGGTCAGCCATGTAAGTAAGTAAACCTGTTAGGAGGCACGTGTGTTTGTCGTAAGGGTTCTGTGACGCACTGTAGCTTACGACGTCTCCTGTGTTTTAATGTGATCAAACATAGCGTACGGCATGCTGTATAGTTGATAATACTTGGATGTCAAGTATCGTTGTTATATTTACATATTTGTAATAATTGATAAAAAAATATAATTGTGTCAGTTTAGAATTCAATTCTGTTTATAATTTATAGCAAATATTATAATTAATCATATTTTACATTGCTTAGTCTAGCAGTTTATATATTTTAAATTTTATTTCGCGATTTGGGAGCAAGGACAGAGCCAGAGTATATTAGAATATATTTTTAGAATTATTATATTAGTATAAAAAATACATAAATTACTTAGCGGGACCTGAACCCATACATACCTCTTGGAAACCGTTCAAGCACTCTGAAAACTGAGCTATATCAAGCTATGTTGAAATCTTTTACGCTTGTTGCAATTTAATTGTGTGGAAATTATTATTTAGAATTGTCAAAGATATCACGGAATACCTATAATCCTTCTTTCAAATTTATCAAGGTTTCGTGGAAGGAAGCCCTCCAGTAGATGCGTATGCATTGTTTTAGAAGCTGAAAGTGATGAATATTATGTTAAATCACAATATTAAATAGTAGGTTTTGAAACCTCTATATACCTTTTTAGATTCTTTCCCGTAAATAAGTGTAAATCAATATTTCAACAGTTCTAGTTTTATATAGTCTTTGTTACAAGTAACTCTGTTAGAGGCTGGTAGGTTTGCAAGACATGAGGATTTCATGGCGCACTGCAGCTCTGGACATCTTTCACGTTTTATTATCTATATATATAAAATCGAAAGGTCACTCACTCATCACGAAATCTCAGAAACTACAAGTGCTAGGAATCTCAAATTTTGCATAGAAGTTACTTATAGGACGTAAGTGCTCGCTAAGACGGGAATTTGCAATATTCGACTTCTAAGGGGTTGTTTTTGGGGTCGAAAGTTTGTATGAAACTTCGTTACTACAAATGCTAGAAGTCTCAAATTTTGCATAGATGTCACTAGGACGTAGTCATGGAGACAGAAATTAATAATAACATAGTTCACGCGGGTGAAACCGCGAGCGGGGCGCTAGTCTTGTATAAAACCGTACAACACAGTCATCCTGGTGATGGTTAATATAAATGATAAAATATATTTAATCCTTATTTAGATAATGATACATTTTATTTGATTTTATTTAACAAAAAATAAATCTTATAACATTCGTTTTACTTACAAATTTAATATTTAAGTAATAAAAGTACCTTTTTATCTTTGCCGCATATCAGAGTATTAAGAGGAACCTGAAACGAAAATGATGAAATAGGGTGCCATACACTCTATTCCCTTCATCCACTTTCACTCAATTTTAGAGACTGCATGCTGAGAGGCGAACATAAATGTCTTACGAGAACATGTAAAGAAATATAAATTCCCTCAAAAGGAATCGAACTCACCACTATTTACAGGTTCCAGCAGCATCACTGCACCATGACGGTATAATATTAAATCTAAGTCTAATTATCTTTGTAAACACTATGTTTGTAAAGTATGCGAGTTGAGAAACTGTATAGTAAAATATGTTATATACTTTTATCTACATATAATGTGATAATTAACCTTGTTGCAAGGTTTGTTGAACACCCAAGCTTAAAGGTAGTTATGGAATGCTTTGAAAATTGAGTAACTTTGCTGCTTTCATTTAATTTAAAAAATATCAGATATTTTAATATTCGTCTTCAATATTAGTAGTTAAAATTATCTTTATCTACTATAGTATATAATACATAGTATACAATTCGCGAGGCGTAGCTACAGCCCTGTATTTGTGTGAGTGATCACCAAAGGTAGAGCCTCAATAAAAAACTGGACAAGTGTGAGTCGGATTGACCCACAAAATTACCCTGACGTTACTACGGAGGGTTCCATAGTAACTTCAGGGTAATTTTAATTAAACTATAATTATAATTTAACCAAACGGTTCTATCTGTAATATATTTTTTTGTCTATCGCATTTTTCCTGAATTTGTAATGCTTACGATAAGATACTTATGATAATAAAAAAATAACCTATAAATACACTATTTAGTTCATATTACCTATAACGTACAAATTACGCATTTCTCTATACATATAGTATAAATAATTACTAAAATGGAAGCAAATCTTAGTATCCCATTTCAACATTAATTATCAACCCTTTGTGAGTCCACTTGGCTTGATAAATCCAAAGCTACGGTTGGTTGGCTTCGTTTGCCAGGCTATAACATATTATATGTAAACGTGTTTTATATTACGCTTATTTACAGCAGCAGTAATATTTTTAATTATTTAGTGTTATTTATCTAACCTAGGCTACTAGTATTAAATAAATTTTGATTAGGAATATAAATACTCTACTAAGTCGGATTTATTCCTATAAATAATAAAATATGATTATAGAATTCATAGTTACCATGAGTAATAAAAAAATAAATGGAGATTGAACCCATGACCTTCATTTGATCTAGACAATTCAAAAATATTTGAGAATAATTAAGAATTATCTCTCTTATTAAATCAAATAGTTGTTAAATATAAAGTTCGTTATAAACTGTTTTGATTTTATCAAGCAATCCAAGTGAAATAATAACATACATGTAACGCTTTCCTATTAAAACTGTAATTAATGTTTACGTTAGCGTCAGTACAGAATAATATAGACTATATTGATGCGATATGATTTTTATACGTTATTTTAGTTAGCGTTCACGCTTTTCTCTTTGTGTAAGTGAAGGGAACCCAGTGTCAAGACTCTCCGTTCCCCACGCCCTGCCGAATATTATATGAGCCTATGAGTAGTGGAATTCAACGGCACGCTCCGAGTGGAAATCGAACCCACGACCATCACGCATACAATTAGATGCATTATCAAATTCAGGTTCTTCGTTAAGTGTATATATATATATTTAAAAAAAAACTATTTTATTGTTAAACAGAAATAATTTTATAGCCAATGTTTACATAATTAAAATATTACAGTCTTATACAAATATCAGTCCACTATTTTTTTTAAGATATTTAGAATATCTTTATTAGAAAAAGAAATTAATACGCTACGACAGCGTTGTTACTGAAATATCTTACAACCTAACCTAACCCTTTCTAATGCAAATGACATATTAATTTCCCTACAAAAACATCAAAGTGTCCTTGAAAAGTTCTACAAAATTCAATTTCAATTTTAAAAAAGTAATTCGTCTACGAATTGGGGGTTTAAAGGACGAATATTCAATGCTCTAAGCGGCGCGGCTTCGCGGTCTACGTGCGGTAGTGTTAGGTTTTAGTACTTTTTACAGCCTGTTGTTAGGCTTTATAAGGAGGAAATACTTAAATATTTTTTTACACATCTTCGTGTAATATCCGTTAAATAATGTTTTTTGTGTGGATTTTAAATTTTGCGACATATTTTTATAAGCGCAGAATTTTTTTTAATATTAATATATTGATTAAGATAATAAAATACTATCTAAATAATCTTTTATTAGTTTTATGGCGATTTCTACAATTTATGGTTCATTTAAATCAAAAAACATCGAAATATAACATTCGACTTTTTTATGCTTTGAAATCCGGAATAATATCGTAATAATAATTGTTTTTTATAACTACTTAAACATGTCTCTAATATAATTTGCGAAAATTAAACGTATTGTAAGCAAACGATCCTAATCCAGAGGAAGGCAAATTGGAGCTCGCCTAACTTATTAAGGCCCATTTGATGCTGCATCAGTCGATCAAATTATTGATTACCCTGCGGTTATATAATTTGTGGTAACATATTAGATATTACATCATTTAACCCTAAGCATATTCACGGAAAATGGTTTTGTTTTTTATAAAAATTAAAAATTAAATCACCTTTCCCCTGTATCCCGCATACATCAGGGTAGGCAGATATCTAGTGTTAAGACACTTCGTTATTTGTTTTAAGGGAAGTTTGCTAAAATATAATAGTGAAAACTGCATTTAAGTCGGCTAAGCCGTTTCTGAGATTGACATGCACTAACGCACANTATTTAAAAAAAAAACTATTTTATTGTTAAACAGAAATAATTTTATAGCCAATGTTTACATATTTAAAATATTATATAATATTATATCAGTCCACTATTTTTTTTTTATATTAGGGTAATAATTATATCTTTACTAGAAAAAGAAATTAATACGCTACGACAGCGTTGTTACTGAAATATCTTACAACCGAACCTAACCCCTTCTAATGCAAATGACATATTAATTTCCCTAAAAAAACTTCAAAGTGTCCTTGAAAAGTTCTACAAAATTCAATTTTAATTTTAAGAAAGTAATTCGTCTACGAATTGGGGGTTTAAAGGACGAATATTCAACGCTCTAAGCGGCGCGGCTTCGCGGTCTACGTGCGGGTTGTGTTAGGTTTTAGTGCTTTTTACAGCCTGTTGTTAGGCTTTATAAGGAGGAAATACTTAAATATTTTTTTAAACATCTTCGTGTAATATCCGTTAAATAATGTTTTTTTTTTGTGTATTTTAAATTTTGCGACATATTTTTATAAGCGCAGTAATTTTTTTTAATATTTATATATTGATTATGATAATAAAATACTATCTAAATAATCTTTTATTATTTTTATGGCGATTTCTACAATTTATGGTTCATTTAAATCAAAAAACGTCGAAATATAACATTCGACTTTTTTATGCTTTGAAATCCGGAATAATATCATAATAATAATAATTTTTTATAACTACTTAAACATGTCTCTAATATAATTTGCGAAAATTAAACGTATTGTAAGCAAACGATCCTAATCCAGAGGAAGGCAAATTGGAGCTCGTCTAACTTATTAAGGCCCATTTGATGCTGCATCAGTCGATCAAATTATTGATTACCCTGCGGTTATATAATTTGTGGTAACATATTAGATATTACATCATTTAACCCTAAGCATATTCACGGAAAATGGTTTTGTTTTTTATAAAAATTAAAAATTAAATCACCTTTCCCCTGTATCCCGCATACATCAGGGTAGGCAGATATCTAGTGTTAAGACACTTCGTTATTTGTTTTAAGGGAAGTTT
The DNA here is from genome assembly GCA_036379175.1 of Heliconius cydno galanthus. Classification (NCBI taxonomy): domain Eukaryota; kingdom Metazoa; phylum Arthropoda; class Insecta; order Lepidoptera; family Nymphalidae; genus Heliconius; species Heliconius cydno. The sequence continues at coordinate 158,906 of JAKRZM010000544.1, forward strand.
GCTAAAATATAATAGTGAAAACTGCATTTAAGTCGGCTAAGCCGTTTCTGAGATTGAGAGATTGAGAGAGATTCATGCACTAACGCACAGACAAAGAGACAAACCGACAAAAAGACGAGATAAGTTACAATTTTATTATTTGTATAATATATTACATCTAAACTGAATTAATATTAAAATATCATTAAAAAGGGAACCCACAGCCAAAGAACAGGTTCCATCTCCTTTGCAAACATTAGGTCAGGTCCTATACACGCCGCTGTAACTTACCTATTCATTTTGAATGAAGCAAGCCGCCACTAGCGCCGTTACGCGCGCGGCATTCCAATGTATAGCACTATTTTCACGTACGTGCTACGTGTACGCAACGTAAATATTAGATTTTGGATAACAAACTCTGTGGACATTTAACGCTTGCTTTAATTAAATATTATTTTTGTAATATATGTAAATATTATGTGTTGAATTTATTTATCTATATTATAAGCTTAAACTAAGTAAAAGCCTTTAATATTAAAAAAAAACATTAAAAAAACATATTGCTACAATTCTATATCTACAAATATGTCCATAAATAAAAAAATAGCATTATGGTTTTCTAGAAACATAGGCCCACAAATTTAGGTGTAGTTTACTTTCAAATAACTCTTAACTCTACATTCTTAGTTAGTCGCTTAGGGTAAGAGGTTCGATTCCCACTTAAGGAAATTAAATATTTAATATTTTCATTTCTTTTCTCTGATCTATAGGTTTATAAATATGCTAACGGCCGATTGTGCATTATAGAAGGTATTTTTTTTCACCAGAGTACCTAATGACTTAATCCGTTGGTTGTACGTGCCTACGATTAGGCGCTATCGATTAACAGATGTTAAAAAAGAATCCGTTTTTGTATATAAAATATTGAAATTCTGTATAAAAAAATGGTACGGGGGAATGAACGTACCCAAAAGGAACAGTATAAATTTTGCTACGTTTATACGTAGCGTTAAGCTTTGTTTATTTCAAAGCTCTTTTATATTTTTCGATACTATTGACCTCATGTTTAGAAGAGATAATAGTATTGTATTTTATTAGGGTGTCTGTTGTCTTTGAAGATACACGTTGAATCTGTAGGTAACTTATTTTCTATTAGCTCTAGTTAAGCTTTCCATTATTTGAAACAAAGTATCTATTTGATATAAAAGACGAATATAAATAAAAATATTTTACTTTAGTTTAATAAAAAAAATCAGTTTCACGATGTACACCGCACACAGGGTGGACAGAGGGTACCTAGTGTTAAGACACTCCATTCCCCACTTTCCGCTGAATTTTTCGAGGCATTTTGTGTTCAGTGGCGGAACTTAACGCCGGGGTTTTGCCCTAGTGTCAGAGTGAAGGAATGAAAATATTAATAAATAATAATCAATTCCCTCAAGTGAGAATCGAACGTATAGCAGTCGGGTAAAATCAATTTTAGTTGAATAGTATTGAATTTTCACTTTATTAATAACGTTATCAATCTAGTTCAAATTGGAAACAACAGGCTTTCGCGATACATTTGAACATTAAATAATACAAATGGCGTGTAGTATTAATAGCTTAACTTTACTTGTATATTTGATTAAGCCACGCATTTGGTTCAGCAATAAACAACTTGTTATTTTACGTATCGGAAATTTCTCTTTGTTCATGAACCGGCTACGTTTACAGATTTTGTGTCGACTTCCTCAAATGCTAATAGAGGGTGTTTTCTTTGTATTTTTTGTAAAAGAAGAAAAATGATTTTTTCATAAAAAATACACTACAGAAGCTTAATTTTGGACCCCATGTTTTTTTTTTATTATGAATATTAGTTAATTTTTCCAAAAGAATTCCGTAAGATGCTTTTTTTTTTCATTAACTTCAATACAAATCTGTTCTTTGTAATCTATATATATATAAAATCGAAAGGTCACTCACTCATCACGAAATCTCAGAAACTACAAGTGGAATCTCAAATCAAATCCTACATAGGAATCTCAAATTTTGCATAGACGTCACTAGGACTTCCAATTTTATAGTCATGGAGACAGAAATTAACAATAACATAGTTCACGCGGGTGAAGCCGCGAGCGGGCCGCTAGTATTTAATATGACAATATGCCAGTTAAATAATCCTTAAATAATTCATGTCAAAATGTGGCTTTGAGTGAGGCGGTGAAACTTAACGCCGAGTTTTGTTTATACAATTTTTTCAGCTTAACACTGGGGAGCCTAGTGTTAAGACACTCCACACTTTCCGCCGGATTTTCGAGGCATTGCCTGTTGAGTAGCGTAACCAAATGCCGCCATTTTGTTTATCCTTATTAAACAAATATCAATATTATAAACATATCTATGTTTAATATTTATACCTAAAACTGTTAGTTTAGAGATATACGTTACACGTAATGAATACAACTTATAATTAATACAAGATTCGCTTTAATATTAGTTCCTTTGTAATACTAAACTTAAATAAACGTGAACTTAAACGAACATTTCATATCAAATTATTAAATCTGAAAGATTTCCTTACAAATATGCTGAGCTACAAACTAAAGCTTATATATAAATAATTCATATTGTACGTACACTATGATCCCGCGTATAGCTCACATCGCTTTGTTGTTCCTTCGTCAATTAGGGCGGTCTTATAAAGACTAATTCTATCTCAAACCTACAAACTCAAGCTATGGGACGTGTGCTTAAAACAATATATGACTTAATGGTCGTATGTATGTATAAATATATGTATAAGTTAATATGTTAGGAGTATTTGTAATTAAATATACCGTATTATTTTTATATGGTATTAAATCTAATTAAGTCTAATGGTTTATAAAGAAAGAAATCATCACATTATAATTTTTCAACATTATAAATTTCATACAGAGTATTGGGTTTATTTTATATGCCATCGTAGCACAATTGGTAAATGTCTGAATGTACATACTAGTTGTGAGTTCGGTTCCTTTTTGAAGTAAAATCACAGTTGGACCTACATTAGATCTGATTCAAAATGCTCTACTGCCACACTCGGAACCATTATCGAAAAACAACAACAACAAAAATGTCATTGAAATTGATGGAGAGCTGACACTCTCCCTTTCCCCCATATTGCAAAAAGCGATTCCAAGATATTGGTAATGTTAAAAAATATATTAAAATGCACCAAACAGCTTTAGCATTGCCTTCCTTAGTGTCTTGTCTCTACATATATTCCAAGAACCACCACCATTCCACTCTTCTTTTTAGATACATTGTGTAGAATTTGGTTAATAAACTAGAGCTAGAATGTAAATTTTGATTTCATTATCATTTATGTATTAACGAAGTTTGCGTATTGGGAAAGTTTACATACCTAATATGACTTTGATATTGTTTATCGAATGATTAATTACACTAGTTGATATTGGTTGAGGATCTATCTACACGCACGGTAGCGCGTCGAACCATTCTATATAACAACAGTTAGTAAATAAAGATACCTAATACCTTAAATTAATACCTTGGAAAACTCAACAATAAAATTTTAATTTAAACTTCATTATGGCGTAGAGTTTGTTTCTAGGCTAATGTTCATTTTTTCTGTAATTCTTATCTTATATAAGGTGTCTGTATATCATTTATTTTCGTGAGCGATAACAGAACTGTTTGTACATGCAGATCTTTACGTTTCGTTTCTTCTACGTTTATAGTTGTTATAAGAGAACACAATTACCTATATATTTAATCAGTATAGTTGTTAATTTGGCCTGGCCTAGATGGCCATCATCACAAGAGACTTAATAATTGTCACAGTAGATAACAACTGGTTTATTTTTTTTATTTGTGATTATTTATAATAGACTCTCCGTTTGGCCGCGCTTTCCGTCGAATCTTTTGAGGCATTTTTACGTGTTGAGTGGCGAAACTCGACTACGGGCTTTTGCCTAGGGAACGAAGTGTTTTAACACTAGGGTCCCTCTGTGTGCGGGATACAGCGTGAAGCCAAATTTATAATAATATTAAAATGAATAAGGCAATTTGCTCTCATGTGCAATGTTTATTGCACTATCGTGGCATACGGACGTGTCTTATTTAACAATATAGTTATTTGCGAGAGCAAGAGCTTAGACTAATCTCGTGTAATGTCTAAGAGGGACCATCGACTAAGTTAATTTGCTTGTTCCATCGCTATAATATATGTATACTATTTATTATATATAGTGTACAATTATGATATGGATAGTTATAAACATTAACTTACAATCATTTTATTTTATTCCACTCGGAAGAAAGAAATATTTAATCCTTTCATTTCATGGCTCTAGTAATGAGGTAAACGTGGCCTTAAGTGCCTGAGGATTTGGCAGGAAGTGGGGAACGAAAGTGTCTTATTGGGAACGGAGTGTCTTGTCTAACACTAGGTTCCAAGGTTCCCTCTGCTTACCCTGATACGTGCGGCATACAAAAATGTGTATGTTCAACACAATTGATAGTTATTTGATTACTGTCGATAATTAGAAATTTTCTCTATTTGAAGACAATAAAAATTTTAAACAATTTGAACATATTTTCAGGTTACCAATAAGAAGTATTTTTTTAACTTTTATCTTTAACCTTTAACTATGGACGTGATTTTTTTATAACACATATATGGACGTCGGGTCTGTCAGACCAGTGTATTTATTGGTCATATTCCGTCTGTTTTTTAAAGGCAGAAGCCAATTTTATGTTTTNACACTAGGTTTCTGCCTACCCTGCTGTGTGCGGGATACAGCGTGAAACTGAATTTATAATAATATTAAAATGAATAAGGCAATTTGCTCTCATGTGCAATGTTTATTGCACTATCGTGGCATACGGACGTGTCTTATTTAACAATATAGTTATTTGCGAGAGCAAGAGCTTAGACTAATCTCGTGTAATGTCTAAGAGGGACCATCGACTAAGTTAATTTGCTTGTTCCATCGCTATAATATATGTATGTAATTTATAATATATAGTATATAGTCTTTAATTTTGATATGGATAGTTATAAACATTAACTTACAATTATTTTACTTTATTCCATTCGGAAGAAAGAAATATTTAGTATTTTCATTTCATGGCTCGAGTAATGAGGTAAAGGTAATCCTCAGGCACTTAAGGCCACGGCCTTAAGTGCCTGAGGATTTGGCAGAAAGTGGGGAATTAAAGTGTCTTATTGGGAACGGAGTGTCTTAACACTAGGTTCCAAGGTTCCCTCTGCTTACCCTGATACGTGCGGCACACAAAAATGTGTATGTTGTGTATGTTCAACACATTCTGTCTCAATTGATAGTTATTTGATTACTGTCGATAATTAGAAATTTTCTCTATTTGAAGCCAATAAAAATTTTAAACAATTTGGACATATTTTCAGATTACCAAAAAGATGTATTTTTTTAACTTATATCTTTAATATCTGTCGTAAAAATATATTACCTACTTCCTTAAGGTCGATCGATTAGTGTAAGGTGCCATTACCATATTTTAGTTAAAAAGGATTTCACTAAAGATGCCAAGATACTTCAGAGCTAAAGTATTTCAAAACTTGTTCGTATTTCTAAGCGTGTTAAAGCCGAAATTTTCCTTGTAACAACTAAAAGTCACGATTCTAGAATGATAAAGATTATATTGTATATTAAAACATTATATTCGTTAAGTCGGGGCTTAAGATCTACCAATTAAATTTTCTTTCATCAATTATTATTACAGTTTTCTATGTGTAACCAATATTAGTAAATATTAATATTGGTATTTCAATATAATTTTTGATAGCATACAGTAAGATATAATCCCAAAAGGCTTAAGGAAGTATAAAGCTTAAGATTTCCTGTAAACTATTAAATCTATTTGCAACGGCGTTAAACCGCAACTCAAACTTATCATAACTTAACAAAACTTAATTCGTAACTTGGATGTTAGGTCTCAGAATACGACAAATTTTCATTCAAACGTCACTCGCTTACTTAATTACTGCATACAATTTGAGTATATTAACGTTTTGCGTCTAATCGTATAATTATACATTGAAATATAAATTCCAAGCCAGAGCTACAAGCGTGTGACTGTAAATGCGATAGGTTGTGGGTTCGATTCCCATATTAGGAAATGAAATATTTTATATTTTCATTTCTTCGGTAGTAACGAGACAAAGTGCGGCGTTGAGGTCCACCAATCAACACGCAATGACTAAATTCGACTAAAAGTGGGGAATGAAGTGTTTTAACCCTAGGTTCCCTCTGCCTATACTACTAAGTTGAAATAAAAAACGTATAATTAATCATTGAAATACAAATCAAATTTGCCACAATGAAATACAATTTCCAATGGGCTATTGAGGCTGTTTACAAAGAAAATATAAATAGCGCATTCAGTTGTAAATAAATTTATTATATTGCATCTCATCGTTGCTCGTTATCTACACTTCGTTGCCCGACAAAATATAGATCTTGTTTTATAACAATTTATTGGTTGCATTTTCAATTCTGTAAATTGTTAATTTATTAGGGTAGAAATAAAAGAATAATACTTTTGTAGCTCCATTAGAAGCGGTACGAGCGAAAATTAAGAGGGAAATGGAGGACGGAGGGACGGAGTGTCTTGTCACTCGATTTCCTTTGCCTGAATTGCTATGGGGAAATGTGGGAAGCTGATTTTTCTAATTACCCACATTTTTTTTTATTTGTAACAGCTACGTAATTGTTTTTTTAAAAAAAGATTATTTTTGAAACAGAGTATAACAATGTGTTCTTATTTTAAATGACTATTTTGTACGTTTTACTATTAAAAGTTCTCTTTGCTGAAGAAGAAAACTTAACCCACAACGCCACTCAGTGTTTACAATTTTGAATTGTAAATAAGAATTTAGATCTTGAAAAAAAAAATGAGAACTGCAAGTCTAGGCTTTCACTACGACCCTCTTCAAGTTCTAAGTACTAAGCACTAGAAATACGCAGAGTCTCTAGGCATTATTACATCTCATTAACGTTCAACGATTAACGTAAAAGTGAATCTTTTTACTCATATACGACGAGAAATATGAATCTAACCTAAAATTTAAAGAGTTAATTAAACCAAATTTAACTAAAACATTAATTTTATTTATATATATAAAAATTCTCGGAGTTAGATATATTTAATATTCTCAAAATTAACACGAAATATAAATTTTCACAGCGTGTTCCCTTCGCCGCAGTCTACATCATCCCGTCCATCACAGTATAGCCATGAATAATAAAAACGGTCGGACGTTTCAAACGGGGCCGAGTATAATATTTTTAATTAGTTAGATTTGTTTGTTCTTTTAATTATCATTGAGAATATTTGCCGGGTGAAATCGCTTGACCTCAAAATTGTTAGAGATATTGTTTGTTTCTCTCGAGAGGGCACGCCGAGAACAAAGCTTTTTTGTAAACAACCTGCTATGCAGGTACCTAATGAATATGCCGGAACAAAGAGTCGAATGCGGAGCCTCATTAGCCATTCAGTGGTTGTACCTTCAAAATCATTTACTGTCTTATTTTATGTATGTAATGTATGTATGTAATTCACACAGAAAAACCCATGCAAAACTATATTTTTGTACAATACATGACCATATATGGACGTCTAGTGTAGTAGGATTTATGGAATAAAATAATATTAATAATAATACGAAGTGAGCGTACAAGGATGTGGTAACAGTTGACAAAGGCCTTACTCCTCTTTCCTTGGGCAAAGAGAACTGGCGTCGGCCTGTAGTATTCACTACTTCTGATCGCATGGCTGTATGGAAGAGCAAGGAGCTGCATGGTAGATTCCATAGAGCCCTAATGGGCCAGGACGTAGATACTGCTTCATCATTATCTTGGTTACAGTTCGGGGATCTTTTCGGAGAAACTGAAGGTTTTGTCTGTGCAATTATGGACGAAGTTATCAAGACACGGAACTACCAGAGACATATTATGAAAGATGGCACTATCGACATCTGCCGAGCGTGTCATCGACCTGGGGAGTCCCTCAGACATATTGTCTCTGGTTGTTCTCATCTTGCTAATGGTGAGTATTTGCATAGACACAATCAAGTAGCCAAGATAATACACCAGCAAATTGCTCTTCAATATGGCCTTGTAGAATTGGAGGTGCCTTACTACAGGTACAATCCCATGTCAGTTCTTGAAAATAGCTGTGCTTTGCTCTACTGGGATCGGTCTATTATTACTGACAGGTATATTGTTGCCAATAGACCTGATATAGTACTAGTAGACCGAGTGGCGCGCCGCGCAGTGATTGTTGACGTTACTATCCCACATGATGAAAATCTCGTGAAGGCCGAAAAAGAAAAACAATCTAAATATTTGGACCTAGCCCATGAGATTACCGCCATGTGGGATGTCAATGCGACTATCATTGTGCCGATAGTGGTTTCAGTTAACGGTTTAATAGCGAAAAGCCTCGACCAACACCTTAAGAGGCTATCGCTTAGCTGTTGGATCAAGAACCGGATACAGAAGGCAGTATTACTTGAGACGGCACGTATTGTGCGGAGGTTCCTCTCTCTGGAGCCCTAGCCACCGATGGCTTGGACCCTTGTCCCGCCCTCGGAAGAGTGCTTTTTTTATATTTTTAAATGTATCTTTTTTTTTTTTATAATAATTTATATTTAAAAATGTAAAAATAATTCGCTAATTTAATAAAAGTATATGCTGTATACGAAGTGAGCGTAGAAAAAATCAAGACCTTTATATTTTCCCGGCTTTTCTAATGAAAGGCTTTGCGAGATCGTATGTACTCGTATTGCTATATAACTGCAGATAAATACTTATTGTTATGCGGAATTATTTTCTAATTTTATCTCTGAGAAATAACGAGTGTTCCACTAATTAGCGAACCTCAATTTATTTTACTATTTCATTAAAATAAAGTATCAAGAACAAAGGAAATATAATATAAAATATCATTTCAAATTGACGCTATTGTTTTAATGTGTATATAGCATTTATATAGTGTATTTTCTATATTTTAACTTTACTTACAAAGTGCGACGTTAAGTTCCGCCACCCAACACGCAATGTATTGAAAATTGGCGGAATGTAGGTCTTTAAACTACATGTTTTTTTCGTTCTTTATTCCTATCAATTGTATTCAATTCATTTTAAATTATACTATTATTATTAAATTATTATTATTAGTTATATAAGATGAAAATTTAAAATAAATTAAAGAAATATGTCCAAATAGTAATCAATTTCAAAGTCACGTCTTGATAACATTTGACACGTGGCAATGCATTTTGTAAGTGATAATTGGGTCTTGTGGATCGTGTGTCAACAGTGGAGCGCCCGCTGCGTAGAGCTGACGTCATCTAATGCAAGTATCTTTTATGGAACTATTTAAAAGTATATGTTTATTTTTTATTCTTATTATATATTCTCTATATATCTTATTATATCAATAAAATATATTTTTTTCCAGTGTCAAAATTATATAATAGTTGAAAAAGTGTGACTTACAATTTTTATATGAAACTATCATTATTATAAATTCGGATATAAATTTATATACTCTATATTATATTAAGAAAATGGAAGTTAAATTCGAACCCAAAAAATCACGGGCTGTCAGACAGCTTCCAACAAGCTTTCAACAAAAGCTATGTTTCTCTCTCGAAAATTTATGAACTTCCAGTATAAATTATTTCACTGTAACCAGAATTATTATTACCTCTTTTGTTGCTGAATTTCTCAACAAATATCGTAAGTAAATGATGAACGATGACGAAAATAATAACTAAAATTCAGCATAAAAATATTGGACGCAGCGAAATTTGAACCGGCCTCGACCATCTAGGGAGACAGTGTCGTAATTAGAAGAACGTTTACATTTATAATAGTGAATATTATAAGTCTTTAGATTTTAAGCAAACATATTGAAAAAAAAACTTTTTTTGAGACACTTCGTTCCCCATTATCCGCCGAATTCTGGAGGCATTTGGTGTTGAGTAGCAGAACTCAACTGCGAGCTTTGCCTCGACATTAGAGCGAAGATATGAAAATATTAAATATTACATTTCATTGAGTGGGAATCGAACCCACAACCTTTCGTGTTTATCGTCACATTCTCTGCCCCTGCGCCATAACTAGCTTCAAAATCTATTTTAAATTTATTCTCATTATCCACATAAATCATTAATTTATACATTAATATACGTTATAAAGTATACGCTACAATATTACTGTAACCAATAATATGAATAATTATAAAAAAATATGCTGAACACGACCAAACGAAAAAAATATTGTATCTGAAATTCATATCTTTGTAAAGTCGTCCCTTCCCTATTCAAAACGCGGACGGCAGCTAATTAGGTATTTATTTTTTTTAAATATTCTCCATTGTTTGGATAATTGTCTCTTGAAGCACGATTAATTGGTATTAATTAAGATTCAAACGGGATTATTCTTCTTATTCTCCCAATGGAGCGTGACGTAACTGAATAAGATTTGAAGAACATTGAATAAACTTTATGAATGACGAACAATGGCTGGAACACTAATAACGAACAAACTTTAGTTTTTTATTATTTTATTTTATTCGTATAGGAAAAAAATTTAAATACTTACTCATAAAAAGAAATATTGTCAAAAAAAGTTATAGAGAAAATAAAGAAATTGCTTTCTTTGTTAAAATAAAATTATAATGATAAGAAAACATTATACTTTTATATTCTATCTTTTTGTTTTTACGGACCTCTCGCAAAGTACGGAATAGAAAAAATAGAACTTAAAATGAAATTTCAATGAAATCGATTTGTTCTCTATCCATTTAAATACACTGCATGTTGTACGGTGTAATCAAAGCTGCAAAACTTTGTCTAAGTATAATGGGGATAACTAAAATAATTAAGTCCGTCGTCCGTCGAGACCGTCGTGGCGCAGCGGATTAAGGGTATGACTGCAAGGCGAAGGTTATAGGTTCAATCCCCACTCGAGAATCTGAAATATTTATTAACGTTTATATTTCCATTTATTCGCTCTGGTGTCGAAGGAAAGCGCGGCGTTGAGTTCTACCACTCAACACGCAATGCCTCCGGAATTTGGCAGTAAGTGAGGAAGGGAGTGTCTTAACACTAGGTTCCCTCTGTCTAACGTGAAGCTGATGAGATTTAAATGTACTTTCCTTAATAACTTACGTATATAGTAGATAATCTATAAAACATATCTAGTAATAAAACTAAGATTATGATATGTAAAGGGAAGAATATGAAATAAAGAACAATAAACTAGTAAAAATAAAAGGGGTTGATGTAAGGCATGCGCCTATCAACCTCGTAAAACCAGGGGGTTAGCGCCGCCGTACATTGGGCCTTATGCAAATGTAACGATAACACGCCTTTAGGGTCAATAAACCTACTCACTTTTATGGCATGATAAATATTTTTCCGATATTATATATGTCCTCCCGGTAGTTTATAGGGTAACTTAAGGAACTTACTTATATATTTTTTTCTTTTTCAGATTGAAAACAAATGTAACAAAGGTACGATCCATCATGATTACGTAAGTAAGAAATATTACCTTGTTTTTGTTAAAGATCTCTCTAATAAAGTTCATAGATTTATAAGTGTTTCCTTTTTGTTTATCGTAAAAGTTTATTGTATGACTCGGATCAAACAGGAAAGTAGTTGGCTTGAAGTAACAATATTGTATTTATAAATACATTAATGTGGTTCCGTAATAGTTTGGCATATCAAAGGTGTGATGGGTGTTTAGTAAAAATAAAAGTAAAAATAAAGTAAAAATTTCTTAACGCATTTCTCGTTAGAATAAATAACACAACCCCTAGTTAGTTTTTAAAAATCAGCTTCACGCTGTATCCCGCTCACAACATGGTAGGCCGTGAAAATCTAGTATTAAAATACTCCGTGCCCCAATTTCCGCCGTTATGTACCAATGGCGAATGGCGTTTTTGCACCTGATCAATGCACTCTTTTTTTCTGTACATTAAAATTTTCCCAAGGAAAAAAACATTTTTTTCGCACGGGACCTTTTTTTCCTGATTCTAGAGGATTTTTTAAGCCAATAAAAAAAATCGATTTTTCAAAAAATTTACAGTGGCCTAACCCCTTAATCGGTATTGACTCTAGTAGATATCTAGTAGATATATGAATTTCAGAATAAGAGAGAGAGAGTGAGATTTAGGTAGGTAAAATAATGACAGAAATCTTGTATTTAATTATGACTGTATTTATTAGATTTTGACAAGGGTCCAATGATAGTGTTGGTGGATATTTGCTTAAATAATCTATTACAGGTGGCAGACGCGAGGGTTTGAATGTAGCGATCGTGATAGCGACCTGGCCATTTAATTTGTTAATTAACTTAGTGGCTTTCGGAACTATATTTGATGTTGCAAAGATAGGCGAACGGGAGCGACAAGTTTAAAACGGTTCATTTAATTTACTTTGACTCGTCAATTGAAACTTGAATAGAAATTTATATTTCTAATATAGAATTCAAGTTTAGAAATGATATTTTTTATTTAATATTTGTATGGGAATAATTTAATTTTTTTTTCATTATAAATTTAAACAGAGATTTTTATTGAGTTACCCCTTATATATGTTTATTGCTGTTAGGTTAATTTCTTGAAATTTGATACTTAAATTCCTGTTTCCACAAAAATCTAAACAATTCCTAAACTTTTTCAGCTTTTCACAATTTTCATTATGATTTTATAAACATTGTCTTCCAAATTTCGTCGAATCAATCTATCAATTTCCAATCAATCACGCGACAAAGGATGTTACAGTTGGTCAATATAGGATCACTCAATAAGCCTGTTCCAATCTGTTCATCTGAATAGACTTTACTAACAGCTGGCGTACTCACTTACTCGTAAGTCTAGTTCAGTTCTATGTAAGTCATACATGCTTCTCAAGTAGTTTAATTATATTCCACATTAACAAGTATTTTATATAGGAATATTAGCTGATTGTTCGATTTATTATTATTATTATTATAGAAGATAAATTATTTTGAGATATACTCTCAGTGATTTATCACAGGAAAGCCTGAGTAAACGTGATTGTCACTTTGAATTTCAGTTGGTGAAATATGTCTTTATTTTTATATTTATAATGTGTACATGATTAACAAATTTTCTTTGACTGTCTCAAGAAAAAAATATTATGTGAGAAATAATAAATATATAAAGAAACGAATTTAATGTGTATATTTTTGGATTTCTCGTTGTTATTCACTAAGAAAAAACACACCGTTATTAAAATGTTATCTTCCCTTGCAATATAATACAGCCATAAATAACAGTAACAGTAGAGAGTGGAGTGCTTTAACACTAGGCTCCCTCTGTGAAAGAAAAATACAAGGTTTATTTTAAAAATATCTCTCTATTGTGTATTTTTTTTTCGTTTAGGTTTAGTACGTGCTTACACAAACATTTGTTAAATATAAAACTGCAGCTGTATATTTCACTTTAAGTATCGGATTGGCAGTAGCTGCTACTGTATTCACCTACTGTGATTTTATTTCCCATTGGTAGTATTTTTACATGTATGGAAAAATGGTAAGAAAAAATAAATGTTTAGTTAGGCATATTAAAATACATTCATATTAAATTTTACTATATAAATCAAGAATATTTGGCAGCTAAATTTCATTTATTTGTTTAATTTGTCTAACCTGTCTCACTTAGACCCGAAGTGACGAGAGCGTAGCAAGGACAAACGCTCCAATATTGCGAGTACGCTTGACTGAAATCTTTTAATTAAACGTGTACCCACCGGGCTAGAGAACTCACGTGTAAATGTAAATTGCTATACAATTTTATAATTTACTGAACAAGTTACAAGTGTTACAATGGTTTGGTTCACATTGTTTATTGGAACAGTTTTCATTTTGACGTTTCATTGTTTATCTGAATTTTTCAAGTGGTTTTTGTTCTGAATGCCCTTAATAAAAGCTTAAAAATTATGCAATTGCTGCATTATTATTGCTGCGTTTATATCAATAAGTGAAATAGTTAATATAATTATTAATTCATTTGTAAAATGATATTTACATCTACATATATTATATACTAGGGTCCCTATTACGCGTACTAGAGTCGCTCGGGGCTTCGCCCGCTTGTACTACACAATTATTTATTTTCTCACCTGAATTACTTCCGTGACCTGATAATACAAACAATAAATGGTTAGGAAAGCTTGCCAAAATACAGCAGTAAACTGCATTTAACCCGGTTAAGCAGTTTCTGAGATAAGCGTGAACAGACAAACAGATAATTATTTAAAAAATCTTTGTTTTAGTTTCTAAGACATTGTTAAATACTGGGAATATTTAATTATATAATTTAATAATAATATATTTTTCATGTACAGACAACTATGAGTTACAGTTACATATATTATTATTTTTATTTATAAAAATATAACTTCAAAAAAGTAAGTTTCTAAGATTATATTTAAATCATCTTATGGATAATTTTATACAATTTAATGAAAAAGCGTACTCAAGTTACCCTCTATATGGCGCACGATCGATGCCCCTTTTATGCGCATAAGCTTTAATATGCTGATGACACAATTTCCATCGTTCAAGACGTAATTATAAATATTCGTATAGATAGTTAGTGGACTTTCCCTACTTTGCCCTACTGTAAATTATTATTATATTTTTTTTCCGGTCTTAGTGCCAAAGCGAAGAAATGAAAATATTAATAAATAATAATTAATTCCTCCGAGTAGAGATCGAACGCGCAACCGTTGTAACTGCGCCAAGATCGCCTCGTATATAAATAGTACTATTATTACAAGTCTTCTAAGAAATATTCAAAACTTCAATTGCAGTATATTTATAAAAAAGTCTTATATAAAAGTGCTAAATATTAATGAAAAAATACTACACGTTAACCCCTGGATTACGGCACCGGAATAACTAGCGCATACTTGGATGTTTGAAAAGCCAATAAAATATTAAGCTGCTACTGCTCTATTCGACGTGACCTATTTATATCAACACATACATACATATAAATATAATTTTTAATATAAAAAAATAAATGTAAGTTTAAATAAAAAAGAAAAGAATTAATACGTATGAAAGATTTCTATTTAATAATTTAAATATCAAAATGGAGACTTCTGAACTCTGAAAAATTTGTATTCAGTTTTCAACAGAAAAATAACAATTTTACTCTTAGTATTATGCTTTTCTAATTTTAACTCATATTATTATACTCAATTGAAAGGAAATAAATGAAGAATAAATTATTATTTTTCTTTATAAATAAATTATTTTATAATAACGAATGTAACGTACATTTTCAATTATCTATAACAAAGTAATCAGATTTAATATTCTACATCCATGTTGTACATATAAGGCGAGTGAGGGACCCTTGACCTTTTAATGGCTTTGGGCTTACGTGACTTTAATATATATCCTGCAGTAAATAAGATTTTCAAGAAAATTTTAGTTAATGTAATTACTGATATTCTTGAAAAGAATTTAAGAATTTTATTATGTTGTAAGAAGTTTTGATTTGTCACCAAAATATTTTAGAAGCAGAAAACTTGTTAATTTTTTAATTTTCCTAAAACAATTGTTGTAAAATTCTATAGAAAAGCGAACTCCATAGATATTTAAGATTAGGTTCTTTAAATAAAGTAAAAGTATTATTATTCATCTACTCTGCCACAACGGATGAATTCGTTTCAACGTTTTCCTCCATCTTCTCCATCACAGCCACTCAAAAGTAAAAATTGTTTTTATTGTATATTTCCTCCAAAGTACAAGTTTATTTTGTTTGATGGATTGTTATTCCCTTCACATATATATTACAATTTAATGTGATGGTCATGAAATATTATCATTTTCCCAGAGGCGATATCTGTTATTATTTGACGAGAAAAAAAAGTTTTTAGACAAATTATTTTTTCGGCAAATTGAATTTGTGTATTTTTGGTTATTGTCGTTAAAAATATTTTTAAATTTGATGTGTTCTTTAATATGTTTGAAAATTAATATTTTTTTATTGAATTTTATACACACATTACATCTTTATTTTTAACAAAAATATATTAAAATAGCATATTAAATATTTATACAAAAATATCACGGAAATCATGCCAAAGGATTCAATACAGCTTTTCATGTTTCTGTCACAAATATTTCATTTAGTTATTTTCAGGAGCGTATCATGAACGGGTTTTACTGATTGTACCGGATATTAAATTCGGAAACTATTTCACCTGTGTTGTAATATAAGGGACACGAAACTCCTTTTGATATTATCTAAAGAAATACGAAGAAAAATATATTTTCTTAAATTTCTCTTTTTTTCTATTCTTACTTTTCATGTCGTTGTTCTAAAGATTCTTAATCTTCTCTTTAGTTTGTTAAAGAGCCATAAGAAAATTATTATAGTGTCGACTTTAATGTTTTTATCCAATAACGGGGAACAAATAAACATGTCTAATATATTATGAACATCTATGTTAGCGAATGCCATATCCACCGATGGTTATTAGAGGCAAAGTCTTCAGCCCCAGAGCAGTAGTCCAAGATAGATAGGTAGACGCAGGAAGACGAAATTTTAAAATTTAAGTAGGAATTTCAATGCCCTACCCAGTCGGTTGACCTAGAGGGAGACCTAGACCCCACTTCGAACGAAATACTATCGTCGAGGTTCCTATTCTACTGGAAACGATCATGCGACTTTTTGAAATTGAGCGAAATTCAACGCCGCCCTTTGCCTTATTACCAGAGCCAGGTAAATGGTAGGATTAAGGCCTTTAGGCTTTTAGGCTTAACACTATAATACCTCTGTATTACCTGGAGCCAAATAATACAGAAGTATCCTAGTGTTAGCACACCCCACTCCCAACTTTCCGCCGAATTCTGGAGACATAGTGTGACATGTGTTGCTTGGTGGAACTTAACGCCGCGTTCTCCCTACATCAGAGGGAAGAAATGTTAAATATCTCGAGTGTGAATCGAATTCACAATCTGTCGCATTTACAGATACACACTTGACTGACTTAACAGGCAGCAGTATTTAAAATCTAAAAACTTACATTGGCAGAATTGCCCGTCAGTACATAATTGAGCTCACTGCCGTGTTTGAAATTTTCCTGTTGAAAAATACTTTGAGCTTCAATCGCGATAACACACTTTATTACGGTAACAAGTTAGAATCTATCAGTTGCTCGCCTTTACAGTGCCTCTTTCTGAAATCTATAGCAGTATGTATTACATATTTATAATTTTATATAGATTGATAATATAGAAATGTCATTCTTAAATAATACATATATTCTTTAAATTTTTTACTTTAAATTTTTCGCTTTTTTGACGGATATGCTACCAAAAATATGTTTCATCGATCTCTCGAATCTAATACAATAAGCATGTATTATACGCATATATATATTCCTTTTGAATCACCCAGCTTATTATTGAAAACCACATTAAAATCGGTTGTACATTTTGAAAGATTAAAGCGTACTTCAGTGGAAAGAGCCTTTGTTCTATTATTTGTGATGAAGATTAAGATATGAGTGCTAAGTGAAGATTTTACATCACACAGTCTAAGCAGAAAAATAAAATATCAACATAAATAATTATTTAAAAAATCTAAATAAAATCAGCTTCATGCATTATCCCGCACACAGCAGGGTAGACAGAGGTAATCTAGTGTAAAAACACTCTGTTCCCCACACTCCGCCGAATTTTCGGAGGCATTGCGTGTTGAGTTGCGGAACACCGTGCTTTGCCTCGACACCGGGGGGCGAAGTGTTTTAATGAAAACAGAATATATGAACACTAGATTCCCAGGTTCCCTCTGCCTCTCATGTTAAGTACAGCGTGAAGCAATAAATATATGTCTGATTTTTTATCTCTTGCGTCATAATTGTAGCCCTAATTACATAATCTAATATATTTAATACTTATTTCTTTCTACATTGACACCAAAAATTTGTATTATATGTACACTCATATTCTAATAAGAAAAAAGGGAAAAATAGTATACTATACTATTTATTCATGATTCCATTAAAAAATACATTTTTCATTTAAGCATTACCTGCTTCGCTTACAAGTTTTCATTGCAAATAAAAATATTAGACACTAAAAGCGAAACAGTACATGCCGGAGTACTTTTCTGCAAAGCCAGTAATCGGCTCTATTTTCCTTTATCACTACATNTTCTCTTATTTTCTATTCTTACTTTTCATGTCGTTATTCTAAAGATTCTTAATCTTCTCTCTAGTTTGTTAAAGAGCGATAAGAAAATGATTATAGTGTCGACTTTACACTTTACACTTTTTTATCCAATAACGGAGAACAAATAAACATGTCTAATATATTATGAACATCTATGTATCCGAATGTCATTCCCACCGATGGTCGTTGCAGGCCCTCACAGGTCTACAGCTGTAGTCCAAGATACGTGGGAAGACGCAGGAGGGCGAAACTTTAAAATTTAAATAGGAATTTCAATGCCCTACCCAGTAGGCTGACCTCAAAAGATGTAAGCCCCACTTCGAACGAAATACTATCGTCGAGGTTCGTATCCTACTGGAAACGCCCATGCGACTTTTTGAAATTGAGCGAAATTCAACGCCGCCCTTTGCCTTATTACCAGAGCCAGGTAAATGGTAGGATTAAGGCCATTAGGCTTCTAGGCTTAACACTAGAATACCTCTGTATTACCTGGAGCCAAGTAACACAGAAGTATCCTAGTGTTAGCACACCCCACTCCCAACTTTCCGCCGAATTCTGGAGACATAGTGTGTTGCTTGGTGGAACTTAACGCCGCGCTATCTCGAGTATGAATCGAATTTACAATCTGTCGCATTTACAGATACACGCTTGACTGATTTAACCGGCAGCAGTATTTAAAATCTAAAACTTACATTGGCGGAATTGCTCTTCAGTAGATAATTGAGCTCACTGCCGTGTTTGAAATTTTCCTGTTGAAAAATACTTTGAGCTTCTATCGCGATAACACACTTTATTACGGTAACAAGTTAGAATCTATCAGTTGCTCGCCTCTACAGTGCCTCTTTCTGAAATTTATAGCAGTATGTATTACATATTTATAATTTTATATAGATTTATAATATAAAAATGTGTCTTTCTTCAATAATACCTACATATATTCTAAAATTTTGCTTTAAATTTTTCGCTTTAAATTTTTTGACGGATATGCTACCAAAAATATATTTCATCGATCTCTCGAATCTAATACAATAAGCATATATTATACGCATATATATTCCTTTTAAACCACTCAGCTTATTATTGAAAACCACATTAAAATCGGTTGTACATTTTGAAAGATTAAAGCGTACTTCAGTTTAAAGAGCCTTTGTTCTATTATTTGTGATGAAGATTAAGATATGAGTGCTAAGTGACGAGATTTTACATCACACAGTCTAAGCAGAAAAATAAAATATCAACATAAATAATTATTTAACAAATCTAAATAAAATCAGCTTCACGCATTATCCCGCACACAGCAGGGTAGACAGAGGTAATCTAGTGTAAAGACACTCTGTTCCCCACATTTTAGGAGGCATTGCGTGTTGAGTTGCGGAACACCGCGCTTGGCCTCGACACCGGGGGACGAAGTGTTTTAATGAAAACAGAATATATGAACACTAGGTTCACAGGTTCCCTCTGCCTCTCATGTTAAGTACAGCGTGAAGCAATAAATATATGCCTGATTTTTTATCTCTTGCGTTATAATTGTAGCCCTAATTACATAATCTAATATATTTAATTGAATTGAATTCTTGATATATGGCGTTTCGAGCGTGCCAGTTGAGCACAATTCATTTCGCCAATGTCACGTTAATATATATATATTTAATAGATACTTATTTCTTAAAATGACATTGACACCAAAAAATTGTATTTTATGTACACTCATATTCTCATAAGAAAAAAGGAAAAAATAGTGTACTATACAATTTATTCATGATTCCATTAAAAAATACATTTTTC
Organism: Heliconius cydno galanthus; assembly: GCA_036379175.1. Taxonomy (NCBI): domain Eukaryota; kingdom Metazoa; phylum Arthropoda; class Insecta; order Lepidoptera; family Nymphalidae; genus Heliconius; species Heliconius cydno. The sequence continues at coordinate 178,930 of JAKRZM010000544.1, forward strand.
ATTTAAGCATTACCTGCTTCGCTTACAAGTTTTCATTGCAAATAAAAATATTAGACACTAAAAGCGAAACAGTACATGCCGGAGTACTTTTCTGCAAAGCCAGTAATCGGCTCTATTTTCCTTTATCACTACATAGGAATTAAAATAACTGATAAAACTCTTATTTTTTTGTAATAGAAATGAATAATTTTATGTGTTTTAAACAATGTACAAGATATTTATTTTGTTTCCGTTTTGTTGCCGTTTCATCCACCAGTATCCCGCTTGTATGAGGGTAGGCGGAGGACACCTGGTGGTAAAACACTCCGTTCTGGAGAATGTTCTTTATATTCAGTTTTCACGACGTTGCGTTACGCGTTGAGTAGTGGATCCCAGCGGAAACGAGGAAAGGGCTCGTTACTAGAACTGGAAAATGAAAGCTGCACTGTGACGGCCTCATAATGGTAATTTTGATCAATAATTAGTATAACTTATAAATAATTTTAATATAAAGGTTTATATGTAAAGTATTGTGGGTTCGATCATTTAATATTTTCACTTACTAGCTCTCGTGCACTTAATACGCAAAGCAAAGAATTCGTCGAAAAATGGAGAGCGGAAGCGTCTTAATTGGAACGTAGTAATTCAAGACTTGATACCTTGGTTCCTTCTGGTTCTATCCTGCTATGTGCGGGATACAGCGTGAAGTTAAAAAAAAGTCATAGCAACGTCAAGTATTTTGTTCAACAAAATTGATAGAAAATATATATTTTATTGAATTCGTAATATAATTTACGTTTTGGCAGTTTCGTCTTATTATTTATATACACTTTGGTAGAAGAGAGTTCAATATAAATAACAAGTAGTGGAGGAATGTTCTCTTGAATTAATAATTGAAAGGAGCTAGAAAAATATGAACTTATGAAAATTACATATACCAGTACGCCATCAAAAAATATATTGCTTAGGAGATGGCACGACTAGACCTCGTAATATTACCTTCGTGCTAGATTATTTAGACTACACGACTAAATTTTTTCTATTACAGAATTAAAGAGTGTCTTGTCTCTAGTGTCTCATCTCACTCATAAGTTTCTGTCTAGTATTAACTTTATTTATGGTGCATGCATCCAATAAATATGTAGGTATATATAGCATCTATATAATATACTTGAGTACACACCAGTTATTTCTCCGCATAACATAACACATTCTGATAACATGGCAAAGCGCGGCGTAGAGTTTCTCTACTCAACACGCAATGCCTCGAAGATCCGACGGAAAGTAACGGAGTGCCTTAACACTAGGTTCTCCAAGCCTATCCTGTTATATACAGCGTGAATCTGAAAAAAAAATCCAAATCTAAGTAACAAAATTGGTGGAAAGTCGAAAAGAGATTGAAGCGTCTCGTCTCCTTATTTGGCATTAATTCTGCGAGGGAATATAATCGCACAACCGAATGGCCCGAATACAATTTAGTTTTTCAAACATTTTCACTGTTGCTTATTTGTATATTACCTTACTTTTTTACTTTTTCCTTTCAAAGAGCGTATCTACACACTTTAAAATGGAAACAACACAAGGAGACGGATCCTCGGTGTTCCAGAGATTTGTACTTACGCTCTCATGTCCGTCGTAATGGAGGGACTGAGGGCTCTTAACCGCGTTGTTCCATTTCAACAAGGACTTAGTGACCAGAAAGTATATTAAATGGTGTTAAAAAGTTTATTAATAACTAGCCTTATTATGCATTCAGTAGTTATTTTATTCCTATATACATTAGAAATTACTATAGGTATTTATTTCAGGATAAGCATCTATATTCTATAGCATTCTATGGTCGCTTGGTCGCTAGTCTAAAATTTTAAGTATCGAAGCATAAACAAAATAATTTTTAACGTATCGATTTTTTTATTAATACTCCAAACTTACCTATATATATCGTGTTAAGTTTAAAAAGTTACAAAAAAAATTATCTAATTCTTAGAAATCTTTACTTCTCTACATCCTTATAAGTACATCCGTTTAATAACGAAAGTACTTACAAAATTGAATAATCTCTTATGATGTCCACTCAATGTGTAAACTTAAAAAATATTTGTAAGGAAAATTAGTACCCACGAATTTTGTATTAATATGAAGATAGATACTGGCAATAAAATTTTATAAGTATGTGGACTAGATAAGTTTCGCTTTTAATGTCCTTACAATGTCTAAAATAATAAAATAAAACTCACTGTTTATTTCATAGTAAGCTATGAGCAAAATAGAGTATCTACCTATACACAGAATATCCACTAAAATAGTTTTATATAAACTATGCAATGTTCTCATTAAATAATTTTCATATTCAGTACAAATTAGTGACAAAACATGCAAAACTTTACTAATTATTATATAGTGTAACATCCACTAGTGCTAATTTCATGGCATGTTTTGTTTTTGTTATACAAGTTATGTGGTTGAACGCGTACTTTTGATATGAAATATGCATTAATTTAAAATATAATAATATATACCTACAATTTGAATGTCCATAAGTCAACAAAAGCCGCCCGTCATTATATGTATGTTTGTTATTCTATCCTATATCCACATAATATATGTTACAAGTTACAGTCAAACCTCGAAGGTCAGAGGCTTCTAGATTTGACTAGTCAATCCTTGGGTCTGATTTAATGCCTTAGTCAAAGCCAAAATAAATTACGTTTTACGGCCTTTGACTAAATAATGAGGATTGACTAGTCAAACCTACGAGTGACAGAGCTTAGACGTTTGACTATAACATATACATATTACTTATGAGAACGATGCCATAACCCTACAACATTCTTATTTGGGTTATAAAACCAAATCTGAGTGACGATGTCAATTGCCATAAAATCAAAAACACAAACTATTTATAAAAATGAGTCCTGTCATGGTGTGGGGACACAAGTGTGTGACTCGAGGAAATATAATATTTATTATAATTTATATTTTCATTTCTTTCCTCTGGCTTTAAGACAAAAGCGCAGCGTTGAGTTCCGCCACTCAACACGCAATGACTCTAGAATTCGGCGGAAAATGTAAAACGGAGTGTCTTAAAACTAGATTCCCTCTACCTACCCCTCTGTGTGCGGGAAACAACGTGAAACAGACTTTTATTTTATTAATAAAAATAATAATCACATAATAAAGTGTTCATAAAAAGCATACATGTTACATATTCATTCATAACATTGTCGTTTAATAAATTGTATTACATTACACAGTCATTTATACTTGTACACCTACCTCATTATTGTACCACATAAATAATTTCAACATAATTGAGACACATTCAAAGTAATTGAAGCAAAATACATTTTTACATAATTAAATTTCCCAGTAATGATCATTAGGGCGCGGCGTAGAAAACTTTCTTATTCTTTCGTACAATTTCCGTAAA
>JAKRZM010000544.1:184372-201216 GCA_036379175.1 Heliconius cydno galanthus
ATAAAATAGACAATGACAATACTGATTGACGAAATTGAGTTGAGGCCATTGCTCTATGACAAATGAAAAGTTGAAAGCCAATATTTTCTACATTTGCTTTTTTTTCTATTTCTTAATATAAGTGCATAGACAACCATCTCTTCGAGATCCATTTTATCAAATGTAGAAAATTTCGTCACTGTCATCGCAAGTGCGCGCAGTGGCGAAAAGTATGGTGACATCTCAGTGACAAAAAAATTATTGTCACCGTGACAAAAGTCACCAGTACGCGCTAAGCCTTACTCTCTCTTTTACTCTTAGAAACTTGTTTTCTTTTACTCTTAGAAAATTGTTATCGAACTATGTTAATATTTTTGTGTTCATTGTTAGTAAATATTTACTTTTAATACTTTTTGAAATATAGTATATTATTAAATAAAATATAGAGTAATATTCAATAAAATTCATTATCTAATTCAAATATAAAAGGCATTTTCATTAATTGCCCGCTGTTTCCTTTTCTCGGCAGTAACAAGTTATTGTTTTAAAAGGAAATTGATGGATTCGATTTATTCCAATTGATTGATCGGCACTGAGGATTCCGTTATTGTAGAGCCATTGATATTAATTTTAAGGGAAGATTTATTTTTAATTTCTTGGTCGTGGTTTAAGTGTGATGTTGGTCTCTCTCTCTTCTCTTTTTGGGCTTTGATCCCAACTTGGTGTAGAATGTAGAAATTTCTCACCAAGTTTGCATGTACAAAATTGCATAAATACACTTAAAAAAAAGAAGAATATAAAAGAATAAGAAATAATTAAGACATTTCAATTTTATTTATATGTATAGATTTTACTTAATAGAAACGTCTTTATTATTATAATTTTAATGTTCTTATTTGTTTTTCTCTCTGTTTAACTTCATGAAACTGGTAAAAAAAATAAACTATTTAATAACAGACCAGCTATAATAGCTTATCAACATATCAACATGAAATGAAAAACATATCACGATGGAAGAAATATAATTTTAGCACAGACTTGTGGAATTATGTTATATATTATTATGAAAATCAATTACATTTTTCCTATTTGGATTTACAATTTGATTCCCAATCAAAACAAGAAAAGTATTATTTATTTTATTTTAGTGCACGTTAAAAATAATTTAAGTTCTTAATCCCAGTGTTGATTGTTTGGAGTAAACTAAAATGGACATACTACCTATAGAATTTCAATTGTTCGTTGGCTCTCTTTACTTTCGAAATACTCAATTAAAATTCTAATTCAATCTGAAACTCTCGATATTAACTTAGGCGGAATACTTTCCTCTTATCTACTTCTAAATTTTAAAATTGAAATTTAATCTTTTCATTCATTAAATATCTTTGTGAATCTTTTATATTTATTTCGCTTCACGCTGTTTCCTACGCATAGCAGTGTAGGCAGAGGGAACCTGGGAACTTACTATTAAGACTCACCGTTCCTATTAGTACACTTCTGTTTCCCCCTTTCCAACGAGGCATTGCGAGTCCTTCTGAAGACATTGCGAGTTTCGTGGCGAAGTACAACGCCGCGTTTTCGCTTCTTACCAAAGCATAGAAATGAAAAGATGAAATATTTAATTTCCTCTATGGAAAATCGAACCCACTACCTATCGGGTTTACAGTCGCTTACTGGTGCCACTTCGCCACGACTAGGCTCTTATATCATGTTCAAATGTTTATTACAAATAAAACTCATAACGAAGTGTTTTCGTGAAGTTTATTATGAACTATAACACTGTATACGACTCCAAAACTTGTCGATGTAATGAATTACTCGCCTGCTATGACAGAATATGTAATCGTACTTTCTGAGGTAGCGTATGGTAGTGGTGATATTTAATTATTTACTATGAATTTAAGCTTATTACAGTATATATTAATTTAGTATTAATTTATTTCAATCAACTAATATTTTTATTATGTATGGAATATTTAATATTTTCATTTTTTCGCTCTGGTGTCGACGGAAAGCGCAGCATTGTATGCCGCCACTCGAAAGTGGGAAGCACGTGCCTTAACACGAGGTTTCTTCTTCCTAACTTGCATTCGGGATACAGCGTGAAGCTAATAAAATTTCAAGTAAGTCGTTATAAAGTAAAAAAATAATAAAATATACCTACAATTAACTACACAAACATACGAGATCGAATTTAAAAATATATAATATAACTCGCTTTTAGTAGTTACCGACACATAATACAAGATTTGGCAAAATTCCCACGAAATTTGATCTTCTCTGAAAATCCCTGGGATTTGACTTCCACCGGAGTAAAGCTGATAACAGCTACTAATATACGGCGGTGCAAAACACAGATTATTTTACGAGTACGTGCTACATACAATTCAGTTACTGTCTCCCTTACTGCTTTACAATGTGTTTCCTTTTATATATTTTTTGGAACTTAAGCTTGGAAAATGTAATTTAAAACGTGATTGCTAAAGGGCCTAAAGGGGTTGCGTGAGTAGTTAGGCTGTACATACAAATCTCACATAGTGTAATTGTTTCTAAGGTGATTGTGGGTTCGATTTCCGCTCGATAAAATGAAATATTTAATATCTTATTTTTTTCGATTTGGTAACGAGTCAAAGCACGGCGTTGCTTTCTGCCACTTGGGTGATGAAAAAGTCTTAATGGAAACCGAGTATGTTCACACTAGGTTCCCAGATTCCCTCTGCCTAGCCCGCTATGTGCGGGATACACCGTGAAGAAATAAAAACAAAACTATACATATACAAGCCAAAACAAAAAGACGTAACTCATTTAATAAATGTAAATCAGAAACGCTTATCTACAAATCATACCCCAATATATTATTCTGTCGCCAAGTTGATCACGGCCGGATATTCGTGACGAAATTAAATAAAAAAAGAATTTGTATACAAAGTGAGCAGATAATCGAAGCTGTTGAATATTTCAAGCAGCCGGGACGTGATGGAAACGATCGTGTCAAATTTGTACATAGAAAGTAACTTGTTCTTAATATTTTTTGGCTATGTAATAATATTGATGCATTTCTTGAATTTAGAGGGGTAAGCGGAAAAAACATAGTGTTAGGAAATACCGTTCTCTATTTTCTGCTCATTTTAATTCTTATATTTTTTATAGGGTTATTATTACCGCAGATTTACAGTCACAAAAGGACTGACATAGTGATAAGGCAACCCTGGCTTCAAATGTCAGTATTAAATCTTACTTTTCAATAATTTCCTATCCGATCTCACAATATCTGTGTTAAGATAAAAAATGTTGTACAAAGTGATTTTTCACTACGTTCTATCTGGCTACACTAACAGAATACGAATATTTATCGAGAGAGTATTAAATAATCCAAATATAACAGTGAAATCGGTATTGCATTAATACGTAAACGAGTATACCTACTAACTTTACATTTGCGCCGCGCCGGCCGTACAATTTCAAAACAGTACGCTCCAGCCTCCCGTCAAAATATCGTCTGCGAATATTAAGGCTGTGTGACTTGGCCCCACTAAATACACACCTGTGTGAGTGAACCAGGTTATTGATTCATGGCGGTTGGATTTATGCCTACCCTCTTTCTCCTTATGAAAATTATACAAGAGGAAAAAGGAGCCAAGTTAAAATAAATTACTTTTTCTTTTTAATGATATTTTTTTATATATTTTTTTTAAATAAAGCTGTTTAAAAGACAGATATTACTTGACACATGTATTTTGTTTTATGCTTACAATTTTTGTTACAAAAACATATCAGAAGTTTTTTTCCTAATATGATTTAAAAAGATACATGAATAATTGTAACCTGTTGAGGCCGGTGTAGCGCAGGAGCATAAAGTGTTGAGTGTAAAACCAACCACTTGTGGGTTCGATTCCCACTTGAGGAGAATATTTATTTAAATTGATATTACCATTTCTTCGCTCTAGTGTCGAGGTAAAGCGCGGCGCTGAGTTCTGCTACTCAACACGCAATGCCTCCAGATTCTTTCAGAAAGTGGCAAACGGAGTGTCTTAACACTAGATGCCCTCTGCCTGCTGATCCAATACTGTAACAAATACAAATCAATTTAGAGCTCTTCCTTACACTTGATACAAACTCAAAATATATAACATTGTAAATCGTAGGTAGACGTTGATATATTTAGTACGAAGGGCCCTTACAGAGGAGGCAATCACGGCGCTAAGCAAATAGTCTAAACGAGTAATTAGTTTGTTCCATGTTCGAGGGAAACCTGAGTTACACTTCTTTGAAACGCTTCAAAGAAGTTCTTGCTACTGTGCTATAGACATTGTATTAATCTCATTCATATTTTTTTATGTTAACCTCAAACAAAGTTACATAATAAAAATCTGAAAGAAATCAATTTTTAAATGAAAACCTAATAAACTATTATTTAAATTTACTTTACTAAAACGTCGAGTTGAAAATATATCTATCTACGTAGATATAAATTATTACATATATTAGTATGTATAGATAAATAAGTAAAGTCTGTAAAATTAATTAAAATAAAATAAGTGAGTTTGCAAACAATGATTATCATTACTAAGAAAAACTACGCAACTAGAAACGAAAAGAAAAAGCTTGAAATAACTTTTTCCTCTCACTCTACAAAATTTCAGACATGCCTTGAAAAATTGAACACCTAGATCCATATTCTGTATTTACGTACCTAGTTTATGTTTCGAAACAAATTAGCTACAATGCCGGCTTCATTTCAAAATTTCATTCTCATAAGTTCAGGAGAGCATTATATTTTCATGAAATTACTTTGTAACTTTTCCTCTCTCAATAGCAGCGAACTCAATTTCCGAAGGCATAGTTTGGAACACATCCTTATTCGTCTTTTAATAACTGATACGTTAAGCTCTTTATGAATTTGTAAACAAGTTACGTGCGTATAAGTGAATGAAATATTCACATTTCAAAGGTTGAGTATTCGTTGTACAATACTAGAAATGGGATGTGTGTATTGGAATCTGCTTTTATATCTCACTAGCGGACCCGGACGCGGCTACGCCTGCTTGAAATATAAGAATATAATTTCTATAGAAACATAATTTCAATCTAGATGAAATGCTAAAAGTGACTATTATATTTATTTTCATAAGGATGAATATCAAAATGACGCGGTAACGAACGCGGTCGCGTAGCGACGACGGTTGTTATTAACATGGCAGAATAAATTGCATGTCAAATTAGAAAGTATTTTAATTTATTAGTATATATGTGTAATGTAATATTATATAGCCTATAGCACTTCTGAAGAATGCAGCTTTCATACAAAACAAAAACAAAGTAAATCGATCCAGTAGATCCAGAGATCTTAGCGTTCAAACAAACAAACAAACAAACTCTTCCGCTTTATTATATTAGTATAGATTACTTTATGAAATTAATTGAAAACGTAGCAAAAAGTAAAGCTGACTGTTACTACACATGACGTGACGGTTGTGAGTTCGAGCCCTACTTGGGGCAATGAGTGTATTTAATAATTTCTTCTTCCTCCGTTCTGGTACACGAAACATGATGTTGAACTCCCCCATTAAACATGCAGTCTCAAAAATTCTGGAGTTTTAAGACTAGGTTCTTTCTACGGTCTACCCTGCTGCTCAAACTGTTATTTAAATTGGAAATTAAAAGAGAATAAAACGAGAAATCTCTCTCTTTCTAAAGTAATTATTTTGCACAGATTCGACCTTTTTAAAGAAAACTAAGAGAATGGCCATTTAAAGTGTCGTTTATTATATTTATTGGTGTTTAAAGGTGACTAGAATAACATCTAGGCAAAATATAAATATGACATTAATTATTTTTTAACAGTCTAAATGTCTTCTAATTTTTTTTGTAAGATATTAATTGCTACAAGTTTCTAGGAATTCTTAATTCTTCAATTTATTTTAATATAATGTAAATTGGTAAAAAGTCTAAGAGGATAAGACCTTCACATTTGGTTTATATGTATTATTCTTTTGATATTTTAGGTAAAATAGGTTATTTTAAGGTTATAAAAAATTTATTGAAAAACAAGCATCTTGTATATTTGCTAATTGAATAAAATTGTGTGATTATTTTTAAAGTGTTATTCCATAATTAGGAAGGAAAAATATTTATTACGAAAATGTATAAAACATTTTAACATAGCGGGATTTGAACCCGTGCCTCTGAATCTCCTTACAGAAGACTATAAGAATTTCGACGTAGCACGATGAGAACGTATGGCTTAGTGGTCAGAGCGTTTGGACGGTTTCCAGGACGCGCTGGTTCGAATCCCGCTACGTACAAATTTTTATAAATTTCCTGTCAGTCATTCAAAGATAACACCAGGTGATAAGGGTAATCGAGACAAAAAAATAACATTATTATAAATAATAATAGTATATTAATTAGCAATAATTAAATAATTCCATTTATAAAAACGCACCAATACAGAAAAATATAATAAATCAAAATTCAATATTGGCATATTGCTTAAGTCTCAAATACATACTTTTATTAGGTTCTAGTAATATTTACACGGACGCTGGTACCAACTCCGAAGTGCCATGTGCAATCGCTAGTTCTATTATGTCATAGTGGTGTGGTTGCGTTACCATTGCATATTATGGTATGTATAGTACGGTGAACCAGTCGTGGCCACTCTGAAATTAGCTGTAGTCTTGATTTTACGATTTTTCTCACTTTTAAATATTTTCTTTTCGAGTGAACAATACGGATTAATTGAGAAACTCTAACCTTGTAACGTTCTGCACCTTTCAATAGTTTTATTATTTATTTAATATTAATTAAATTATTTCTTAATCAACGATTTAATTTTTTACTGTTGCCAAAAAAATTAATAAATGAAATAAAAATATTAGCGCAAATATGAGTAATATAGAATTCTGGTTTATTTCTAAATATAATTTACTTATTTTTTTATTAATATTTAATTTCAGCAAAAAACATTATAAATACTGATTTCGGTGTAAACTATATCCATAAATTCCTTCAAGTTTCTTATATATATATCATTAATTTATTTAATTATCTTCGAAGAAATCTTCTGTAAGTGGCACTTTGCTGATCTGATCGTAAGTGTATGTGCTGAAGAACCTTTGTGTGACATTCATAGCGTAGTCAATTGCGTAGTCCAGAATGGGACCTCCGAACTCCTGGGCTACTAGCTGGGAGTTCGTATTTAGAACTTCCAATATATTTGCACCTGTAGAAAAGACGGACAAGACTTTAATTAGAATAATTTGATATTTTTATAGTGCCTATATATTTTTGATTGATTCATTTTTATGATTTGAGGCCAGTAGTGGAGCACGTAACAACACGTAAAGCCTTCAGAATTCGGCGGAAAATGGGGTAAATGTCTTAAAACTAGGTTCCCTCTGCGTATCCTACTGTGTGCGGGATACACACGTGTGCGTCACGCTAAAAAAAACGACAAAAATGATCAATACATTTATTTTAAAAAGTAATCGAGGCTAATAAACGTGATGGTCGCGAGTTCAATAAACTCACTTTCCCCCCCTCTCTGCAACATATTTAGAAAAATAAAAAAAAAGCGGAATATTTGTAAATAAATTATGAATATTCTTACTTATCTGTGCACTGCCTCTGAACAAGTTGGTAAGATTTAGTTTAAGGTCAGAACCATAATCAGCCTTGTATTTGTATGAGTTTATTTTGTAATGGCCTTCACCGTTCTCACCTCTTACAATTTTTTCCCGAACTTCCAACCTTATGTGTTGGTTCCCTAAAATATAGAATATAGATAAAAATGTTGAATTATACATATTAATTAAATGAAAAATATATTATTTCTTCTTGTAACAACACAGTGTCTTAACACTACGTTCTCTCTGCTATATGCGGGATACAATGATACAAAAAAAATATATATTTACATATACTTACAAATTTTAATTTTGGCCGAGCCGTCAGTGTCGAGGTTAAATAGAAGGATTCTGCCTTGGATGCTGTATTGCCCTTTTATGGTAAAATTACAATGGATGTCGAAGATAAACGTTCGCTTTGCTCGTTGTGATCTGGAAGATATACAGATTTGGAAATACTTGTGTATTTTCCTTAAGCACGCTATTTTTATTAACATGGTAATATGTATGGTATATATTATTTTAGATGGTTAATATTGAATATTAAATAAGTTTCAAAATAAATTCTAAAGATTTTATACCGCTATAAGCGCTATAGAATATCTGAGCGATAAATCGAGTGGACCTCTGAAAGGTACACTATTGAGGTCTTGGCTCCGTCATCAGACCAGTTCGATGATACCATAATGTTAGATTGTCACTAAGCTATTTACAACTGTTAAGTTTCACGGTGATACAATCACAAATTTTATAGATTTAGTAAAAAGCCTTTTAATTGCGAGTCGGACTCGCCCACCGAGGGTTCCGTACTAATTTCATGATTTTAGGTAATTATATAAAAGTTGACAAACTTAAGTTCGTTCATTTTGTATGGTTATTTTACACATAATTTTTTGCCTCGACACCAGAGCTAAGAAGCTATATGGATATACATAAATTTCCTCTATTACAAAATGTACCTCATTCAACTACCGTGTAATAGAAGTCTTCCTATCGAGAAATCTTATATAACAGCCGTTTGCTAATAATTAAAACGCCTCTTGAATAAAATTAACACGTAAAGGTTATTTAGAGTCGTTTGTAAAACATTTTTTTTTCCCACATTTATTATCTTGACATGCCACAAAGACAGTGGGCAGGGTGTGACTGGAAGCTTGTAGGTTCGATGTCCACTCGGGGATTTTTTGCCATTTCTCTGCTCTACTAGGAATAAATTAGGCGTTAAATTCCGCCAATCAACCCGCAATGCCTCCAGAATTCCACGGAAAGTGGTGAACGGAGTGTCCTAACACTAACAGTTCCCTCTGCCTGTTCTACTGGGTGCGGGATACAGCGTGAATTTAATTTGTTATAACTTATGTGTGAAATTAAATAAAAAATTATTATTATACTGATAAAGTACAGGTAGGTCTAAATGTTTATACTTAAATAGAATTTGTAGCTCAAGGTTTACAACGATAATTACGGCACTTTAGTAGAGAGTTACTTTGCTAAGTCTTAAAATATTTGTATCTAGTTTACGCCTAGGCGGGGTAGCTGGAGAGGTCGGAGCTCAAACGCGGCAATCACTATATATACCTCTTTCGCCTCGTCCATTGCCATCAACCTCGTCAGACATACCCTCCAGCACCCGTGCTTTTTTCTAACGTAAACCCCCCTCTTTCTTTTATCACTAACTCATGCTTCATTAATCTCTTTACCTATTCTTCTCATGCATATCAGAAACTCCAGAGCCTGAGAGATTTTCTTCATTTTTACTGTGACATTTACATGCCATTCTGTGTATCTATCATTTCATCTACCGGGAGCAATGCCATCGTTATCTCTATAGAGAAACTATACAGCCAGCACCAAACAACTTACGAGCATATGAAAATTAAATAGAAAATTCAAGAAAAACTTTTCCACGGCCGTAAAAGAACTACCTAAAAATCTACTTACGACACGTTGTCTGGTATACAAGTGCTTAATCCTGATAATTTCCCATTATGAAACGTCATTTTGACGTTTCCAGGAAGATTCATGGTAATGTTTCTATCGAGATATAAGGGATCGAGAGGTGGTATTCCAGCTTCGGGAATCCCCTTCACAACTCCTGGAATAGCATCGAGTGTGGCCTTTGTGAAACATTCATCGGTTAACTCGCCACATGGATGAATGAAATCCGCTGCAATAAAGAAATTATTAGTTATTTATTATACATTATATGTTGTTATATTTTTTAAAATAATATTGCTATGCTTCCAGATTTCGGTCGAAAGTGGAGAACGGAGTGCCTTAACACTAAGTCTGCTTACCCTGCTGTGCGGAATAAAGCGTGAGGCTGTTTTTTTAAATAATATTAATTTATGGCTAATTTAATGGATATTTAGACCGTGTGTAGGTTTGTTCCATACACAGATAGTGTGTAGTGTGTGTAGTATTTTAATGTCCTAAATATGATAATACAAAAAAATCCTCTATTCAACACGAATTTTTTCAAGTGGCGAACGGAGAGCGCATAGTGTTTAGAAAAATTAAGTTTCAAATGATATCTAACTGAATATTTTCTTCGAGCGAGAATCGAAACCCTTACCACTGCAAGACGCCAGACACATTTCAATTGCACCATAACACTTTTTGTGAATGTTTGTAAATAATAATATTTACTTAATTTGACATTGAGGGAAAAAGATTTATATTTATTTAAGTCATTTTGTAACTTTATCTCTTTCAAATCTGCTACTCAGTATTAAATACAGGTTTACGTTTGCGAAACCATCAGATAATTGTCGAAACGTGCGGTTTTTATTTCATACATAAATTAGTATACTAGAAATCAAGTCTAAATCTATTTTTTATTTAGCAGTTATATGTAACATATAAACTTTAGCCTTTGCTAACCAATTATGAAATTTGACATTGAATTTTATTTATAACTAAAAATTACATTTTAAAATTAATATTATTAAAATAATGATTTATACGTGCATTGTAACTTGCATATGAATTTATAATAGATATTTTTTAATATGGCAACAATATATTGTTTTTTTTTTAAATTAGGGAGGCACATAGACACTAGTGTGATACTCCGTTCTCTAGTTTCTTTTATTAGGAAATACATTATGGTTTACTTTTTTTTTCATTCTTTCTTATGGTCTAGTAATTAATAAACATACCGTTATATAAAATTATTTTTTCAATGTCCACACAATTATACAGACACAGAAACTAAACACGACAAAGATTAAATAATATTTTTTTAAATAATTTCGTGGAACTAAAGTGGACGAATCATCAATAATTTTATTATATCAACAAACAAGACAAACATGAATACTCATAATGTTATGTTATAATTAATATAAGGTCCAGACGAACTTCGACTTCTGGAATGTAGAGGAGCAAATAGAAAGGATTGCTTTAAATTTCTACGAGAGTAGAATAAAGAAGATATTTTTTTACGTGTTAAAATTCACCCAAAGTTATAGACTATAAAAAATAGTAAAATCACCGAAAAAAAAAAACAATATTTTTTCTCGTATAAACACAAAGACACAAACACAAATTAGAACGATAATTCTATTGAATGTTTCAATTACAATTAATTTAATAGTCGTTAGATAATTTTTTTTTACTAAAATGCCTACAAGATTAAGAGTATTATTAAGCTAAAGGCTTATTGTGCTCTACAAAATTCAAAAATAGAATGTGATTCAAGCTATAAGCATAGGAACCTGAACTGAAGGTGTGGACTGCATCTCCTGGTGGAGCTGATGGAGCTGATCAGGTAGATCATATTATAGTATTGTCACCTAAGCTAACTAAGATGAATGCCAAATTTCCAGATGCTACAGATATTGTGTCTGGGTCAAATTTATTTTTTTAGCATTTATTACACAGTCGTAGCACATAAACGTGTGACTACAAGCCTGAAGTTTGTAGATTCGATTCCCGCTCGAAGAAATGAAATATTTCATATTTTCGTTTTTTCGTTCTGGTGTCGAGGGAAAGCGCGACATTGAGTTATACCACTCTATACGGAATGTGCCAGAAGTTTGCGGAAAGTGGGGAGCGAATTGTCTTAACGTTAGCCTCTGGCTATCCTCCTACATGCGGGATTACAGCCTGAAGTTTATTTGATAGGTACGAATTTATATAGAAACAAGTCGAATTAATAAAAATATGCTAAATTTATAGCGAATTTTATAATAACATTCTATTAAGTGCAAAACGTATAAATAATAGATTTATTGTAAAACTAATCATTTCTTTTATTTTCTGATTTGTGTACTTGTTAAGGAATCTGGCTAAAAAAATATTTTCTAAATATAATTAATATTATTGATTCAATGAGCGTTTCTCAACTTTTTCACGATTTAGTCGGTTTTAATAAATGCCCCGTACCGTGACAATCAGGAAAAAAGGCATTCACTATATTCTTGTTAATACAACCCCCTACCCCTTATAATTTTGTTGATTCTATATATAAATACATAAAATTAATATAATTTTATAATTTTTTTCAAAAACTTACGCAACGGCACCAGCTGTAGAGTCCGATGGACGCAAAGGCACATCACCGTAGCTCCCAGCACGGTCAACACATCGTCAAATTGACGCATATTTCAAAAATATTAAGAATATAATAAATAACAGAAGTGCCACATACGACGAGCGGTGTGCGAATGACTTTACCTCTTTCCCTTACTTGAGTTTCGAAGTCGTAATTAACAAGTGTTTCAAGGATTTTCGTATGAGCGGTGGATTCGCTTCTATAATTTACTTTGCTAAAAAAAATATTGATAAAAATTAAGTTTTATTTCGTAAAAAATATATAAAATAATCATTAAATGTAACTTTGTGTGATTTTAAACATATTGAGGCCATTTGACTGTAAGCGCGACGGTTATGGGTTCGATTACTACGAATGAATTATTTTTATTTGATCGCCCTGCAATGTAACAACACTTAAGACATAATGACTCGAAAATTCGATAGAAACTGTTGAAAATGATCGGATAGTTTTAACACTACGTTTCCTCTGCCTACAGACCTCTCCTCTGATATGAGGATTTTGTAATACAAAAATTTTTTTTATGAAAATTACAATTTCATATTAATTATGATATAAAGAATATCCCAAGTTAGTTATTGAATAACGAAGGAAAAGCACCACTTCCTATATTTTATTTTTCTTAAAGTTTCTTAATACGATGTCGATGACGAAAACGGATGTTTCTATTCAAAATCTCCAATTATACATGTAATGTTGATGTAATGTAGCAAAATAAATAAACTAAACGCTTAAAAAAGACAACAATAGCGCTCATCTTACTGTAACCTTAGCGACCTGTTTCTCAGAAAAATCTTATATAACAAATAACAATGAATCACTGCTTCAAATACTAGAAAAAGTCTAAATCTATTTTTAAATAAAAAATGAAGATAAGATAAATCTAAATGAAGATAATAAAAAAGATATTCCACTAAAGTAATTGTTCTTGAATATTTAGAAAAAATAATTTAAAATATATATTTGTTCATTGAAATTAGCACAAAATCGTATATATTGGGTATAGTTACCAAAATATCTAAACATTTAAAGTTCATACGTCATACATACTATAAATAATATTTACTTTATGAGAATTAAACATAGACCTGTTTCTTTAGTACGCAATTAACACTATAATAAAAAATGACGGGACACTGTCGTAAATACCTAAATTATTTTAAAAGGAAATCTTCGCGGTGGACAAATAATCAATATTAGCACATAATCTTCATTTATGTGTATAGTTAAATTGACTTAAACAAGTAAATAAATGTTTCTTCTAAAAAAAAATCTTTTATAATTTATTAATTTAATTTTTTACTAGTGCAGTAAACGAATAATTTAGCTCTCAGAACGAATAGAAAAAATGTTTATTGAAGAATTTATTACTTAAATTAATAAAACTTAATCTTGAAACTTAATTACAATATATTAACTATTTCATTCCTTCGAGTGGGAATCGAACCCTTAACTATCACACTTACAATCACATGCAATGCCTCTAGCGGTGAATAGTGGGACAACGGAGTGTCCTAACAGTAGGTTCCCTCTGCCTATCTTATTATATGTGGAACATCGCGCCTAAAAAATGTTCATTTTCTATAAGAGGCTTGAGGATATGAAGAACGAACCAAATATCAAGACAATCAATTCTCCACTTCACTTCCACGAACTCTACATCATGTTTAATATTGGTAGGGCAGCGAAATACAAATATCCACGTTCTGGCAAGTTCAAATTTATTGCACTTAAAGGGGATTGAATCTACAACCACCGCGCTTACAATCATACCGTTATCCCACTATATAGTTCTATAGATTAAACCTAAATACATTTAACTTTTATAAATGCATCATATAAAAGCTTAAACTTTGACTTATTACGATAAATACTCCAAAACAAGCATTGTAAAAAACAAAAACTAAATGCACCTACATTAAAATTGATTGATTCTTATTACTATTACAATAAGGTTTATTTTCGAAACACAAACACTAAAACACAACACAATTTAATGTTGTAAGTTAAGCTGTAACATTGTGTAATAAGGCACGTCGCAATCATGAAATTGCCATACGAATTTAACATTTAGTGTAACGTATTAAGAATCAAAACTGCATGTCAATGATTAAGGCTGGTATGACACCAGTGACACCAGTCCTTGACATAATGACGTAAATATAGTAAACGTCTAACTCTATGCCATTGTTGGGAGTCAACAGTCAACAGTTTTAATCCATTGTTTTCCTTGGAGAAAAACAAAGATTTGCACAGTCCTTGCCGACTTCTTATAATGCCTTCTCATGTCAGGGTTCATGTGAGTAAACACTCGATGTCTATTGTAGATTTGTTTGTGAATGTTCTAAGTTGTTTTGTTTTTGTTTGTTTGGAAAGAGAAGATTGTTTATGTTTATTGTTTTATAAGAAAAGAAGAGAATTAATAGCTGAAGAAGATTTGAAGCTGAATCTATATATATAAAATCGAAAGGTCACTCACTCATCACGAAATCTCAGAAACTAAACGTGCTAGGAGTCTCAAATTTTGCATGGACGTCACTTATAGGACGTAGGTACTCATGGAGACAAATTAATAATAACGAAGTTCACGCAAACGAAGCCGCGGGCGGGCCGCTAGTATTATATACAGCCGAAAAGAAAGAAATTGATTGTTTTAAAATCATGAAAAAAACAGTAAATATAATAGTATGACGAATCTTCCAAATATAAGTATAGACATGTTTTAATTATGTGTTATTCGTCATTATAATACATTTAAAAAACCATAAACTGAAGAAACAAAAAAAATTTTTTATCAAAAAAAAAATCATACCAAAAAGTCAGCTTTCTGTTGTAATTTTATTATAATTATCAATTAATATTCTACAGTCAAGAATCAACGATTTGTAAATGAAAGAGCTTTCTGTGTACACTTCAAAGTTGTTTTACGAAACTGACTAAGATCGTATTATTATATAGGTAAATAAAAAAATATTTATTCTTTCATTACAATCCAGAATATCAATATATTTTCATTTCTGCGCTCTGGTATCGAGGCAAAGCACGGTGTTGAGTTACGCCATTCAACAGACAATGACTTCAGAACTTAGAAAGTGGGGAATGGAGTGTCTCAAGACTAGGCTCCCTCTACCATTACCACGGTTCTGACAAAAAATACATATACAATGTATATAGCCTATATAGCCTTATGCTTGTATGTTTATTAATATTTTTTTGATAGCAATTCCGAATACAGCCAGCTTGGGCGCCCACGCTTAGCAGGCACAACTTCTAGTTTCCTTCTTAATAGCAAATACCAAATTGCTTCCCCTTTTTTCTATATTTATGTTTCAATTTACATATTGTTCCTTTCATATAGGAATTTCATAATAATAAGGTTTAATAGCGATAAACCTCGACCAATACCTTAAGAGGTTATAGCTGGATCAAGAACTGAATGCAGAAGGCAGTATTAGTGAGGAGGTTCCCTTCTGGAGCACTAGCCATCGATGGCCTGGATCCTTGTACCACTCCCATTAAGAGTATTGTTTTATATTTTTGCATGTATTTTTTATGTTAATTTATATTTATAAATATGAGCCGAGTGTTTTAACACTTGGATCCCTTTGTCTGCCCTGATAGATGCGGGATACAGCGCGTGAAGCTGAAAAAAAAACAAACAAATAATAGATAAATATTAATTAATTCTCTAATAACCTTATGTGGGTGGTCGCTTAGACAACAATATTCAAAGCTGTTTTCACACGCTGGTCAACGAACGAAAATCACATATAAAATATACATAAAGCGAATAATCTTTATTGTGCCAGTGTCGGTAAATTAGGGGTATTGTGTTTTACAATACGACAGACGGGATTGTCGGTGGCTAATGGACTGATTTATAATGCATTAAGAATTCAGGCTTTTAAATTGTAATGTTTGATGATTCAATTTTCGATTAACTTTGTTCAATTATCTATACTAAAGTTTAAAACAGATTTTTATTTATATTCTAGGTGGTCTAAGGTGTTAAAATTTTACTATCGTAACGCTAAGGTTGTGCGTTCGATTTCCACTCGAAGGCATGACTTATTTTCATTTCCTCGTCCTAGTAGCAAGACAAAACTCTAGGTTGCCCCTTACTAGCGTGCTATTTGCGGGCTACAGCGTGAAGAGAAAAAAAATATATACAAATCTATATATATATAAAATATTAAATACCATACATTTTCCCTTATTATGTTATACAAACAAAAATAGCTTAAAGCAAAATATATAAAAATAGTAGTAGATAAATCTATATTACAAATTTTAACTACTGCAAAAATATATCAAACACGGAATTATTTATTTATATTTGTTTTATAAAATTCATTTAAAAAAAATACATTAAATTTAATTAATTATTTTACTTCACGCTGTATCCCGCACACAGCAGGATAGGCAGAGGGAACCTTGTGTTAAGACTCTCCGTTCCCCACTTTCTGCCGAATTCTGGAGGCATTGCGGGTTGAGGGGCAGACCTCAACGCCTCGTTTTGCCTCGACATCAGAGCGAAGAAAATGGAAATATAAACGTATATAAATATTTCACTTCCTCGAGTGGGGATCGAACCCACAACCCTCGCGTTACAGTCACACCCTTGTGCCGTTACGCTACGACGGGCTTTAATATATATATATATATATATATATTATTTT
>JAKRZM010000544.1:202490-216229 GCA_036379175.1 Heliconius cydno galanthus
TGCTATACCAGTTCCTGGGACGCGACCTCCCGGACGCCCAAGGAAGCGCTGGTTGGATGTCGAGATGCAGGACATGAGAGCCAATGGTCTAACCACCGAGGACGCAAAAGATCGTGCAAAGTGGAGTAGTTTGACTAGGAAGGCAGACCCTGGCAATAGCCGGGATTAATGCCAGGAAGAAGAAGTGGTAGTTAAAGAAATTGGAAATGTTAAATATTTAATTTCCTCAAGTGGGAATTGAACCCATAGTTTAAAGTCACACTTTGTGTTCCTGCTCCATGATTGGCCTCAGTTTCGAAAGTTTTACTTGATAATAAAATATTATAATATTTTATTATTAAGTAACATTTTAACACAACGTTTTTAATAGCAAAAGTCATATCTATCTTATTGCTTTATTGCAACTTTAAAAAAATATTAACTAGTAACCGTCATGACATAGACACTATCTTTATTATATATTATATATCAATGTCATAGATTTCTAAAAAAAAATCTTTTAATATTTATAAATGTTTTTTGAGAAGAATTCGCTTCGTACTAAACGTTTAAAAGTAATTTAAGAGCTTTTTAACATATCAGGTTAGTTACGTAGAGAGTTCGTGCACTACTTCCGCCTAAGCACTACCCAACTCAGTTCTCTTACACTGTGGCTTCGGCATGAAATAGACAATTTGTATTAAGTGACGTAAATCAACGTCGCTTTTCGTCTTAAGGAAGCGCAAAAAATATGTAAGTATATTAAAAACATCTAAAAGAAAGCAAGTAACAATGGATACCAACATTTTTCCTAGACGACGTAAGAGTATACGAATATCGTGTTTTACAAAAATTACCGTGGACAGCAGGAATATGAAATATCATAGTTCGTATATACTTTGCCAAAGTTGTTAAGTATAACTTATACTATACTGAAAGCTTAGCAAGTTTACAATTTATTGAAATAATAACTTTATTCGTTAAATATATGTACGTTTTATTAGTATTAAATAGTAATTTAAATTATTTTGATTTATTTTTGTCTTAGTTTAATAAATATATTTTTATATAAATGTCACAAGTTCGCTCGTTCATAGAGCCAGTCGTGGTGCAGGGGTACAAACGCCATGTAAATAATAATTTCAATTCCTCGCTCTGGTAACGAGGTAAGAATTTAGTGGAAAGTAGGGAACGTAGGGAAGTGAAAGGAGTGTCTCAACACTAGTTTACCAGGTTCCATCACCTTGCAATGTGAATGATACAGCATGAAACGAAAAAAATAAAAAAAGGAAAAAAGTTCCACAAGAGAACCTAGTCATTTATTTTAAGCTAGTATATTTTTTCCTTTTTTTTAAATAACATAATAGCTTATACAACGAAATAATTTTTATAATACAGTAATTTTTCAGGAGGGCTCATTTGGTCCAATCGGGGCTTATTTATAGAGTAAGTGTGTTCGTCGAGTGTGCGCAATCTCGAGTCAGTCTATACTCTGGCAGTCTGAAAGCCGTCTCCTTTGATATATATATCTACGAGTGATTCTGTCTTGATTTATATTAATAGTACTATTGATGGAATTATAAATATAAAACTACTTATTTGTGTTTAATGGTGCATCGGTATTGCTTTTTAATTCTTTTTTATGTAGGGGTTTTTAGGGCAGTTTAATTAATTTATTTTTATGATAATAGGTTATAGATATAAAGAATTGGTATTTTCTTAAAAGTCAAAGGTTTAATATAGAATAAAATGTTTTGATTGTCTTAAACACTGTACTATTATAATTTCTTAATATATGTTTTATGATATAATATTTTTTTTCTACTAAAGTATTTATAAAGCTGACAAAAATGCATCATAGTTGCTTTTAAACTGTTACATAACTTGATCGTACTTTGACTTGTTGATATCTTAAAAATGTACTATAATAAAGAAAAAATCACACTTAAATACAAATAATAATTTAAAAGCTTATTTTATTTTACAATACATATTTCTACACTACTCATCAATAGATGGCGCTAGCCGTCGCTCACATCAGTTTCATTTAAAAGCTCTCAAGGCATACAACAATTTTAATATTCCTTTAATAAAGTGTCATGACACAGGGTCATAAGCATGTAACTGTATACGTGACAGGTTGTGGATTCGATTCCAATCCGAGGAATTGAAATATTTAATATTTTCATTTCTTCGCTCTTAGTATCGAGGCAAAGCGCGGCGTTAAGTCCTGCCACTCAACACACAATGCATCTAGAATTCGGCGGAGTGTCTTAACACTAGCCTTAACCTCTGCCTTCCCTTCTACAAGCGGGATCCAGTGTAAAACTGAAAAAAAATATAAAAAACATATATTTTTTATTTTTGGTACCTACAAAATAGAAGATATCTCACATAATATCAAATACCTCATAATTCCAAAACAACACTGCATTCAGAGGCAAGATGAACGTGATTCAGTACACTCATAGCATTACGTATCTCGATACATAATCTTACGTTTAAACGAAGCTAATATATTCTTAGAGTTTGGTTGTTCGTGTATTGTAATAGAAGAAATTGATGTTATATAAAATATTATTTAATTATTATTTGAATTGTAAATTAATATAATAGTATTTTTTTTATTATGGCAGCTGTTTTTAAGTTTCTAGTAAATAATAATTATTATTTATAATACAAATTCAGGAACATATTAAATGAGAATAATTGTAAGGTGATTTCAATATTTCTTATGAAAAATTTCTATATTATTGTAATTTGTTGGTAACGAGGCCGTCATGACGAAAGGGTAAAAGGGNATTACTTATTTGTATTTAATGGTCGGTATTGCTTTTTAATATTTTTTATTGTTATGTAGGGTTTTTTAGGGCAGTTTAATTAACTTATTTTTATGATAATAGGTTATGGATATAAAGAATTGGTATTTTCTTAAAAGTCTAAGGCTTTATGTAGAAGAAAATGTTTTGATTGTTTTGAAGATAGACTATATTATTTTGATTTCTTAATATATATTTTATAATATTTTTAAGGAAAAGTATAAATCTCACTTGACAGCTGAGCTGACAAATATGCATCATAGTTGCTTTTAAACTGTTACATGACTTAATGGCACTCACTTCAACTTGATAATATTTTAAAAATGTACTTTAATAAAGAAAAATCACACTTAAATGCAAATAATATTTTAAAAGCTTATTTTATTTTACAATTGCCATTTCTACACTACTCATCACTAGATGGCGCTAATAGTCGCTCACATCAGTTTCAGTTAAAAGCTCTCAAGGCACTAAAACAATTTCAATATCTTTTTAATAAAGTGTCATGACACAGTGTCATAAGCATGTAACTGTATACGCGACAGGTTGTGGATTCGATTCCAATCCGAGGAATTGAAATATTTAATATTTTCATTTCTTCGCTCTTAGTATCGAGGTAAAGCGCGGCGTTGACTACTGTCACTCAACACACAATGCATCTAGAATTAGGCGGAGTGTTTTAACACTAGTCTTAACCTCTGCCTTCCCTGTTACAAGCGGGATCCAGCGTAAAGCTGAAAAAAAAGTATAAAAACATAATATTTTTTATTTTTAGTACCTTCAAAATAGAAGATATCTCACATAATATCAAATACCTCATAATTCCAAAACAACACTGCATTCAGAGGCAAGATGAACGTGATTCAGTACACTCATAGCATTACGTATCTCGATACATAATCTTACGTTTAAACGAAGCTAATATATTCTTAGAGTTTGGTTGTTCGTGTATTGTAATAGAAGAAATTGATGTTATATAAAATATTATTTAATTATTATTTGAATTGTAAATTAATATAATAGTATTTTTTTTATTATGGCAGCTGTTTTTAAGTTTCTAGTAAATAATAATTATTATTTATTATACAACTCCAAAAATATATAAAATTAAATGAGAATAAATTGTAAGGTAATTTCAATATGTGTTATGAAAAATTTCTATATTATTGTAATTTGTTGGTAACGAGGCCGTCATGACGAAAGGGTAAAAGGGTGTGACTGTAACGCGACGGTTGTGTGTTCGATACCGACTTGAGAAAATGAATTATTATTTATTAATATTTTCATTTCTTCGCATGGGCACAAAGGGAAAAGCCCGGTGTTGAGTTTTGCAAATCAACACACAATCACACACTAAAAGTGGGGAACAGTGTCTTATTATACGTTCCCAGGTTCCCTCTGCCTACTGTGATATGTGCGGGAAACAGCGTGAAGCGAAAAAAAAGTCTAGTCACTCTAAAAGCAAAGTGTTTACGTGACGTCATGAATCATGTTTTCTCTTAACAAATGTAGTCTATTTATATTATTACAAAGAAGCGCTATAATATACACTGTAATTAACCTATTTAAGTCGAATTATTAAACAGCTGCAGTATTCTATGTTGTAACATATATATTTTTTCTTTGTGAAGACACTATTTTGTACTGTAGAGTAGGCCAAAAGAACCTAGTGCCAAAACACTCCGTTCTCCACTTTTAAGCTGAATTGAGATATTTCGTTTTCTTCTATCATAGATGGGAAATGAATATACTTATAATTGTGAAATATTGTACAGATTTATTTAATATCTATAAAAAAAATCTATTTTTTTTTATTTTAAGTTGTTAAAGCTCTCCACTACTTTCTTTCGATATCTCGGGGCATTGTGTGTTGTTGGGCGGAAATTAAAGCCTTTACCAGAGTGAGAAAATATTTCATTCCCTCGAATGGCAATCGAATCCACTACCTATCGTGTTTACAGTTGCACGCAGGTGCCTTTGCGCCGCGTCTGGTCGCTATTATCTTTTATTTAAACGTAAATATTTTATTAAACAAATATTTATCGAAAAGTATATATGAATAAAGATATTATTACAAATTAATAAAGCATATATAATGAATAATAATGACTACATCATTTGAATCATCGATTTAAGCTGTAGCTCGTATAAATCCCGGTTATTTCTGTTATTTCTGCGTACGCGCCGCCCTGGATTCGTGTGATGACTCTTATTTATAAGAGATACTAGTGGACCCGAACGCGGCTACGCCCGCTTGAACTATACCAATATTTATTAAATATATTTATGAAATTATTTTCAATTTTCAATAGAGACATGCGTTAAGCAAGCTCATTTTGGGTGACGTTTTCTAACAACAAATCGTTGCTTAGCAACGGTCGCATAGCGACGCTTGTTATTAACATGGCAGAATAAATTGCATGTCGAATTAATAAGTATTTTAATATATTGGTATATATCGAAAATATTACAAATATGAGAAAAAAAGTATCCTATGTTCATCCCGAGACCCTCAAGTATCTCTATATGAGTATCACTCTAGTTATTACAATTAAATTAGTGGTTTGGCCCTGATTGTGTAAAAGACAGACAGACAGAGAGACAGAGTTACTTTCGAATTTATAATATAGGTATGGATAATGAAGAATTATTTAGGAAGTAAAACATGTTTAACATATTAATTTTGTGCTATATTTAATTTTCTGTAGATTAGTTTTAAGTGTTTTATTATATCGCCGCTCGACTTCAGAACGAAGAAAATGGAAATATTAAATTGAAAATATTAATATCATTTTTTCTAGTGGGAATCGAACTCACAACCTGCCGCGTTTACGGTTGCACTCACTACCATAATTGGCCTCGATAATATTTTTAAAAAAAAATATATATTTAATATTTATTTCACATTATTATCCTTAGTTAGTTTAACGCCAGGATGTGATCGCAGATAATAAAATTACTCTTGATACGGTAATAAATTTGGTTAAGTTCCTTCAATGGGAACTTCCCAAGCTCTTTTTTTTATAATTTATGCAATTAACTGTATTTATAACGAAATAATTTATATAATATTTTTTAAATAAGTTTATAAGTATTTATATGTAATGTACTATTGAATAACTAAGATTTTTTTATAAACGAAAATTTTACTCTTATAAGGATAATTAAGACATTTTGTTTACCACTTTACACCTATTATTCAAGACATTGCTTGGCGGAACTGAACGCCGTGTTGTCTTGTAATGTATAATAAATGAAAAAAGTCATTTATCTGAGAGCGTGTCGAACCTACTACTGTCGAGTTTAGAGTGTCACTTCATCATGTCTCCATAGAACAAATTCCTAATAATAATTACAAAAACAAACTAAACCATAAACAACATTAATCGAACCTGTACCTATCAAGCATAATATTTTAAAAATTTCGCCAGTACTATCTTTCAATTGGCGTTTAATAAAAAAAAAACACAGTTAGTGGACCTCCACTAACTCGTTCGGCTCCCCCGCGGACCGTGGGAACTGAGGCACGTGTGGCTCTCGGAGTGCCGACCACCAGCTTGTGGAGACATGTTCGCGAATTTTAGATGATTACTGGACTTAAAGGGTTCATTTGGAAATATATAATGGAAGTAGAAGAAGTTAAAGAAGTTGAAGACTTAAAAGGTTCTTTTGGGTGATTTTTGGGTGAAAAATGAGGAACGGAGTGTACAGAATTCACTAGTTTTCTGGATATCTTGCTATAATCGGGATACAGCTAAAAACAATATTTTATGTAAAAAAAATGTATTTATACTTGCCTATAAGACGGCAGCGTTTTACCGTTTTTTTTACATAAAATGCCTTTATTAGGTTCTACCACCAATTAAAACTCTATATCTATAAATATATTTGTGGAGTGATATGCCACTGAGTTTTTGATTCACCATATTTCAAATCACCATTGAAAGTGACGTATTATATTAACGCAAATATATCATCATCATCATCATCATCATCATTAAACTTTCATTTAAAAAAAAAACAAAATCTTATGTTAGTAATATCTTATCTTCTCTGCTCTACACCAGAGAAACTCTACACCATTTGAACATATAAAAACAATATGTCAATACAAAATTATAATACAAAACCCATAATAAAATAAAACATTTTAATTACTATAGAATCAAACGGCGGCGTGGGGCATCGACCTGATTGAAATAGCCAACCTTGACCGCGCTGCCCTGCTTACCCGCCTCCTTGCCGAGACACGCGAACTGTGCATATGGGGTGTTTATGGGTTTTCTAAGGTTAGATATAAGAAAATATGTTGGTATTTATCAGAAAAGAAGATAGAGAACAAAGATATTGAACCTTGGAACCTAGTTTTAGGACACTGTTTCGATTAACGCTCTTCCGCCTCCCTTTTTCATCATTTGGTCGCTCAGTTAGGATATAACGCGGAGTTAAGTTCCGCCATTCGACACTTAAGGTCCCGAATTCGTGTGGAAATTACAGGACAGAGTGTCTTATCGCTAGAATCTCTCTACCTACCTTTCTATACGCACACTAAAGCGTGAGGCTAGAAAAAGATCAAAATTATATATAATTTCTTTTGTTATATTGTATTTAAATATTTATAAATTCAATACATTTTTAAAATAAATTGTATTGTCTTAAACGCCTCAAGAGATTATATGGGTTCAAATTTCGATAGTTTATTTATTTGTATAAAGCTCTCACGCTTTTTGTCACGCGACGAGCCATGTGGACGTGCTTTGTCTTTTTTTCTTAAAGCTATAAAATTAATTAGAGAACTCTCTCATCATAACAAGTTTGGACATGTTCGATTGTAAAATAGGGGAATAGCAGAAATCTTATTTGATGGTTGCAAGTTCGATTTCGTTTAATACAAAATCATTAATGTATTAATTTGGCTGTTATATCCGGTTCCGGTTTTTGTTATATAAAATTAGTATAAAATTTACCAGATTTATATATAAATAGACCTCCCGTTAAGATCAAAACTTATCTACGTTTAACTTATTTCGCCGCCGTTTTTTACCAAATATCCTCGGCATTGTAACGTTCAAAGAGAAACATGCAAATTTAGACATTTCATGTCACATCACGTTTACCGGTGGATCTTTTTTTTGTATTGAATAAAAATAGACAAAATTATACGAAGACTAAAAGAAGTATAAAATTATAAACAACAGTTTCAGTATAAAATAATCAATCAGCTTTAGCTTTAGATGAACCTGGAAAAAAAACAGTCATATATTTGAAATCTGATACTCTTCCTCTCTCTCTTCTACTGCGCCATGCCGATCTCGATTATTAATTTTATAGATTCAGCAACTGCTTTTCTGTCAAAGTGAGTTGAGAATTTACATGTCATTTTTGACATTCTATTATGAATACCACAAGTTTGTGGGATTAGAAACGTTTGATAATTTCCTTTCTAATTGTTGATTAAGTGAATCTTTACAGCTTCGCGCTGTATCTTGCACATAGTAGGATAGGCAGAGGGAACCTCGTCGAATCGACGGCCTCTTAATTTTAATTTTTAATCTTGCCATTATAGCATCGATAATATTAATAGATGTATTCGAAAATCTAATAACAATTTCATATATAATAATGAATTGTGATTGTAAATTTGATATTTAACATCTGTTCACGTTTTATCGCTTCATCTAAGCGGGATTCCTTACTTAGTCGATTGTGCAACATTACGCAAAGTCGTACTCCGCCATTGTGCATCACGTGGCTAACTTATTAGCGAATTAACGGATTTGCTATCGATGAAGATGAAGAGTTACGAAATTATAGATAAGTCTATTGAAATATTTTTTTCAGTTTCACACACAAAGAAAGGAACCAAACCAACAAGAGGGAACCTGAGAGGGAGAGGGAACCTAGTATTAAAATTCTCCGTTCCCATTAAGACATTTTAATTCTGGAGAGATTGTATATTGAGTGCTAGGCCTTGTTAACAGAGCAATACACTATAGAAATTATATATTTCGTTGCCTCGAGGAGGAATGATCCTCACAATCTGTCGTTTCTATTTTATTTAGCATAATTTATTATTATTTTAAACATTTTTAATAAACGCCTACGAGTTTAAATGTTTAGCAAAACAGAAAAAATGACAAACTCATATAATAAATACTAAATAAATGGAAAATGACCTATCTATGAAATTCTCACATCTATCACCAATCCTCCACTCATATAAAATGATAAATATCCATGGCAGTTCCCATGTATTCATCAATGGAATAATCCTCTGCGTTGTCTCTCCATCACGTACTGGCTCTTCGTAACCAGCGAATATTTTATAACCGTTAATAATAGTTCACATATTGTCGACTTTTGTTATGCCATAAATTAGTGTCTTTAGTGTCTTTTTAAAAAAAAATGTTGTAAAATTGTCGTTAAGTAATGTAATGGTTAGGTGTTTTTTAATAAATTTCAATGTAAACATACTAATATTTTGAATGGTATCGTAAAATATGGTACAATTGTATGTTAATTTTTTGGAAAAGAAAATATAGAATCACTCCTCTCTCCAATTAAATCCAACTCTTTGGGATCCATAAGGGATGTCTTCATAATACAACGTGACAAGTAGGACTATAAGAAATATTTTTTAAATATCATACCTTTTTAAGGTAGCATAGTGAAAATAAACTTCATATATACTTAGTTGAATTAAGAATATAAATATTGAAATTAAAAAAAGTTAATCAGAGTTACTGCATTCAAAAATTAAATTAATAAAAAAAAATTAGGAAAGAGAAAAAATAGGAGGAACAAATTATTACTAACTAGCGGACGCGCGCAGCTACGCTTGCTTATTTAGGGGTGAATTCTAATAAACCACGAAACATGTGTTCAATGAAATATTTTTAAGAGTGTAAATTTTAAATTTTACAAAAATCGGTGGCGATTTAAAGATTTTTCCATACAAACTTTCAACCCCTTATTTGCACCCTTNTTGACCGCGCTGCCCTGCTTACCCGCCTCCTTGCCGAGACACGCGAACTGTGCATATGGGGTGTTTATGGGTTTTCTAAGGTTAGATATATGAAAATATGTTGGTATTTATCAGAAAAGAAGTTAGAGAACAAAGATATAGAACCTGGGAACCTAATTTTAGGATACTTTGTTTCGATTAACGCTCTTCCCGCCTCCCTTTTTCATCATTTCGTCGCTCAGTTAGAACATAACGCGGCGTTAGGTTCCGCCATTCAATACGTAAGGTCGCTAATTCGTGTGAAAATTACAGGATAGAGTGTTTTATCTCTAGAATCTCTCTGCTTACCTTTCTATACGCAAATTATATATAATTTCTTTTGTTATATAAATTCAATACATTTTTAAAATAATTTGTATTGTCTTAAACGCCTCAAGAGATTATATGGGTTCAAATTTCGATAGTTTATTTATTTGTATAAAGCTCTCACGCTTTTTGTCACGCGACGAGCCATGCGGACGTGCTTTGTCTTTTTTTCTTAAAGCTATAAAATTAATTAGAGAACTCTCTCATCATAACAAGTTTGGACATGTTCGATTGTAAAATAGGGGAATAGCAGAAATCTTATTTGATGGTTGCAAGTTCGATTTCGTGTAATTTTAAATTATTAATGTATTAATTTGGCTGTTACATCCGGTTCCGGTTTGTGGTACCGCAAGCATAAAATTGTATATAAAAATAAATAAAATAAAAAAATAAAAAAAATAATTTATAAAAAAAAATTGTATATAAATGTATATAAATATTGTTATTAGCCTCTAAATTACATTTTTTTATATATGATTTAGACCTCCCGTTAAGATCAAAACTTAACTAGTATTCGCCGCCGTTTTTTACCAAATATCCTCGGCATTGTAACGTTCAAAGAGAAACATGCAAATTTAGACATTTCATGTCACATCACGTTTACCGGTGGATCTTTTTTTTCTATTGAATAAAAATAGACAAAATTATACGAAGACTAAATGTAAAATTATAAACAAAAGTTTCAATATAAAATAATTAATCAGCTTTAGTTTTTTCTGCATATAGCAATGTAGACAGATGAACCTGGGAAAAACAGTCATGTTTTTGAAGTCTGACGCTTTTCTACTGCGCCATGCCGATCTATTATAAAATTTATTTAAAATTTATTATTACGACATAATAATAGCTTTTCTGTTCCAAAGTGAGTTGAGAATTTACATGTCATTTTTGACATTCTATTATTTCCAAAAGTTTGTGGGATTAGAAACGTTTAATAATTTCTTTTCTAATTCTTGATTAAGTGAATCTTTACAGCTTCACGCTGTATCTCGCACACAGCAGGATAGGCAGAGGGAACCTCGTCGAATCGACGGCCTCTTAATTTTAATTTTTAATCTTGTCATTATAGTATCTATAATATTAATAGATATATTCAAAAATCTAATAACAATTTCATATATAATAATGAATTGTGATTGTAAATTTGATATTTAACATCTGTTCACGTTTTATCGCTTCATCTAAGCGGGATTCCTTACTTAGTCGATTGTGCAACATTACGCAAAGTCGTACTCCGCCATTGTGCATCACGTGGCTAACTTATTAGCGAATTAACGGATTTGCTATCGATGAAGATGAAGAATTACGAAGGTATAGACAGGTATATTGAAATTTTTTTTTGATCACAAATAGGGGATATGTGAGCCTAGTGTTAAAATACTCTGTTTCCATTAAGGCATTTTAATTTTGGAGGCATTGTGTGTTGAATGGCGGAACTTAACGCCGCTATACCTTGTTGCCAGAGCAATAAACTATAGAAATTATATATTTCATTTCTTCGAGGAGGAATGATACTCACAATCTGTCGTTTCTATTTTATTTAGCATAATTTATTATTATTTTAAACATTTTTAATAAACGCCTACGGGTTTAAATGTTTAGCAAAACAGAAAAAACTACAAACTCATATAAACAGTACTAAATAAATGGAAAATGACCTATCTACGACATTCTCATATCTATCACCAATCCTCCACTCATATAAAATGATAAATATCCATGGCAGTTCCCATGTATTCATCAATGGAAGTAATCCTCTGCGTTGTCTCTTCATCACGTATTGGCTCTTCGTAACCAGCGAATGTTTTATAACCGTTAATAATAGTTCACATATTGTCGACTTTTGTTATGCCATAAATTAATGTCTTTAGTGTCTTTTTAAAAAAAATGTTGTAAAATTGTCGTTAAATATAACTATTGAATATAATGGTTATGGAATATAATGGTTACGTGTTTTTTAATAAATTTGAATGTAAACATACTAATATTTTAAATGGTATCGTAAAATATGGTACAATCTCTCCTCTATCTTCAATGAAATCCAACTCTTTGTAATAAGGGATGTCTTCATAATACAACGTGATAAGTAGGACTATAAGAAATATTTTTTAAATATCATACCTTTTTAAGGTAGCATAGTGAAAATAAACTTCATATATACTTAGTTGAATTAAGAATATAAATATTGAAATTAAAAACAGTAATTCAGAGTTACTGCATTCAAAAATTAAATTAAAAAAAAAAAATTGGAAAGAGAAAAAATAGGAGGAATAAATTATTATTTATTAATATTTTTATTTTCTCGCTCTAGCACCAAAGCAAAAGCCCTGCGTTGAATTCCGCCACTACGTAGTGTTTTAACACTAAGTTCCACTACATACCCTGCTATACCAGTATAAATATCACAAAATGCAGTCTCTAATGCCTTCATTATATTGATATTTCAAAATCCACCATTTCATTAACCTTCAATTAGATTTCCATACTCACACAGTTCTAACCAAATTTAGATTGCTTTTTATAAAAAACTAGGGAAGTGAAAGTCATCTCATCACTATAATCGATTCTATTTACGTATCGAGAATGTGGATAGAGACATAACAAAATAAATATTAATATCGATTTAGTTTTACAATTGATGTACGTTTCGATTATGTTATTTTGTGATATATTTATTATATTTTTTATTTTAGTTTTTATTATCGATGTATTGTATTTTATGTATTAATATTAACTTTTATTAGAGAATTTGACCAGCACTGCCATACTTCCAGTCTAATATTGTATTAAGTAGTAATTGTAGCTTTTCTACAGTTTCTACTATTTATTTTAAGGATATCCCGCATTGATCGTACGTAACTCAACGCCGTTCTTTGTCTTGACGGACTAGGGAAATATAACTAATGTACGTATGTAATTAAAAGAGATTGCTTAAAGCAATAAGACCGCCTTTGCATGCGTTTTTTATGGTTTTCTTTTTAAATATATCTTTTTTTAGCGTGTGCAATAAATATATTCTATTCTATTCTAATGCAAATTCCCACTCATCACATCCCAATGATGACGGAACGTACAACTGTCACACTAACAGTTTTTTTTAAATAAATTAAGTATATTAAACTATAATTATTATCTACGTAACATAATTTCTCCGTTGTCTACACTCTATTACACCATTTGTCTTGCGCAGCTTTTTCAATTACCCACATCGTTAACAAGTGAACATTACACGAACACGAGCGTCGACCATAAATAATTTTTATTATACTTATGTTGTATAATATCTAAATAATTTATTTATTTTGTATACAAAATTACATTGATGTGAAATAGAAAGTGCACTTTTTAATATTAATTATTAAAGAAGTTACTTTTGATGGTCCATATGTAAATATATGTTCGTTTAAATTGAAAATGTCATCCTTTTATTTATTTTTATAAATGTTTACTTTAAAAGCTTTTTAAACTGATTTAAAATCCTAAAATAAAACAGCTCTATATGTCATATTATAGAGTTTTTCTATTGTATATTAATCTTTACTTTAAAAAAAAAAATAGAATTTAAAATAAATAAGAAATTTAATGAGGCCGTTTTGGCAATGGGGCACAAG
>JAKRZM010000544.1:216521-231162 GCA_036379175.1 Heliconius cydno galanthus
AAAACTAGGGAAGTGAAAGTCATCTCATCACTATAATCGATTCTATTTACGTATCGAGAATGTGGATAGAGACATAACAAAATAAATATTAATATCGATTTAGTTTTACAATTGATGTACGTTTCGATTATGTTATTTTTTTGTATATTTATTATATTTTTTATTTTGGTTTTTATTATCGATGTATTGTATTTTATGTATTAAGTTTCATTAGAGAATTTACTCATATATTTGCAAGTCTCATATTGTATTAAGTAGTAATTATAGCTGTTCTACAGTTTCTACTATTTATTTTAAAGATATCGCCCATTGATCAACGTAACTCAACGCCGTTCCATATCTTGAAGGACTAGGGAAATAAAATATTCTTTTCTATTAATGCAAATTCCCACTCATCACTTCCGGATGATGATGGAACGTACAACTGTCATGCTAACAGTATTTTTTTTTAATAAATTTAGTATATTAAACTATAATTATTATCTACGTAACATAATTTCTCTGGTGTCTACACTCTATTACTCCATTTGTCTTGCGCAGCTTTTTCAATTACCCACATCGTTAACAAATGAACATTACACGAACACGAGCGTCGACCATAAATAATTTTTATTATACTTATGTTGTATAATATCTAAATAATTTATTTATTTTGTATACAAAATTACATTGATGTGAAATAGAAAGTGCACTTTTTAATATTAATTATTAAAGAAATTACTTTTGATGGTCGCTTATGTAAATATGCGTTCATTTAAATTGAAAATGTCATCCTTTTATTTATTTTTATAAATGTTTAGTTTAAAAGCATTTTAAACTGATTTAAAATGTTTAACTAGAACAACTCTATATGTCATATTACAGAGTTTTTCTATTTTATATTAATCTTTACTTTAAAAAAAATAGAATTTAAAATAAATAAGAAATTTAATGAGGCCGTTTTGGCAATGGGGCACAAGCGACGCTAAACGCGATGATTGTGGGTTCGATTCCCACTCGGGGGAATGTAATCTTGCAATGAACTAGAACTAACTATTTCATATTTAATATAAAATATTATATTAAATTGCAAGATCATAAAAAAACCAAATTGCCATTTTATTACTACTATATTATATAGATAAATAGGAAGCTTTTATATATTAAAATAATCTTATTAGAATAGAACTAGTTAACCATGATTCTAAATTCTGTATGAGGATGTACTGTAAAAGTATTCTGTCACAGTTCTCCCTGAACTTTAGCCGACATCCGTCTACTGAACTGAGCTGCTGTGTTAAAGTCCCTTCACTTTTATGATATTTTGAAAAATTATTAGATTTTATAAATTTATCGATTTTAATTATTTTATTTATTTGAAACTATTTTCATATTACTTATGTTTTTATGTTATTTTGAATTATTATGTAAATTATGGTAATATAACTGTGAAGTCGGGACGTTACTTACGTAGTCGTCAATATGATTTTGTTTGAGGAATGTATTATATTTAGAATATTTTTAGTTTTCCAGCTCAGAATCAGAATCTTACCTTGGTTAGGTTAATATATTATCAATTACCACTTTGACACAGATAATCTGGTGGTAAGAAACTTCGTTTTCCGCATTCTGACCTAATTCGTTGCACTTTTGTTACAGCGAGTACCATTATCTATAAAAATTGCAAAAAAAATATTAATATTATTATTGTTTTAGTATTTTTTTCATAGCGGAAACATAATTACATCATTTGTGGAAACTTCAAATGTCTAACTCACACGATTCATGAGATACAGCCTGGTGACAGACAGACAGACAAGTCTTACTAATAGAGTCTCATTTCACCCGTTGAGTACGGAACTCTAAAAACGACAATATATTTACATGTATTACCATTACTTTTATTTAATTTTATTCAAATATCAAACGACTTACCTATTCTAGCCACATATTATTATTTAGATAATCTTGCAATATATTGAATTCCGGAAGTGATTTTACAAGGATGCGTTACAAAAACATTGAACTGTGAACTTTAATTTAAATCCGTATTACATTTAAGAAGTAACTCTACAAAAACTATAATTAAATTAATTCGTTATATTAACGATATATTTTTAATTCCGCACTCTGATAAGACACTAAATGTCTAGAGATACAAAATAATTAGTGATTTAAATGAAGAAACAAGTATTTTGACACTACATTTTCTCTGCCTACCCTATGTGAAATAAAAAATGACGTTAGACGACATTTAGGAAATATTTTAAATTAAATTAAAAAAAATCAGCTTCACGCTGTATCCCGCACACCGGGCAGTCAGAGGGAACCTAGTGTAAAGACATTCCCATTTTCCACCGAAATCTGATTTTAGAAACGTGAAATAATATTCAGTTTAATACAAAATAAGAATAATAAAGAAGACTATAGCAATTACTAGACGTACACGCTAGTAGGCTACAATATAGAGGGGGCTCGTGTCCCATCGAGACGTTGTCGATGCTATCTCCGCTCGGGATCCCACTTTACTTGCCTCGAGTATTGGCATCAGCATTATTTATTAAATATTAACTATTAATTAAAAAAATATATATGTATAGACTTTATATAAGAAGATATTAAATAATTTAAAGTTAAATGTTTAAGTGCAGTTAACACTATACGAATTTAATTCATTTTTTTACAATTATAATTAAAGCACAGCTATAATCAAAAAAATCACTAAACCCTTAACATCCATACAAAATTACGCAATAAAAGAACAATTCATACTAAAACGATTCATCACTCCAGTCTTAAAAACAACAATTAAAAGCATTAACGAACATATTAAAAAAATCCGTTACAAATATAAAAATAAATTAGAGCGACCATTCCACGTCGACCGTATAACGTCCACGTTCAAGTATTTATTTAGCAGAAATTGTTTATAGAGGTGCGCGGGCGCATCGCAATACGAAACACTTAACATTATTCAACCCACAATGCTATATGTTACTGGCGCACAGTCACGCTTTTCGGCTCTTCCTAGGAATCTGCATAATACAGCCACATTATAGAGTTTAAATTTAAATTCATTTGATTTTAGATACATAGGTAATTATATTTAACTTTTATTTTATATATAAAATTGTTATTTAATTTATTAGTTAAAAATTCTGTCTAGTTTGTTTTTTAATCTATGTTAATAGCTTATATTTGTTTTATAATCTGTAGTTATAAATATATTGTTTTAAAAAAGACGGTGTATCTAAATAAACTCATAGTCTATTCAAGTATCATTTTTAAAAAATATAAAAATAAAAACCAACAATTAAGGGCATATTGAAAACGTGTTCGAATTTCAAAGTATACCGAAATACTATCCTCTTACAAGCATCCTCTATTTTTTTGAAATTCAAAAATAGAACACTAATATGAATTAATAGCGATCACGCGTCGACATTCACATGACTAACGGCCTGTGGTAGAATTTGGTAGAAAATGGTAAAAAAAGTATTACTTTAAGCTTCGCCATATTTGTTTTTAGAGTGTGAAAAATCGCGTTTAGGATGGTCTGCGGTTGTTTAAGTAATACGAATTTGTACGTATTAGTTAATTTCCCGGTTGTGCTCGCAGCTGTGTCACATGTGAATCTTATTTTGTGATTTTTGTCAATACGTCGTGACGTTAAAAGATTGCTAGCGTGACATCTTATGCAAGTCACGGTTTGTATAGGTATGTAGTCTTAAAAAGTATTTATTTAGCTATTATTTTAGCTTTATGCTGCCTCCCGCAAACAGCAGGGTAGGCAGATGGAACCTAGTGTTAAGACCCTCCGTTCTCGCGCTTTGCTTCGACACTAGAGTGAAGGAATGAAAATAATAAATAAGTACTTCACTGGCCTATATAGTTAGTTTATATAGGTGTATTTAATAAGGCCTCGAGAATTTATAGACCCATATTATATTTATCTACTGTTGCATGTAAAATATGTATTTAAACTTGTATAGCATATTAGCTCTCTTTTTCTTATCTATACGAATTTTGTGATTTTAAACTTAAAGTAAATAAGTTAAAATTACCAAATATATTAACCAAATTTCTAAAAATATCACCCACTAGAGTTAATTAAGGCTTAACAGTTTTAAAATCAACTTTAGTACGCCATTTCGAGAACGTGAAAGTCATTGTCGTTGTTCCCACATTTCGCATGACCACTAATTACATCCTGAACATATAAATATAAATATAAATAAATATGTGTGAACAGTTATTACTCGTAAACATATTTAAATAAGTGATAAACCGTTTTAAACTGTCACCATATAGTGTTTGAGATTTTACGGTAAAATTAGTTATGTTAAAATTTAAATTATTGTAGTAGATTTTAGTAGATCTCTCTAGTTTAAGTTATGTAGGAATAGGATGTATTTACCAAAGGACCATTAATACTTATATTAAGAAGATTATTCAAGAATATTTAGAGGATAAACATGTATGGAATTAATGTCCATTGAATGTAATGCAGGATAGCTGCCAGCTAATGTAATAGATTGTACCATTGACTTTGAAAAGAGCAACTGTTGAGTTTCTTGCCGGCTCTTCTCAGCAGAACTGCCTTCCGAATCGGTGGTAGCTTTTTGTTTCTATGTTCACTCGACGATTCAAAAGTGCTTGTAATAATTGCCTATTTTTATAAAGAATATTTTGAATTTTAAATTTTGAATTTTAAGACCGTCGTGACGCAGGGGCACAAACGTGCGACTGTAAGTAAGATGGTACTGGGTGCGATTCCTATTTGTGGGAATTAAATCTTTTATATTTTTCATTTTCTATCCCTGGTAACGACGTAAAGGCGTTAAGTTCCTATCCCCTATCCCTGGGATATATTTTGCATATTATCTAGATCGTCGTGTTTATAGTCACACGCTTGTGCCTCTACGCCACAGACCAGTTATATTTAATACATTAATTATATATAATCTTAATTAACATTAAATATTTTTTTCTAAAACATTTTAAAATAATCGATTACATGATAAAATCGATTGGAATCGAATCAACGCGAGCTTAGGTCTTACCTAGATCTGTACGTCACGTCAGTCGGCCCACTTTCACGTTCTCACGATATTTTAGTGAGTGCCTAACTTATGCATGGCTTTTATAATTTTTTATTGCATATGCTATTAAAATATTACTTTTTCAACTTTCATAAGGTATTATTTTTTATTTTATATGTAAAATATGTTTTTAATGTCGCTTTCGTTTACTTTTAAATTCATATATTATCGTCTACTANTTAATATTTTCATTTTCTACCTCTGGTAACAACGCAAAGCTCGGCGTTAAGTTCCTATCCCCTATCCCTATTCCGTGCCTATCCTGCTATATGCAGGGCGGGCATATAGCGGGCATATATTTTGCATATTATCTAGATCATCGTGTTTATAGTCACACGCTTGTGCCTCTGCAACACAGACCAGTTATATTTAATACATTAATTATATTTAATCTTACTTAACATTAAATATTTTTTCTAAAACATTTTAAAATAATCGATTACATGATAAAATCGATTGGAATCGAATCAACGCGAGCTTAGGTCTTACCTAGATCTGTACGTCACGTCAGTCGGCCCACTTTCACGTTCTCACGATATTTTAGTGAGTGCCTAACTTATGCATGGCTTTTATAATTTTTTATTGCATATGCTATTAAAATATTACTTTTTCAACTTTCATAAGGTATTATTTTTTATTTTATATGTAAAATATGTTTTTAATGTCGCTTTCGTTTACTTTTAAATTCATATATTATCGTCTACTAACAGTAATATTAGTGCATTCGTCTTTCCTTATAATATTATAGAAGTAATATTTTTATTTTCTTCGCTCTGATGTGGAGGCTAAAGTGCGGCGTTGAGTTCCGCCATCCAACAAGCAATGTCTCCAGAAATCGACGAAGAGTGGACAGCGGAGTGTCTTAGCACTAGGCTTCCTCTGCCGAACCTGCTACATATAGCATGGAGATGATTTTTTATTTTATTTTTTGCTCTTTACCAAGATAAATATGACATATTTTTATTATATGCCAATTAGAAAGGTGACATCTTTTCCTTTTAACTTAAGCATTATATAAATTACATACATTTTTTTATTTATTAAGTTAAATATATTATTTGATTTTTTTTCTTTGTAGGAAGAAGATTATCTACATCCTACACCCACGACCCTACTATATATGGAACACAGTGTGAACCTAAAAAAGGTAAGTGCTATGAATCCCTTACTTTTGACCTGTAAACGTCCCCATCGACGTGCTGA
Source organism: Heliconius cydno galanthus (assembly GCA_036379175.1). NCBI lineage: Eukaryota > Metazoa > Arthropoda > Insecta > Lepidoptera > Nymphalidae > Heliconius > Heliconius cydno. The sequence goes on from JAKRZM010000544.1 coordinate 222,806, forward strand.
CAGGCAACACGTGTTACTCTTTGATAGATGTCTCGCCTAATTAGCTACAAAATCCACTTATTATATGAAATTCCTCCATGCAAAGTAATAAGTGAATGCAAAAAGTACCCTATTTATATAATTGTAGGGTAGAAAATACTACCGACATATTATTATGCTTATTTAAGTCAGCAAAACTCCCCTTTATTGATTTAGAAGTTCAATTATGTTATTCTCTTTCGTGAATACTCTTGCTGTCTTTAAATACAAGATTTCTAGGAACGTAAATGTAATTTTTCTTTAAATATTTTTATTTTTCCTTGAAGATATGTTATATTAGTTTAATTTTTCCGTATTTTCATGCGTCTCAGAAGTGGGATTCAACGTAGCACCGATATCTTATGAAAAACTTTTCAGTGATTATTTTAAATTTATATTATAAGTTTCTCAAAAGAAGAAGAAACCGAGTGCCCATCCTGCTATATACGAGATACAGGTGAAGCTATATATTTTTTAATATATATAATATATTATTAAACAAAAAACTGAAAAATATTTATCAAAGAAATGCCTATAACAAAAATACTACCAGACGTACACAAGTCGCTACATCAAAAGGCGTTTAACACCGCAATTACAAGCATATCATATTAAATTAATTATTTATTATAATATATACATTTTAATACAATAATAAAATCACGACAAAACTGCACGATGCGTACTCGTGTCGCACGTGCGTGTCGCGTGCCTTTTTACAATATTCCTAGTATAGTTAACTATAGTTACTATCGTATAGTTAACTTTGTATGGGATCGTGATGCCTTTATCGCCCGCCGCCTGCTAATCGATATCGAATGTAAATTCAATCCTCCGTATAAAACATATTCGTTTTTTGTCGGTGAAGCCTAATTGGTCTGTTAGGTTGTGTTTGTAACAAAAGTTGATTTGGAGGAAGTAAATTTTGAGAAAAGTAAGTAAAATTGTTGTTTTTTTCTCTAAATGTAGAATTAGAATTAATTTTTTTAATAAAGATAGAGGTACTTATATTTATAAAAAATATACCTACTTTTTCTTTTACTCCCGCAATTTTTTGTAATATTATCTTGTTTTTTTGTTTTCATTTCTTCTTCTTCTTTCACTTTTCATTTTTTTTATGAAAAGGCAGAAAGTGTTTATCGCCACACACAATTCCATGTAATACCAAAATAGCTAGTGTTGCCTTGCCGGCCTTTAAGTGGAGATACACCCTTATTTGAAGGCTAATGTCGACAGTACCTACAGAATTGAGTGACGGAACTAAACGCCGCACTCGACAGAGCTAAAAATTGGAGAACACCTCCTTGATACCAGGTTCTCGCCTATCCCGTTATATGCAGGATACAAGCGAGACATTAAAAAAAACAAAAAAGTAAAGATAATGAGGTATTATAGTACACCTAAATACCCACTTGACGATTAATCCACATATAAACAGCCTATTTAACTCATTCGTTGTCTTTGAACCTTAGTCCTTCATCTCGTATGTAAATGTAGCTCAGCGGGGTCCCGGTGTTATTACAACATTGTTTATATTTGAAAGTTATTACCTTTTTTTGTGATAGTAGTTCTTCTATTTTCTTGTTATTTCCTTTAATGTCACCTCATTTTATACGTAAAATGTCGTGATTAGTACGATAATTAATAATTATAGATAGTTCGATAAATATCTTAGTTTCTTATTATTTGTTGTTAGCTGTATGATTTCTTCCGGCATTCGGTATTGAGTGGCGGAACTTAACGCCGCTTTTTGCCTCGTTACCAGAGCGTGGAAATGAAAATATTAAATATTACATTTGCTCGAGTGGGAATCGAACCTACAACTTGGTACGTTTACAATTACACTCTTGTGGCCGTGCCTGGTACTCCTCTAACTTTTTAAGGCTTTCATAGTAGCTTAAAATAATATGGTAATCCATAAAAATAAATACAAAATCTAGTACATATAACTATTTTATCGATCATATTATTTTAAAGCATTCCTTATAGTCCAGTAAGTAAGTATTTTAAGGTTTTCGTGACACTTAATAAAAACAACATGGACCATCCTAGGAGGCTATAAAAAATAGTGACAACGCCAGCTAGTGATACAATAAAATATGTTACCTAATAGCCACAAACCTTCCGTATAACAGAATAATCGATATTATCTCAGCATTATTATCAATAGAGTTTAGAAACACACAATCCCACTTTCAACAGACAAACAGACAGAACAACAAAAATTAGTTTCTCATACAATTTGTATGGAAATATAAGATATAAATATCGCTTGTCCACATTTAACATCGTTAATTTGTTCTATCCTTATAATTAGTGTGTGATAAGATGTCGCGTGTAAGTCTTAGTGTAGGTTTTTTATCAATTTTACTGGAAAAAGTTAACATTATAGCTTTCGAGACATTAACTTGAGAGTTTTTGTCACGTTAATTGTCACTTTGTAAATACTAAACGGGACTAGCTGGTGGGTTTAAAAATGTAAAGATATGCCTTCTGGTTTTTTTAGTTAGCGTTTTGTATTTTCTTGTTTAATTTCTATGGTGGTCGCTTACGGTGAAAGTCTTACGGTGAGTTTGGTAACAGTAACACGATTGGTTGAGAATTCGATTCTCACTTGAGGAAATTAAATTTTTAATATTTATATTTTTTCGCTGTGACGTTGAGGTATGAGCGCAGTATGAGAGCTCTATGATTTAACAGTACACTCTAGAATTCAGAAAATGGAGAACGGAGTGTCTTTACGCTCTCCTCTGCCTATCCTGCTGTGTGCGGGATACAGCGTGAAGCTAAAAAATACTAGTGGTTGTTTTTTTTTAACAACTTAGCGTTAAAATAACCGTATTCAATGTTCTGGAATCTGAAATAACATTGGGACCTAAAGACCCCAATGATTAAATTTGCAGGAATCTATTTTTTTAATGAAACTTATTTTTAACACATACATGATAATAGAATAGATGACACTAGGGTTCCCTAGAAAATGGTCTTTAAAATGGTAAACAATAGTGAATACTGTTGTTCAATTTATTACGAGTCAAACGTTATAAGAAGTTATTTATTAAAAGATTTATAGGGGTCGGGTACAAATATTATTATTTTATAAGTATAGCCAAATTAAATCTGCCCTTTTCAATAAAACAATATGAGAAAGGTCAAATGTGATCGAAAGTGGATGACGTGAGATTTGAGATTAGGTAATTATGAATTGTATTGCGTGTACCTAACACTTTTACAATACAATATATTTTATCAATTATTTAAAAAATGGCTAACAAAAATGTTAAATAATAAGAAAATTGGAAATAACGATATACCTAGTTGAATAAAGTCCATTGACATTGGTATGACGCAAATCGAATATACCTGCCAGATAGATTTTTGTGAATTTCAAGTTAAACTATATAATATTTTATATATATGTAGACATATCCTTTCTTTTCAGCTTTACGCTCAACACCTAGCAGGGTAGTAAAACTGTAAAGTATAGTGAACCTAGTGTCAAGACACTCCGTTCCTCGCTTCGCTTTAATGTTAAGAGTAGATTGAATTATATTTTGGAGACGATCTCTACTTTTTTGATATTTTACAAGTGTTATTAGACCACACTTAGTAATAATACTATTCTAAGGAGTATTATAACTCTACATTTTTCACTTCTTACTTGTATCTAATATAGGATAGAGAGGTATTTTTCTCTTTTGCGAGAGCGAGCATTAAAATAATTATCTTTTCGTTAATATCGAACTCAAAACCATAATGTGTACAATAAGATTTCCACTAAGAAGGGATATTGAAAAATTTTAACCTTAATAAGGGTTGAAAGTTTGTATGGAAAAATCTTTAAAACGCCACCAATTTCTGTAAAATTTGAAATTTAGATTGTTAAAAGTATTTAATTGAACGCGTGTTTCATCGTTTTCTAGAATTCACCCCTAAATAAGTAAGCGAAGCTGGGCGCGTCCGCTAGTAAGTTATAATTATAAAACAATTTTTAGGTATAACTACTTTGAATTTAAAGTTAAATACTTAAACTATCAATGCAGATGTCCCGAAATGAATAATAGTCAACACTCAAATGTATGGAATTGAACAAACGTTCGAACGAGGTTCGATTATTTCCTGTGACTGATTGATAGAGGATCATAAAATTTTACATACCAATAAATAACTTTAAAACAGATTTTCTAATAACTTAAAGTTTTAAGCAAACTTTGAGCTTAAATTTAAGCTTATAAAGTTCAAAATATAGGAAAAAATATAAGATTTTTTTTTATAAAGACGCAGTAATAGTTCGCAAAATGTGCAATTTCTATACAAAACATCTATAGCAATAGAGCACGTGTAACATATAATAGAGAATAGATGAAATACACCTTTCGTTTTACGATTGGCCGGAAATTGTGGACAAGCTTGGGTTTTGGAGATTTTGTGGCTAAGGTATGGAACTCTTTAACCTAATGTGGATAAGCTTATAGTAATTAGCGGAAAAATATAACTATATATATATATTTATTGCAAAATATTTAGACATCTTTTCCAAAGATAACTCAATATTGAAACACTCTGTTTTCTTCTTTCATTATTTCACCGAGTGGGGGGGATCAAATACCACCCACTACCAAACTAATGGCTTTTTGCCTTTTCTTCAAAATTTCGTATATTCCATAGTGATATTATCATAAAAATACTATAAGTATGAATAAAATTTTTTTACGAGTTTTCGGGAAACATACCGACAGACTAGCACAATGGTACCATTATGGCAATCGCAATCGGAAACGGAACGCGGCATGTGTAGCTAAAGGGTTGAATAGCTTTGACACCTCGCCGCGTATATTGTAGTTCGAATTTGAGGAAAAAAAACCCGCACCCGCCGACCGCTGCCCGTTGCGCATAGATTACGGCCAGGGCCGGAGTTGTAGGACAAAATTGTATTTTTAGAGAAATGTATAGATTTATAATGTGAAAAATTATATAGTTTAGTTACGTTTCTATAAATAGCAACGGTACATGAAAAAAATGTTTTTTTAAACTATAAGCTTAATCGATTTCGATATAGATATAAGTAGATTAGGTGACCTAAGAGCATATTTCTCCTTAACAAGCAATGAATCCAAACGGGCGAAATTAGAAAATGAGATTGCAAACTTACTATCTTCCTTAATATAACTACAATAATGTACAGAGGGAACTTGGGAACCTAATGTTAAAACGCTCTATCCTCATTAAGATACTTCCATTCTCAACTTTCCTCGGAATTCTGGAAGTTTTTCGATTGCTTTGGATTTTGCTCTTTAATATGTAGCTATATTTCCAAAATTTACATAAAAATAAAAACCCCAAAACCCCAACCCCCAGTCCGTACCCGACGCGGCTAGCGCAAGCGCACGCGCTCACCTTATTATTATATTAGACGGGCGTCACGCCGTATGTTAATAGTCACCCGTTGCACAAACGTGTGCCAACGCACGACAGCTTTGTTGTCTACGTAATAGGAAATAGATGGTAATGGTGTCCGTGTCTGTCTGTAGTATACGAGAAAGATGTCGGGATATCTATATTATTACAATATGGATTTGTGTCTAGGTATATTCTTTAGTTTCACACACTAGGGCTGGGCTAAGACATTCTCTGCTTTCAGCCGAATGTTTGAGATATTTGTTTAGTGGCGTAATTCAACCCCTTAACGCCGGACACTGTCTCGTTATTAGCACCCGATAGAGTCCCTACGTTTTGTTGTAACCCCTCCAATGCTTAGTTATTTACAAAACAATATATTTTGTCCCTCGATTATTGTTTGCATTTTAGAGTAATTAAAAAAAAAAATGTTAATTTATAAATAGGGTAATGAAAATCTTACTGAAAAAACCTTTGAAAATCCTCTTTTTTGTTAAAGTTTTTCTTTTTTATTTATCTTCTTTTACTATTATCTCTGTTTATATCATTCCGATATATTACGTATGTAACGTTCATTTAAATTATCATCCCCAAACATCCATTCTGTTCTAAAATATTTCGTAACACCTAACTGTAAAAAATAATATTTCGTTATTTTCTATTCCTTATATTGTCAACTAGTTCTTAAAAATTTCTTTTGCGATATTTTTAACGAGCGACTTATACGACGTTTCCCCCGCTTAAACTTATTGTTATATTTAACCTGAATTATATAATCTTTACATAAATGAATTATGTGCTGTTTAATAAAAAAATTATATTATTGTAAGATTTCATCTAAATCCGTTTAGTAGTTTTTACGTTGAAGCGGAACAAACACTCTTTCATAATTTTACGTTTTTAATATTAACTAAAATATATGAAAATTCTTTTTTACTTAATTTGCTATAAATAAAGAATTCCGTCAGAAACAACGACTTTAAATAAAAACATAAACGACAGCTCGTACGTAGAAGATGCCCAAATTTGCCTTAATTACATACAGACAAGACAACATCGACATCATTACTAGACGCCCCTTCAAACACCTTTCGTTACCCGTCTTTAGCTAAATTATGTTTAAATTATAAGGGTAGCGATAATTTGGGAGCTACCGTCAACCCTTTTGGTGCTCCACTGGTAAATTAATGCTATGTAGTGCTATATTTTTTGTATGAAAGAGAGATTTAATTATTACTTTTTTAACAAACCGTTTTGTTGAAATTCTGGGTTAGGCAAATTATATTAATTTTACAAACAGACAAATAAATTATTGTATTATGCTAAAATATATTTAATGAGAAGATTAGTTACTTTGAGATAGCTAAATGTCTGTCTGTGAATCATTTGCAACTATTATTTTTAAAAAATACTGCGCCTTAAATAATATTTAAGTTAAACTAAAAAGTCACTCTACGATATTAACTATTATCTTTTCTTACTACTATCTCTTGATTAGAGACGGTGCTTGTTTACTAGGCTGTGATATCATACCACATTTTAAAAATATAAACAATGCCCTAAGGTGGAATTTGAATTCACTACCTTTGCCAGAAGTACGCAGTGAGACATATAGCTATTTCTGTATTATAATATAACTAATATTATTTTCTAATATATTTAAACATATTTAGTGGATACTTATCCTAATCATAAGACTCCCATATAAAGAAGACGTTAGGGCAAAAAATAATGACCGTTTGAAATGGTCAGACGAGTTTTGGTTATTTTTGATTTTTTATCAGTTTAATAGTGACAGTTGCATAAAGGGTTAACGTAACGTACCCTTACTTTTTGGGGTTGAACAGTTTTGGGGGTTATTTATGCATTTTACCTCACCATATGTAGATGCTAGCATATTTATTAGTAGCTATTAAAAAAAATATATTTGGTTTTATTTGTAAATTATTCTGAATACACAGAGAAAAAAATTAAAATATTATAATATTGCATACTATTTTCTTAGTATGCAATATTATAATATTTTACTTTCAGATCCGTATTCATTATATAGGAATAATGAAAAAGGTTGTCTCTTCCTACCTTGCTGTGTGTGAGCTACATCGTGAAGCTAATTCAATAATTTATTTTTAAGTATAAATATAAAAATAATACTTGGACGTTACGTCGCGCGCCTCTTCACGCTATGTCTAAAACTCAAGCTATTTTTTAAATATATAATAGATATTACCAAAACCCGGTAATTTAAGTAAATGGTAAAATAACTATATAATAAACATCGATTCATAAAATGAATCACCACAGTGCCAACTCGCAAATAAATAATAATAAGCTAAATAAACAACTATAAACGCATCGTCTAGACGACGGCAATTTTCTTGTTAGGAATCTATCTAGGGAGCGGTTTTGAAAACCTATAAATAACTATTGATTAGTATATATCGATTCTACGTGAAAAAGTAATGGCTGTATTACACGAACTCGTTATGCTAATTGGTTATTGTGTTGGCTGTGAACTGTGGTGTTAACCTTAATTTTACTTTTTTTTTTATTTGCCGCTTCACGCTGTATCCCGCATATAGCAGGGTAGATAGAGAAACATAGTGTTAAGAGATTCCGTTCTCTATTTTCCACAGATTTTTTCAGGCACTGTTTAAGTTGTGTTAAGTGGCAGAACTCAACTTTCCTCGGTACCAGAGCGAAGAATTTCAAAATAATAATAAACAATAATACATTTCCGTTGAATTGGTTGGATCAGTGGGAATTGAACCTATAACCGTTGCGTTTACAACTTTACACAGCTGGTCTCAAAAAATTAAATAAACATATTATTAATACTTTAATTTTAATATTTTATTTACGATAGTCTGCAGTATAATGTGAGCTTGCCTTTATGAGTCCACAGAGGGTAATTCATTCGACTTCATTATTTGTCTCGTTCA
>JAKRZM010000545.1:5868-23892 GCA_036379175.1 Heliconius cydno galanthus
TAATAAACATTAACTTCTTAAATATTTATTAATGCAATGGTGCGAAAAAAGATAATATCCAAGATATCCATCAGAATTCGCGTGTGCCATTAACCCAGATCACCCCAGCACTGGATTCCGCGAGTGAGAGTCATAATGTTTACAATAAACTTGGAAAGCCATTCTCCATTTAATAAGCCGGCGGCGAGGATGGCATTTTTAAATGGGGTGCGATTTCCGTTGTTTACAATTAAATACACTTAAGGTGCGATTGAAGACGACAGGTAGGTAAGCGCTTTACGATCGTAGATAAGAAAATATTTAGATATATCTTGATGACATACCTCGTGTATAGGAATTGGGATGTAAATGTATATTTTGTACGTAGGGTGCAGGTTCAAATATTGTTTTATTTAATAATAGAATATATTATTACGAAAATGCTGCCTCCGATTGTAAACAGACAGACAGTTGTGGGTTCGATGTCCACTCATTTTCTCGGTATGATAGAACCCGCGATTCGAAATCCGCCATTCTAGCATCTAAATATTAATTAAAAAAGAATGAAAATATGCAATCTGTTGAAAAACAATTACGCGTAAACAATTGTTATAAAATCAGTGTTCAAAGGTAGTGAAAAGTAAGCAGCAATAAACCTCACGAGACAATGCCACAGGTGTGAAGAGAGCAAGTCGCCCGACCACTTGCCCGATCATTTGGGCAACCGGTCAGTGGGTTGCTACTTGCAAACCGTGAATGAAAGAGGCCATACAATTTACATACAATGTAAGAATTTTACTTTTTTCTTATAATAATATTCATTTTAATCTGTTAGTTATTATACTTCTATGCGCTTGTGTTCATTGAAATATTAATAAATTTAAGATCTATCCATCTTAGTTAATTATACTGAATTACTTAAAGTCAACCCTACTAAATATGAATTATAGTAGAACGCAAAAACAAATTAGCTAGCCGTCGTTGGACACAATAATTACATATCCGATGTGAAGCCTACAAGCACCTCTCACCGCAACGAGGCCTTTAATTTGTTCAAAAAATTCTACATCAAAATTTCTCACGGTTTAATTTTTATAGGAACGATTTAATTTGACACGGATGGTTTGAGACGAGACTTAAAGGATTTTTTCCTTTCATTTTAGATTCTAATAACTAGAAAAACAACGATAAAAAGCAATAGCCGTGAAGTTTGCTCTAATGATAATAACCTATCCTTACCCTAATAGGTTTTATTAAGTAAACGTGACTCTTCTATAAAAAGCAATAAAACTACTGGCTCGATTTATATGTTGTTTGTAGAATTAAACGTTCTATATATTCTGTATAGAAATACTGAAACTTCAGGTTTTCCCTTATTTCTCGATTTTATCTCTGTGGTCGATTTTATCCCTTTTGAATAATATTAACAGTACCGAGACTACGTACGACCAGTAATAACAACACAATTGAGCCATCCTGGCAATATAAACAATGGTTTCCCCAAAATGAGTACATAATTATGAAACAAGCTAAATAACTCCAACTTTTTTTATTGTCGTGTGCTTAGTGCAAGAGCAGAATCAAAAAGAGAAAATCATGAGAAATTATATTTAATTATCCAAATTCCCGTCATGACGCGGGTAATATAACAAAATTATATAATTAGCGATTAAAAATGTTGATAGCCAAATTAGGTGTAACTCATATCCGGACAATTTAAATAAAAGCTAAAGAAACCGTGCTTAGTGATGAAGCATTTATTTCTCTCTATCTCTTAACAATTATAAACTCGACATTTCACTGAATGGGCGTCTCCAGCTTTCCTCCGTGTATATTTTGTTAGGATTTTCTAACAAGCATCTAACGTTGAAGCTGTTATTATTCAATTAATAATTCCAATGATAATAACAGTTCTGTTTCTTCTATAATAAATATTATATTGAAATTTATAAGAACATTTGAAATTACTATATTTACATGTTATATAAATTAAGCCTTCAGTTTATATTTTTTATACTTACAATCTAGTAAATACAAATAAACACGTTTTTAAAAAAAAAACTATTATAAATAATAAAAAAAAATATCATAGGTAAAATAATAAATTACAAAATTTCTTGTAAGTTTTTTTTATATCTTTTTAAAAAGCTCTATAAAGTAATTAGGTACTAATATTATGTCACATGTGAATTTTCTATAAAATCCAACTTTAACAACAATCTCACGGGATTTCGCGTTACTTTCTACGGATATAGTTTGACTGATTTATTAACGTTTTGCCAAAAACCAGTTAATAAAAATAATTTAACTCGAAATTTAAATTGTTTAGTGCCTTAAACATCAACAGTATAATATAGTTGATAAAAAAGAAATAAAAATAAAAGAATTACTTTAATTACAATGAAATTACATGTACATACCTCCCATATACCACTTATATCACTTTTTTTCTAAATATTTTTCTTTTCGATACAAATGTATATTGTATTCATGGATATAATATAAAACAAAGAATCTATTTGACTAATTGGCCAATCATAATGGAGACAAGGACAAAAACACCTGCAAATTAATTATATCAGCTGCCACACATCTTGCGTGCATTCCTCCCGAGCACCTGCCTATCGCAAAAACGGTAATCAGCCAGCGTATGATGGCACTGATGGTATTACGTCCGTTATGCGACAAGTGCCCGTAGAGTGGAGACTCCGCCGACCACCCACAACTTTGCCTATGTTAGACATTCTAGTATACCAGGAAATAAGATAAATTCCGTCATCATACTCTATCGATACATTATTTTTTTTTGTTTTCAAGATGAACCAGAGTTGTATAGGCAATACAGTAATATATCACTACCTCTATTATATCGCGGCTTTAACGATAATACAGTTTGGCGGAGCTTATATTTTATACATATAAAAGCACTTGATGATAAATTGAGCGATAAGTCTCGAATTAAGGCGGGATCAGGAGAACGGAGTGTTTTGATACCCCAGGTTCAGGCCAACTTATTAATTCTAAATAAAGCATGAACCTATAATTGTAAAGATGTGCTACGTTTAAACTTTTCGTCAATAAAATTATTCAGATTATTTCATCCAGTGGGATCCGTACCCACAAGTCCCACAACCATCACCTGCAACAATACAATTGCCAACATAACAAAAGAAGCGCTAATAATATATGCTACAGTAAGCAATTTAACTAATGACTAATTAGCAGAATTTACCACAAGGTCGTATAATAAATGCGACAAGACAAAACATAAGTGCTACGTAAGTAAGAAGCTATGTGACTAAACGAAGCATTGCCTAATAGGTAAAGGTAGGTAAAGGTAAAGATAAAGATAATTATTTAAGATGCATCAAGCGGTAACGTTCCCACGTTTCGCAAACTGGCGATAAACCTCGAACAGACAAAGGAGCGAAAACAGATGCCTTAGACGATAAGGAGACAGTATCGGCGACAGAGTCGATAGAAAGCGCATTCTGTCTTTACTGTCGTCGATGCATATAAGACTAGGTTTAAAGTGATAATAGATGTTAGCGAGAGAAATTTCGCTAATAATAAACAGATTTCCGATAGGATGTTTTAGAACGGGTTGCTGATTGATGATTGTGAACAACAAATTGAGCTACTTAAAAGGAATTCTTTGTAAAATTTACAACGATATTAATAATTTGAATAGTAGTTACTATGGTTTTTGCATTTTTTCCAAAAGAAATTGCTATTTAATCGACATTTACATTAGTATCTAAAAAAAATAGAACTTTAAATCAATGAAAATTTGCAATTCATCTCAATCCCGTTGTTAATGTATTAAAATGATTTCATAGTTTGTGCACATGAGCTAAAACAGCTTATGTGTTATATTTAATAATAGTTTTTGTAGCCCTGCCGCTAGTGATGTCAACATCTTAAATAAAAAAACATTTCCTATTAGTGACTATGAAATTCATAAGACGTTTCAAATTATCATAAGCTACTAACCGATCAGTAACGTATTTTAACGGTCACTCGACCGGTTCTCGCCAATCAGAGATGAATCGATGAATCAACAAATGTGACCGGTTTTTTAAATAAAACAGCGAAATAGTTCAAAGCAATTATTAAATACTAATTTTAATTGTATATTTTCTGATATATTCTAATATTATTTTTAGATCATCAGGTCAATTAAAGCTTGGAGTTAGGTTATAAGCAAAACTATAAATATCTCAAAATTTAATAATATTTTACCTACTTTTCACGGAAGGCCCCTAGAGTAAATTTTTTATAATGCCATAATCGATGTTAACTGTGATTATGAGGAAAATAGATGATAAGAAATGTCTTTCCCATTACGTTATCGATCGATAAAACTCAACGATGTTACAGATTATAATAGAGATTGTACTACCTTCCGCAAAACGACGAGCGGAATAAGTAATGTGAGATTAATTCTTAGCACAAAAACTGTAGTTATTTTCACACCAGTAATCACAGCGCAATCTGAAATGAAGCAAGAAATAAATACAACAATTTATACTCTTTTCATTATGAAAGTATAAATTATAATTTTTATTACTACAAAATACAACTTTTTTAAGAGAAAAAATAACCCTCCTTATACCAAACGCTAGCTTATAACACATCGGCGTTACGTTTACACTTTATTACAGAACACTTTTCCGTGGAAATGTGAATAATAGAGGAAATGTAGCGGTCGATTGGTCACACGATCTCGGACAGTTGTAATTTTCACGTGAACCCCCGCGCCGCCGCAAAACTAACCACGGAAGAGATTATTCATCTTTCATCGTGGTCTCGTTAACGTGACGACTTCTACACTTAACAATTTGTGAATTTTTCTCGACAATATACAATTACTAACGTATTAATTGCGTTTTAAGTTAAGCATCGTAATTAACTAGATTTTCGTGATGACGAGAATAAGCTACAGACATTCTCTACAATATTTAGAATATTCGTTTATTTCACTGAATCACAGTCGATACCAATACTAGTTGACATTCTCTGAAGAGATATCAATATTCTCAGAAATGTGAAATACTCATGATCCAATTCGATATTAGAGACAGCCATAAAACAAGAGAGTATCGCAAGGGCGCGTCAGCAACCGTTAGATAAGTTATGTGCGTGGCCCCGAGCTGGGTTTCTGTGCCGATGCTGTTCGAAGGTCCCCATTTATGTGAATGGGCGTGATGAAATTGATAGAGCGCTTTTTAGATTTACGAGCGTAGGGCTCTCTCGTGAGTGCAACGTGCATTTTCTACGTTTTCTAGGATATGTGCAAACCAGCTAAATATTAAGTATACGAAAAAAATCTAATTTTGTTTAAAAATATATTCATTTTTTAATTGTCGAGTTCGGCGCTCCGTTCTCTCTGGTTCTCCTACTAGGTGTAAAGCGTGAACCTTAGTTGACTCTATCATAAATATACTCTTATATTGCAAACATTATATTACAATAGGTTTTTTTCTTATATTTCCTACAATGTTCTCCACGAGTGCCACACTGAATTCCATCGAGTTCGCTGTCTTCGCACGTGCCAGAACATCCTCCATGAAATCGATAAACAACAACCGCAAGTGTCTTATCTTATGATCAGGTTTGCCACCAAACCTTTGATGTTGCCGACTGATATCCGACGCGACGCTAATTTATCGAACCAATATAGCAATATCGCCATTTTATGAAGCGTCAATGGTCTTCTAGGCTTTAAAAATAAACAAAAAGTTGTGGATAATTAATGTTTTACAGCAGTTATATTTTTTTATTTCTATATATTGAATATATTGATAAAGAAAAAACTACTATCAATAATGTGTTTGTAGCATAATCAAAACTGCTTATCATCAGAAATAATTTACAATTTACAAAAATGTAATTCCTTGCACACGTTTTCACACACGATCATTGTCATAACATAGCGTGTGTTAAGTCACTTATTCTAAGAGTACGCTGAACTTTCGCGCACCAATAAAAAGCGAGCGGCTGGCCTTGACCGTGCGCAGGCGCATGGCATCGTAGAGGCGGCTTGTACGTGCCGACTGCCGTGTGATCGAGTCGCGGCAGCAATTACGTGAATGCGCTGGTGCTACCACATATTATTGATTTAAATATCGATCACCGAAATATATATAAGTAATTTTAATCGTTTTTGATCAAATTATATTAGTTTTTACAACTGAAAATATATTTTTTTACCAGATTAATAATCGTATTCATTGTGAAAATCACAAAAACGATGTTAATCGTACTCCACAAACAGCTAATCCAGAACAAGGTCAAGAATTATCTCAAGGAGTTGGGAGCGGACAATGGACCACCATTCGAAGCGCGGACCGTGGGAGTGATCTTTGAGACACTTAGACAAATGTACAATAGTAAAACCAAAGTATCTACACGTAATGTATATATTTGAAAAACAGCCGTAGATCTTAACAATTAAGTGGTAAAGATCAAATTCGCGTGATAAATCATAAATCAGCTACAAATATAATTTGGTAGATGTTAGATTTTGAGATACCAAAAACGGTATTCGTGTATATAAAACCAATTGGATAAACTGAATAGGTGTGACAAATGTTACAATCTTTTATTCGCTTGTTTTAGACGGTGGTAATAATTTTGTGGTAAAATGCGAGAGAGTAAGTGTCATATCACTCGTTTGTTATGGGTACCACTATGGGAACGAATAACTAATGGCATTTTGGAGCTATTAAAAAAAATAAAAATATATTTAAAAAATATAGATATATTTCTATAGAAAAATTACATTTTTTTCCAATTCGATAGTAGGGTGTAGCGATGTAACTGTTACTAAGATTACTAGCTGTAACTTGGGAACTTATTAGAAGTTTTATCATCTCGTAACGGTTGTTCTAACACTGTATTCGCTGCGAGCTTTATCATAACTCGTATTATACGACCGTCACAACACATAAACATTAATAAATTAAATTATTTAACTACGATAATTTCCAAATCACTAAAACAACAATGTATATACGAGTTTTAAAAACAAGAAAATATATTCTTTTATTAAATATATATTAAAAAAAACATACCTATATAAGAAAAAATGGTATTTTAAAATATATTCTTTTAGATAACAAATGAAAATAAAGTTGCATATGAAAATAATTAAGGTTAAATACTAAAAACATTTCTTGAACTAAAATACATTTCAATGTAATATCTCCAATTATTTTCACCTTAAAAACTACATAGCGTGCATGAAAATGGCTCTATAATGTTGAAAATTGTTAGATACTGCAATGAAGTAATAAAAGGCAAGGGCTCGAACATTGCCAAGTATGTATGTACGAGTACGTGCCTGGGGCGTTTACGCTGCAGAGTTAGTGACGCCAAACGACATAAGTTGTAGCCTGTTAAATATAATGAGTAAGCTTATCAACGATCTTGCGGATTCTACCGCTATCGCACTTTTCTATGGCTATAAATACTTTTTTTTCCATATGATACCTATGTAGAGGGAAACTCGTGTCACAAGGCACACCGTTACCCGTTTTCCATCCATTTTCGAGACATTGCGTAGTGAGTGATCGAACTCAACGCCGTCCCTTGTCTTATTGTACCCTCCAGTAGGATTCAAACCCATAATCATCGCGTGTACAGTCGGATATATTTACTTACATATAACAGAAATATTTAAACGTTATTTAATTTTTGCTTTAAATAACGTAAGTTTAGTGTTGTAGAGACTCGCCGTGCTTTCCAAAAATCTATAACTGTTCTTTAACTTTCACTCTTCATATAAACATTATGATAATGTTGGCTGGATGTGTATTGATATTTTTCTTTAGATTAAAATAAAAAATATTAACATATTTATGTTTGCGTATGTTAATGCTTAATTCTAATTTAAAACTATCGATAATGTATTATTATTTTCTTAAATAGGACATTAAATATTCTTACACCTACTTATACAATTCTTATTAAATAAATATAATTATAATTATAATTACACTTTTTCTGACTGTATAAGTAAATAGCCAACAATAATAACACGTCATAACAATTAATAATAATCTATGAAGTGTAAAAATAAAATAAGAAATAAAATAAATCTGTGTTTATTGCTTAGATTAACCATAAATATAAGAAATAAAAATATAAAATGAGCAAAATATTGTAAATAGTAGCGCAAGGAGACAGTGACTGAGACAGGGGTTGTGGGTTCGATAGGCACTCGGGCAAATGATAATAATTAAATTATTTTCATTTGCCTGCTTTAGTAGGTGAAGGAATTTAACAAAAAAGTAAATGAAAAAATCGCAGAACAAAATGAAACAAAGTTCGAATCAAAAACAAACGACTTTAATTTAACATTGACAACAGGTGGCCAAGATCAGACAACCTCTAAGTATCCACGAGGAGACACATCTTAACATTCTAAGCATATACAAAAACATATAAAACCATTGACGACATCAAATTGTCTTTAAACACATTATAAGTCAGCCCTTGAAATTCCTAAGCAACCGTCCAAAAAGCAAAGAAAAACCCTACCACCAGCAATTTAAACATCATTAAGAACGGACAGTCGGTAGAACAAAGCTACTAAATTATCTTACGAATTAAATACTTGAAGCTTTAGAGTTAAAGGAGCAGTGTATTTAGAATTCTCTCACGAGCTTGCGGTTTGCTGAACGACGCTGTTATATCTTGCAGTAGATACTCGTCGTTCGGTCGATATGTTTGCTGCCTGCCTGATTTAAATAATACAAACATTTGGTTAATAATATATTTTATATTTTTTTTATTTTAGCACGGCAAGAGATATAGTGTTCCGGCACTTCGTTCCCAATGCACCGTTTAATTTTCGATACATTGCGTGTTTATAAGCAGAGTTGAACGCCGCGTTTTGTCTTGTAACCGCAGAGTAATGGAAATAAGTAATTGGAAATGGTAAACGAATCCACAACCGTCGATTATATAATGAAATTCATTGACAAGCTTCCATTATATAAATACACGTAGATATATTAGACGTTTCTTTTACGTGGAGATAGTAAAATATAGTAAAAAATAATTGTTCCATGCAAAGTCACATTTGCAATGCAACGAAAAAAAACTATATTAATGAGATTTTTCAAACAAGTGTCCATTGTTCTACAGGAAGCTATTTGAATGAGATACGGCCCGTAACGGATATTAACGTTACATAATTTATTTGGAGATCACCCATCACAATGTCAAATGAACGAAACTGATAACAAAAACAAAAGAATTATGCAGAACGAAAACGAAGAAGATGAGAGCGGACTCGTTTACAGTAAGTTGAACAACCAATAAATAACTGTAAGGGAGATTGGGCGATGGCTTAAGAAATTAAGACTATGATCCTAAAAATAAGCCGTGAGCTATGAGATAATGATCCTAGGAGGCTTTTTTTCCCAGTTTCATGCTATATCTCGCATGCAGCAGGTTAGGCAGAGGGACTCTAGTGTTAGGACACTCCACTGCCCANTTCCTCTACGCACAGACCTAGCGCGTATTAAGATTATCTGGAGTGAGAATATGATGAAAAAGTACCGATTTATAATAATTGCATTTTATATATTATACAAGTAATCTATATATATGTGCAATTATATAAAAATAGTGTCAAAATCCGATAACTTATCTAAACGAATTATATCAAATATCAAAAATACTTAACTGATTTCTCGTAAGCAACTAGATTATAATGTTTCAAGCAAATCAAAATAATTATTGACATATCGATAATAGCGTTAAAACCAAACATTGTATTTAGTAAGTTTATAAGGCTTATGTGCTAGAGCTAATGCACAAACCAGTTGCGAACTAGGCGACGACGGTATAATAACAACGTCATTTATCTAATTTATAAATTATTAAATAAAAGCTTTTTTTTTCATCTTCATGCTGTATTCTACATATAACATGGTGGATAGAGGAAATGTAGAGTTAAGATACTCCGTTCTCCACTCACCGCCCAATTTTAGCGGCGAAACTCAACACTGCGTTGTCTTGTTACCAGAGCAAGAAATTGAGAATAATTCACTCCCCCGAGTGGGAATCTAACCCACAGCCGTCGCGAAAAAAAGCTTACTTTACTAATTTGAAAAGGTTAACTGACGCAGCAAGAAAACACGGCTTTTTAAAATTTAATTAAATCTTCGAAATAAATTTTAAAACGACTTTAGTAAAATGTAATTTAACAACGTATGTCATTTATACAAAAAAACACAACAATAAAATTAAGCTTTAAATCGAACCCAACCGATTTTTGTGAATGATGAGAAATATCTATAATATGTATAATATTTAATTAATACAATTATTTATCTTGGCAAAAAGCCCAAACAAAAATATAGTTAAACTTAAAAATAATCGATTTACTTTCGCCCGATCAATTCTTATCGGAAAAAGTAACCGAGCGGGTGCTTAGTTGTGTTGTTTCCTTTGCAAGGTTCCTGCTCCGCTGAATACGCTACCACTTTAAATGGACGGCAGCAGACTTGTTGGAATGTTGCGAGTTATGTTCATCTTAATTCGGTTGGATTACATTTCATTCACCGCAAACTGTGATTGAACTCTGATTGCGCGTATCCTTGAGAACTAGTTGCAATAAGGGCTCTTCGTCTTAAGAACAGTGAGTTATCTAAGTTCTGATCATGAAATTGAAATGTTGCAAATGTTTTTTTTTAAATTAGTAAATAATGATTTATAATCACTTATTTACGGTATTAATCTATTATTTATCTAAATATAGTTATGTATATATTTTTTTACTGTCCTTACTTTTGTCATAAAGGTTTCATGTAAAAAGAAATTATATAAGATAGAATGAAAAAAGAAATAAAAAAAACGAAGATAAATTTAGAAAACATATAAGATCATAATATTTAGAAACCAATACAATAAAAATTAGAAACGTCAACCAAATTTTCATCCTTCTTTTCCTTAATGTAAACACATTAAATAATAACACATTAAAAAAATGGTAAAATTGCAAGATCACGTTGATCGCACATCAATATTCCAAAAAAAAAAATCCGCGACGCTCACTTTCTACTGTCAATCTAATTAATATCTAAAGTAATCTGAATTATAATTTTAGGCTACCTACTATATTTTTATTTTTATTTTTTTAATGAGAAGGCTTTACTTTCGAAATTAACAAATACTTAATAGTTAACTCTTTACAACTCTCTCCATATTGAAAATGAACGGGTGGTCATTGACAGAAACGATTAAATCTTAACTGACTGTTAATTTTAATTTAAGCGTAGTGTTGTTTTGCTGAATTAAACACAATATACCGCCGAATTGCCGAAATTCTGAGGCATTGCGTATAGACTGGCGAACCGCGGTTTGCCCCGTTATGAAAATATTAAATATTTCATTCCTCCAAGCAAGAATCAAACACACGTGTTGAACGTATGGAATTAGCGGTACGTATCAGAGGTTCTGGAGATATGAGGTAATAAAGAATATTACATACATACATACATACATACAAGACACGCGCGAAAAACATAACCCTTCCTTAGCAGTCGGGAAAAATAAATTTATCATTTTGGAATTTAAAACATAGAGTATGAGCATTATTATTATTTTGTTTTAACTATTACGATTTAGAATAGTAAATTATTATTTCCTTTTAAATTCTACTCTCGCTATTAACGTCATCTAAACAAACACGTACTACCTACTTAGTTTGAAGCTGACGTTATAATTTCTCTAGGTCATTGTAAGACCTAATTTATTTAGAAATATTTCTTCATATTTAGTTTTCATTAAATCCCGTCTTTTTTTACAGCTTCCAAATTCAATCTAAACTTATCGTGCACAATTATTTATGTAAACACCTGCAAATGACAAAACTAGTAAGTAAATCTCGTTATATTCCTTTAACAACAAATCTACTGCACCCAATAAATGTCATAGTAAAAATTAACATGTTAGTAAAAGTGTAATAAACAACATGTAATCCTTTCTCAAGATTAGATGGCGCAAACACGATGTCCTCTGATAACGTAATTAGGTCACATTCATCACCAAGCCCAAAAACTTCACCTAAATTATATCTAATCTTCTTATTTAAACATAAAATCATTAATGTTATGAATGCTAAAATTAGTTTATTTGTATTAAATCTATCATGAAATTTTGTTCTTAAGACTATTCATACTCTCACAGGAACTTTTAAAAATGTATATTGACGAAAACACAGACGTAGCTGCGGGCAAAACTAATACATATAATATAAATACACCCACTAACATGTCCATATAAATAAAAGAATCGACATTATACCTATATTTGCACAGTTCCGCCTTGCATATCCATATTTGCAAACGACCTATCTTGTCAAAATCTTTTGACAGATGTTGAAAAGGAATGGTATTATTTTTGCGAAACAAAGACCTACCGACACGCATACTATGAAATATGAATACAAATTTTATACTATATTTACTTACCTCGTGTTCCGTCTTAACTTTTTCTCTGCTGCTGTCATCTGAAACAAAAAAAAATATTTCATTGTTTTATTCCACAAATCTTTATTATTTGAAATGAAATTGAAGTATTCTGCTTTAGGAGTACCATTCTGGTAAATGACTTCGTAGTCAAAGTCATCATTTACCAAAATGTATATTATATTTGTCAATTTAACAACTTTTAAATGCAGTAATATTTATAAACGTCGACGTTATTTATCAGTTGTCTTCATATCATCCAAACTGCATTGTCTCGATATTGAGTGGAAAGCGGACAACGGAATGTCTGACTAGTGTGTTGTTTTTGTCCACCTCGAGGGTGTGACAAACTAGACATTTAAAATCGCATCAGTTTACAAGTTGATCTTAATAAATATATATATATATAAACGACCAATCTGCATATTCCTGGACTTTCACAAGTTATATACCTAATAAAATTGAAAAAAATTACTTATTCTGTTACATTTCGATTTGTAACTTAATTTTATCTATTGTTTACGGTAAATTTAACTTCAAATAATATATTGTATTATATTCAATATTGTTACAGTAAGTGTGTCACACTCTGGTAACCAGACAGTTTGCACATTCCGTTGTAGGTCTTTTCTTCCTCCGAGGTTGGTGACCCGCTAGGTACTCAATTTAGCACATCGTCAACCAAAGGTGCCAACCATACTATACATATGAAGTGTATTAAAGGGAATTGTTATTATTACTACTTTGAGAAATAATTTGAAGCTAAACCTTTGGAGCGGCGTTGTGCTCCGTCATCCATCACGCAATGTTATAACACAAGATTCCCTCTGATTATTTTTCTATATACTTATGGGAAAATTGTAAATCTAAAAAGTATCACCTACACATATTTCATCATCAAATCAAAAACAAACACATGTTTAAGAACTATAGAAGTAGGATTTCGTTTTAAAATATACCGAGCAAGTTTTATAAATCGAAAGGACAAAACATTTAAAGGATATGTAAGTCAAAAATGTCCTTTAAAAAAACACGGCAAATACAGAAAAGCCATTATTCACGGTATACAAATACGTACAGTGGGTTTGTTTAGTGACACTACATTCGCAAAGTGCGTTCACCCCTCGGGCGCGTGACATAACCATCCCAGCATAACGTTACATATAAGCACATTACGGTTTTGCACAAAAACGTAGCATTATAGTAAAAAAATATCGAAATTGCCAAAAATACAAGCTAATTTAATCAACGATATTGGCTAATGGTGCACAGTATATTATTAACACTTAACTGTTATTTTTTTTCTTTCTATTTTCATATCTTGAACATTGCTTGAGGCCGTCGTGACGTAGTGGTAGAGCATCTGGCTATATACCCGACAGTTAGGAGTTCGATTCCCAACGGAATGGATTATTTTCATGTCCTCACTCTGGTAAAGCGTGAGTTTGATGAATTTCACCACTCAGAACGCAATGTTTTTCATATTTATATGTACTTATGTGAAGTTGAAAAAAGACGAAATATGGACTGTAAACGATTCGGTCCCTCCCTTGTTTACTGAATAAATATTTTAATTTTTGTTTCTGTCCATCTCACAAAAATGAGAACATCCCCGAGAGGATATCTAAATAGCAATATATTTAAAGTTATAAAATATTTAATCACAATTTATTTTACATATTAGTTAATTGGACTACAAGATAGCAAAAAACATAATTTACTTCAATAAAAAAACTGTTACCTATAAAAGAAAAAAAATACGAAGATTACAAACCTTTAAAAATGCAAACCATTTAAAAACAAAACAAAAAGTATAAGTATTCTTTCAAGGAAATTACGTTTGCGACAGACGGAGGATTGAAAAAAAACCGAAATGATTTAAAAATTAACTTTAATTCTATTAAAACTTAATACAAATTAACCCTACGAATGACGATTCCACTTCGATGTGGGAATATGGAATGGTCAATTCTTACAGAAATATTATTTATTAAAATTAAAAGAACATTACGCAATTGCTGAAAAGACAATTTATTGTGTTAAATACAAACTAACGGAAGTTCGACGTTGGCGCNTTGTAACTTAATTTTAGCTATTGTTTACGGTAAATTTAACTTCAAATAATATATTGTATTATATTCAATATTGTTACAGTAAGTGTGTTACACTCTGGTAACCAAACAGTTTGCAGATTCCTTTGTAGGTCTTTTCTTCCTCTGAGGTTGGTGACCCGCTAGGTACGCAATTTAGCACATCGTCAACCAAAGGTGCCAACCATACTATACATATGAAGTGTATTAAAGGGAATTGTTATTATTATTATTTTGACAAATAATTTGAAGCTAAACTTTTGGAGCGGCGTTGTGCTTCCCATACATCACGCAATGTTATAACGCAAGATTCCCTCTGATTATTTTTCTATATACTTATGGGAAAATTGTAAATGTAAAAAGTATCACCTACACATATTTCATCATCAAATCAAAAACAAAAACATGTTTAAGAACGATAGAAGTAGGGTTTCGTTTTTAAAATATACCGAGCAAGTTTTATAAATCGAAAGGACAAAACATTTAAAGGATATGTAAGTCGAAAATGTCCTTTAAAAAAACACGGCAAATACAGAAAAGCCATTATTCACGGTATACAAATACGTACAGTGGGTTTGTTTAGTGACACTACATTCGCAAAGTGCGTTCACCCCTCGGGCGCGTGACATAACCATCCCAGCATAACGTTACATATAAGCACATTACGGTTTTGCACAAAAAGGGAAAAATATCTAAATTTCTAAAAAGACAAGCAAATTTAGTCAACAGTATTGGCTAATGGTACATAGTATATTATAATTTGAATTTAAATCACTAAAATTATTTTAACAATAAATGGTTATTTTTTTGTTTCTACTTTCGTGTATTGGACATTGCTTGAGGCCGTCGTGACGCAGTGGTAGAGCGTCTGACTATATACCCGACAGTTATGGGTTCGATTCTCACTCAGTGGAATGGATTATTTCCATGTCCTTGCTCTGGTAAGATGACAAAACGTGAGTTTGATGAGTTCTATCATTCAGAACGCAATGTTTTGGATATTTATAAGTACTTATGTGAAGTTGAAAAAAGACGAAATACGGACTGTAAACGATTCGGTCCCTCCCTTGCTTACTAATATATCCAAAAAAAAATTCTGTCCCTCTAACAAAAATGAGGCGATCCCCGAGAGGATATCTAAATAGCAATATATTTAGGCTTATAAAATATTGACAGAAAATGTCAATTTATTTTATATATTAGTTAATTGAACTACAAGATAGCAAAAAACATAATTTACTATAATAAAAAAACTGTTACCTATATAAAAGAAAAAAACACGAAGATTATACAAGCTTTAAAAATGCAAACCATTTAAAAACAAAACAAAAAGTCTAAGTATTCTTTCAAGGATGCTCCTCGGTAACGAGCATACACATATTTTACTTTGAACTTTCGCAATGGAAAAATATAAAAAAAAAATATTCTATACAAGTCCAGTAAAAACTGATGTTAACAATAAAAATTACAAAGTAAACATAAGTCCATTTGCCTTTGTCAGACATTCCGCAAAATCAATATTGATGAACTTAAGTTCATTATTATTATAAGAAAAAAGACTTTATCAAAGTTGTGCTTTACTTCTCTTTACTCGACTGCACGACGCAAAAGAAGGTAATGTGTCTATCAGCCTATATAAGTATGTTTGTGTGTACATATGTATGTTAGCGTTGTAGACACAAAGGTGTGACTGTAAGGCGAGTGGTGTGGGTTCGATCCCCACTCGAAATATTTATTTACGTTTATATTACCATTTCCTTCCTCTAGAGTCGAGGCAAAGCGCGGCGTTAAGTTCTGCCACTCAACACGCAAACTATAAACTATAAATTACAAATAAATATATACCCAAGAGCGAAAACAGAGTGTCTACAACCACAATATATTTAATTAAAGATTTTTATCAACCCATACGGCAATGAATAACGCGAATGTCGCTGTAAGAGAACAATACCGAGTCCGATTTAATTATTTAACATGTGATTTAATGTTTGC
The DNA here is from genome assembly GCA_036379175.1 of Heliconius cydno galanthus. Lineage (NCBI taxonomy): Eukaryota > Metazoa > Arthropoda > Insecta > Lepidoptera > Nymphalidae > Heliconius > Heliconius cydno. The sequence goes on from JAKRZM010000545.1 coordinate 22,415, forward strand.
AACCAGCTTTTATGGTAGCCGGTGACCGGTGCGCTGTGGTGCTGTGGAGGCAACTCGGCGAGTTATGGGTGGTAATTATAGACTGTGTGGTGCCGACGCGCTTTTAATATGGGTTGGAGTCAATTAAGCCTAGTTGGACTACTTTTATATAATAAAAGAGTAAAAGTTCTATAAATTTAATTATATTATTAAATTGTTAATTTTAACGTATTGCAAGTAAAATATAAAGATAAAAAATACAATGATAAATGTATACATACATAAATACAATTTAAACGAATGAATAATAATATTATCAAATAAAATAATTAAAATACATTTCCGTTCTGTTACCAAAAATGTATTAATTTACAAAATTATATTATAATAAAATAATTAAGGCAATACTTATACAATACAACTATAGCAAAACAATATAAAAAATAATAAAGTAGGTAATTTGTATATTAAAATTTCCTTGTCAACTCAAAGATAACATCAATAACATTGAAGAACAAAACAATCATAACCAACACTCATCTTATAAAGTGTGTTCACACTCTGCCAGAGTAAACTCTTCTCTTATCACAAGTCTAATTTGAACAGCTCAATGTAAACCACCTTGATGATAACGTATCTCTAACAATTTACATATTATATGCATTGTTTTGCAATTTTCGTGCAAATAGCGGCAAAATTACTAGGTTAGGTTAGTTCACCCGAAAAAATATGAACATAATGTTAGATAAGGTGATACGAACGTTTAATCTTAATTAAACTTGACATAAAAAGGTTTAATGGTGCACCTCAATAAAGTAATAAGTGGACAAACTAGTTTATCTGAACGAGTGACTTACTTGGAAACATGTAGATGAATTATTTTAATTTGATTACGTCTGATATAATATTCACTAACACTTTACGCTGTATCCGCATAGCAGGCTAGGCAGAGGTAACCTGGGAACCTAGTGTTGTCACTCGGTTACATTTCTGTACCCCCCTTTCCGCCGAATTCTGGAGGCATTGCGTATTTGTGTGACGAAACTTAACGCCGCGGCTTTGCCTCGTTACCAGAACATAGAGATATTAAATATTTCATTCTCTCGAGTGTCAATCAAACCCACAACGACGCGTTTACAGTAACATATTTGTGCCCCTGCGCCATTACTGCCTCTCTGCATCCTATCTACATTTAATTACGATGTGTTTTATTATGAAAATATTAAATACTAGCGACCCTCTTGCGGCTTCGCCCGCTTTAACTACTGGATTGTTCATGTAATGTATGTTTGCAAAGCACTTAAGATAACGTGAAAATTAATTAAACCCTAATGCAACCCGCATTTTCATAGTTTCAATAAGGATTTTTCAATTGTTTTACACAGCAAGGATTTTTTAGTAGGTACCGTAATTTTAAATCTGTGCTACTAATCTTTTCAAGTACTTATTAAAATATATTTAAATGACTATTTTTAGATAGTTAAATGACTATTTTTAAA
>JAKRZM010000545.1:24366-149142 GCA_036379175.1 Heliconius cydno galanthus
GATTATCTTTCAAATGATGTGCGATTCATATAAAAAACGTATGGGTGCAATTTTCTCCAAAAACGAGTTACGAAAAAATGTAATTAAAGGTGATTGCGGCAGGATTCTTCCAGGCAACCCAGGTGTAATCTGTTCTACTAATCATGTATTATTCATTAATATAGGTTTAATTAAGAAAACTCGTTTATGCAGGATTCAACGGCCGGATCTCAGGGTATAAGAAACAATAGAGGGACATTGTTTTGGTACTCGCGTTTCACTAATTCACGTGATCCTGACATTCAACCTCTAAACTAAACTTAGGTATATTTGAATTATAGAACAAGGTTTTATTTTGACCACTTCAAATTTTAGTTAAGCAGCTTCACGCTGTATATATAGCCATTATATATGTAAATACAATAATTGAACATGTCCACAGATTATATCTAAGTACGGCGAAACCCCGAGCCTGCTCTTTATTTATTTTTTATAATATTATAATTTTCCTTAAATATTAAATAAAAAACTAAATATAATTACTAAACAAAAGCTATAAACTCTAAAATAATATACAATTCAATTTCAACATTCGACCCAATTCCGCCCCGATGGTGTTGATAAGATAGCACTTTACGTGTTTGCTCTGAGGGCGGACCTGCAAGGCCGGGTTGACCTTGCTACTAGTTTACTATTGATTTTTTACATTACCCATAAAAACAATTCAATTAAAATAAAAATTATATGACTATTTTTTTATTTAATATAGGGATTACGTCGAGATTATTTATTTTAGAGCTAAGAACTCTAAAAGCCTTTTCATTTTCCTCATTTAGCAAAAGCAAGACGAGCTTAAACTCTTCTTCTCCCTGGCATTAATCCCGGCTATTGCCAGGGTCTGCCTTCCTACACAACCTACTCCTGACTCCACTTTGCACGGTCTTTTGCGTGAGATAGATAAATTATAATTTAATAAAACCGTCTTTTACAAATGGAAAAGGAGGAAATATTCATAAATATGCAAAACTACAATAAAACACATGTCTTTATCTTTCCTTATCACTTTCACATGAAGTAGCGGATAAAACGTAACAGACGACCTTATCACTAGATAAAATCTAAACACGAGTGTAAAATTATTATTTTCTTCTCTGCCTTCACGTCACGACTCCTTCTGACTAATAGTTAATAGTTATCATTTAATTATATAAGATTAGATATTAAAAATATTAGGAAACAGCTATAGATTGCAAACAATCTTACATTAGGAATAATAAATGTTCATAGTACAGAAATAATCTACAACAAGTGAATTATAAACAAAACAAAAATCCCAATTGCATAAACTAAATTAATTTATCTAGTAGCAATCGCGCCATCAGGACCAATTCAACGATGTATTGAATATTATAAAATTCTAAGCCTTTTAAAAAATATCCCGCGTATTTTTTGATCCTTTGCACTAGACTATAAAATCAATTATTAATAGTTCAAATTAAACCACCATTAGAAATAAGTGCTGCAAAAATCATTATTGAAATACTAGCCGAAACAAAAGGTCTCCTATGAGAACTAGAAAACATAAAAAACAAAATATGTACTAGATTCACACAAAAATAATACATAATATATCGACATAATATGTAAACACCGACTAATATGACGTTTCAAAAGCAGCAGCAGAAGCTTCGAAAGTTTAAGTGCTAGAGATGTGACAGGCGATGGCGGACGGTAGGTAGGTATATAGGCTGCCTGGGGCGCGGGCTTTCTAGCCATCTAGACTCTAGACTCTAGAGGAAAGCTGCGCTTAAATTGCACTACCGGTGTTTTCTAGTCAAAAATGTAGGCATGATATTTTCTTTTAATATACACTATAAGCATGTCAAAGTATTTATTATTATGTATATACTTAAATTAATAACTTCAGTTTTATTATATTTTAATTTAATATTTAATGAGTATTGTAATATTGACGTTGTCAAAGAGCAATTGCGACACGATCCTCCAAACACTAAGCAATAAATATTTTCTTTATTGGATGGTGAGGTAAAAGCCTAAGTTTAAAGCTTCTACCCATATTTTATAATCGCTAACTATATTATCTAAACAAAAGACAAGTAAATATTACAAAGACTAATGATTTTGTAATAGAAATGTTTGATTTGCAATAGCATGTTGTCCATCAGCGATGGCGTCCACTCCATTCGCCATTACGTTAACGAGAGGTTGGGATAAGTCACGAAAAACTGGCGCCAGGGGCGATCGTGTGCGCGGTAGAGTTTCCTAAGGTAAGTTTGTGAAATTTTACATTACTTTCATAATCGATACCTAATACAGAAAGGAAAATTGGAATTATTCCTTTATTATCCGTACGAGTCTTATTTACCTCTGTAGAGTAATGTACTACCTATGTAAATGTAATCACCATAAATGCTGGCAAGTGTTGAATTAGAGGAACATGAAGTGTAAAACATATGAATTACTAAAACGGGCCTAATAATGCCCTCCTTGTAATAATCATAATAATATTTTTCGCCTATAGGTAATGTCGATGACATACTCGTATAATAATAATGATTGCCAAACTCACAAAAACAAACGAAAAACGAATGTTTTCCATATCTTTATGTGGGTAGAGCCCAGTAAGTAGTAAATGAACTCTCCGTTTATCCTTATCCGAAGTCAAATATGTGTATGCATATTCCAAATGCGCTATAATAGAGTTTCAATATATTTGATATATTTTGTAAATTATATTTAAACGATAAAGAAACAAATTGCATATCACCGTATTTGATAACCTTTTGCCTCATTAAGTATTTATTTCCTATATATGACAATAATACATAATACTAAAAATAACAAGCGCTAAATACAAAGACAGGGTTAAATCTTATATGAAGGTCAGAGGTCCTTTGAGTATTAAAGGTCAAGTTTATTCATAGATCGTGAGGGACATTGTCTTATTTTAGCAAATATACTTGTATAATATATGTACATCGATGATGATGGTAGGGAACAGAGTGTCTTAACACTAGGTTCCCGCTGCCCACCCTGCTATGTGCGGGATACAGCGGGATACAACAAACTGTAAAAAATGTATTGTAGAGAGGTTTCCAAAGTCCTATTTATTCAAAAACTTGCAAAATTTAATAAAGCTATAAGTTTTATAGTATTTACTTCAGAAAAGAAGTAAAGGAGTAGAGATACAAAGCTTAAATACAACATCACGCTCTCTCCCGCACGACAGGATCGGCAGAGGGAACCTAGTGTAAAAACACTCCGTTCCCCACTTTCCATTCAATACACTATGTTCGAGACACTATGTCAGTTGAGTATCGGCTAAACAAGACTACTATTTGCCTACCAGGACGTGAATCAAGGCTTTTTCCCACACCACCACGACTACCTCTTTTTAGAAAATTAGAAATGTTAACAATAGTATAGAGAAGCAATCATAACCGGCACTAGAGCAGCACTCAAAATTAATCCAGTCTGTATGACTGTCGTTTACTCGGCACTATCTTCAAGCTTTTCACATGATTGATAAGATATCAGTACAGATTACACAACTAACACTGTTTTGTTATTGTATATAAGTAATGAGTTGTATGAAATGACATTTTAATGAGAGTTATAATAACATTGGAATGGTTTATATGCTCTACACATTTATAGTTAGAAATAATGATTATTGAAACTATTGATTTTTGTTTAAAAAAATTCTAAGAATTGAAAGAAAAAATAAAAAAAACACTATTTTTATCATAAATTATACAAAAAAAATATATACATACATTGATTTAGTAGGTTCTAGAGCTTATGCCATGTAAAAAATTTCTATGTATTCATTAATTTCATAAACCATTTCAATATAATTCAATAATTTTAAATATACAAAAGAAAGGCCAATAAACAAAGTACCTATTTAAATTTATCACATAACGTTTGACGAGTTCGGTGATATCATTCCAGAAATACTATCTATAGAGCGGGCTTATTTATAGTAAGTAATTATCAATTTCACACGATAAATGAATGCTCTTTCATATTACACACAATATTGATTATATTATAATATTTATAATATTAGCCAGTCAGTAGTTATAAATAAGTAGATTTATTTATTAGGTAAACACACCTTTTTTGAAGTCGGTTAGCAAATAAAAGTATTTATATATCTTAATTTTTAAATTGGCATCGAGGTTGTGCAACGCGACTGGTCAAGAAATATGGTAGCTGGTATCGTTACCACAGCAAGAAAATGAAAATATTAAATACCTTACCTATTACTTACCTTCCCCGCGGTAGGAATCAAACTTACAACCGTCGCCACCAGCGCATATATGTAGTTTATTACGACGAGGGAGATTTTAGTAGGTTATTGAAACATGTTTTTCTGCTATGTTTTGATTTTCTTGTACACTTTACGTGTCATGTAAACTTCGCACTACTTTCACAATTTACTTTTTTGGTTAACGAATTACATGTATTTAAATTTTAAATTCTCTCACTGATCATAGGTTATCGTTTATCTGTGTCTCAAATGATGATGTCACTATTTCGGCCATTGAAATGTTTCATATCAAAATATTTTGTTGTTTTAACCTTCATTGTTATATACAATAAACTTAAGATTTACTTATATAATATGTAGATACTTATGTTATTATTGATAGAATTATTATTAATAGAACTAGACGGCCAGGCTCCAGTGCGACGCTGTTAAAGTAGTTTTATGTTTAACTATTATTACTATAGCACGTAAGCGTACATAGCAAGCAAGCCTAATTAAATTATAACTTTCTTATAAGATTCAACGAAAGGATAAAACATGTTGATGTCTGCCAAGTGTTTTAAAAAAAATTGTCAATTAACTTTTATTGGGGTCCTTTAATTGGAAAATACATATTAATTATTCCATAAAATTAAATAATCACCGAACTCGCCATCCAAAACACTCGTCTTAAAAGTACACGCTGAAGTAACTCAATAAAAACATTACATATTAATATTATTGTTTACATCATTACTTTAAGCGGTTTTATTATGAAATAAAAATAAATTTATCGAATCGATTTTGATAAGACACAACTTGAGTAACAGTAAAAGAGCTTGAGGCAGTGCGTGAAAGCGAGATCGCTGCGAACAGGCATCACGACACGAATCGGGGTATCTACATTGTATTCCACAGAAAAAAACCGCTAAATAACTTATAATAACCGTTTAGAAAGTATTATTAACATTAGCGAGGTCAAAAGTTCGTAGGCCGCAGGGTACGAGCTGCCGTGTGACGTCCACTGGTCATCTTGAACCAACAATCATTTTGCACCCGAATTTAGCTGCACATGATCGTGTTATGTTATGCAATTTTGAATTATTGTGGCCGTCGTGGCATAGAGGCACAAGCGCTGTAAGCACGAGGATTCTGGGTTCGATTCCTTCTGGTAGATTGAAGAACTTCGACCATGCCATTCGTTAAAAGAGGTGAAGCTGCTCTTTTTAATAGGGATTGTTAAATCTTAAACCATAAAGCAGTACCTCATTTCACAACCCTGCAATTATTTTTTCAAGGGGATAGGAAACTGAGCAACTCATTACTAGAGAAAAATAAATAACTGCTTATTACGAGAGAAATGAATAAATGACTTTAGTATAGTAGAACATAAACTTAAAGCTCCCATTGTTTTATTGCTGTAAGCATTGCCAAATACAATCTAGAAAGTTAGTCAGTTATAAAACGATAACCGAACGAGGGTAATTTTGAATGAATTTAGATCGAAATGTAAGTCCATAATTTATGATAAAGCATTTTGTTTGGACAATAGAACATAAAAAAGTGAAGCTTATAATTTTGCTTAGATCTTCCAACTTACTTCAATCATATGCTGACCAATTTCAATGCAAATCACCGCCTCGGAGAAACGGAGAATATGAAATTGTCAGAAACAAATCACGACAATGAAACGAGAGCAAACAAATAAGAAAAGCATCAAATAATTTAAAAACGGGAAAACGTAATCAAACGAATAAGTGAAAATACAGTAATATACATTCGTCGGATGTCTTCAATTGCAATCATTAAGATATAAGATAAATCAACTGGAGTTAACTTTGATTCCCGACGAGAACAAAGCGAGTAGAAAGTTTAATACTTCAAAATTACTGGTCAACATTTTGATAGTCGAGATTATTTTATTGTGCGTTAATTATGGATTGTTTCTTTAAGCCACAGGTGGCGCACTGGCACGTGTAAAATATTCGTACCATAGGGTCTTTGAATGAGTTAGACCGGATGCGTTGTTAATTTTCGCCAATCAGCTTCTTCTTCGCCAAGAAGAATAAAGAAGAAAATAGAGTGATAAATAAATTCTCAGTACAGGCGGTGTGAACATATTATAATTCTATTTGCTGAAGAAGACTTAGTGGAGAATTATGATTTTTATACATCTCTAAATCGTTTTAAAAAGTAAGATATTTCTTCGTTCTTTTCGGGAATCAAAAATTACTGAGACAGATAAAATTTTGATAAAACGAAAGAAATAATTCTTAACACTTTAATTAAGCCAATATTCTTAGACATGAAATTGAAATTTTAAAATTTATTTAAAACCAGTTTTAATACATAGGTATTTTTACAAAATTGAAGTAATTTAAAATTTGCTGTATGCCTAGATATCAGGTTTTCTAAATATACGCTCATCGAATTGAGCAAAAAATGAGATTAGTCGGGCAATGCGTATCTACGTATATAAAAATGTAGTAAAATATATTTAAAGCATAAAATCTTCCTTGAATATTATTTTTGGATATTAAAATGTATTGTGATTATTACGTATAAGAAGGTTCTCTCGGCTTCAGCTTGAAATTTTATTTGAATTTTACATTAAGATGGAAGGAGGAGGAAAAATAGAAATAAAATGGGAAAGAGTGTCATATTGTAACAACTTCATTGAAGTAGTACAATTTAAAATTCTATATCATTGTAGAAATTTCTTAATTGACAGGTATATCAATCTGACCTAGACAGAAGTCAAGATCAACATAACAACGTCCATATCAAAAAGCTTTCTATCTAATTGTTATCTAACGGCAAGAAGATTCTTCATCGGTACAAAAAAAATTTCTACCAATAATTACTTTAATAAGCTACAAAAACTGTTTTCACAAAAAAAAAATGATTTGGCGAAGATACATGCAAAGCTTAACTATGCCAGCGACCATTTGATAAAATAGAAATAAAAAATTGGGGGTGTCTATCTTAATAAAAATTACTCTTTCTTTTTTTTTAGTTTCATGCTGTATTCTGCACACAGCAGGGTAGCCAGAGGGAAGCTAGTGTTACGACACTCCGTTCCTTTTCTGACGAACTCTGATGGCATTGCGTGTAGAGTAACGGAGTCAACGTCGTTCAACGCCGCGCTTTGTCTCGGTACCAGAGCGAAAAATTAAAATATAAATATTTCATTTCCTCGTGAAGGAATTGAACCCATAACCCGTCGCATTTAAAATCTAAGACTGGCTTTTTTCTTTCTTTGCTTTCTTTAACTTTACAAACTATAAGTCACTTGCCACTGACGATGCACTAAATACAATGTGGGCGTCGAAATAATTCGGAACTTTACATATCACAAGAGGTGAGTGAAAATAATAAAACGAAACTCATTTACATCTGCTAATATCTTAATACGAGTGGCTTAAGTGTTTGTAATAGAAGAAAGTCACTTTTTAATTCACTTTTAATTATTATTACTGATTTAATTTATAATTTCTTAAGTTTAGAGATTATAAATTTTAGATACAACAATTTTGTAAACGTAAATACCTATAGGAACAAAATATTGCTTCCAATATCCAATAGATACCAACATCCAAGTACCTAATATATTTTTCAATAAGAATTAATCTATATATCTCTCAAATACATCACTGGTCTAAGAGGACGGAAAAAGAAAAATTCTTCGGTTACTGGACCTTCTGGAACTGAGACAACGCACAGCGGGAACTATGCGGCGTAGAACACTGAAGATTGGTATATAGAATCTTCGGGGAGTACCTACTGAGGACTAAGAGAGGATTTTCCGAATTTGCAACGGAAACAGGACAAACTTAACTTAATTAAGTTTTAAAATCCACGTAAAGAGGCAGGCTACAATTTGATATACATAATAATTTATAGAGAAAAAACAAACTTTCTTCAGTACAAAACTGATCCACGACAATCCTATATATATGCAAAAACCTTTCACAACTCCGCGATGGCGTCAAATTTAACTTTCATGCACACACGCCTAATTAAAAGCTCTTGTTACACCTTTTAACGAAGTTGCTTTTGAAAGTTTACCGCTCATCTACTGCAGAACTGACCTGAACTTATTACACTTATGTGGAACGCGTAACTGTATTTATATCAATTTTCAAAAAATATATTAAAAAAAAAAGTAATTATGTTGAACTGTTATGTTTTGAAAACTTTATCGAAAATTTTGAACTGAATTTATTTTTTATTTTAATGACCTGCGAGAGGAATTAAAAATGCATTATACTTTAAAGGTACTTACCAATTCCCTTTAAATGGTCCCACTTTGTTTTATCTCACAATTAATGTTAATGACCGAAATCTTATTAGCAATATTGTTGTTGCTTTTTATATTAGCTAAATATTAAATATTTTTTTAATATATCCATTTAATTAACAAAGTAAAATTATTAAATGAGTGGTAAAAAAATACTGTTTTTTTAACTTTAACTTATACAACTAACTTAACGGTCGCGTGCTTGGTTGTAAGTTAATTTTCTACTTTAGAGTCAATTTGTTAAATCTATTACCTAATATTGTGGCATATTATAAAACACTTTGTGCGCAGTGCGGTACAATTTTTATTTACTAATATTCAATTAGCGTGTGAGTCGTAAATTCAATTTTAGCAGAGAAATATCCAAGTGCCAGAAAAAAGTGCGACGTACGTAATTGGTAGGTACATGTACAAAACGGAGATAAAATTTTATTGTTATTATTGTTGTTATGTATTTTTTGTAATTTTATTGTTGTTATGGTAGGCCCGTATTTATAAACCGCTCTCAACTCAAAGTTCGATCTTGGGATACCGTTTACATTCAGACCATTAAAACGGCATCTCATCAAAAAATATTAAGGGAATGAAACCAGTAATTTTTTTAAAAATAAAAATGACAAATGACGGACATAATTAAATTGTATGCAATCAAATCTGCGTTCACAACAACTCAAAATGGTTTTTTTCACATAACGTAGTATAATTGTAGTACTTTTCTTATAACACAATTCTTAAAAAAAATACACTAAAATACTAAAAATACACTACAACGGCATCTTCGAGATTTTTTCCCGCAGCTATTTGGTATAGGCAGAGGTATCCTTCAGTAGAGTGTAATCATTTTACCCAGACATTACGCTTTAAGTGGCGGAACTAAACGCCGCATTGAAAGAGATGCTAGATATTAATTCCTAGTCTTGATAGTCAAGGGTCAGGGAGTACCTACAGAGCATATAGCAAAGTAATATTTACGACTGAGTACAAGTATAATGGCGGTCGGGGTGCCAGCTCATGACGCGGAACGCCCTTGCGAAAGTTCCCATGGGAGCGAGTGCCTTTGTTACACCATCATGAATTATTTATAGTAACAAAATTACATTTGTTAAAATAAAATTTATGGAATTTTAATATTATTTTTTTATTATGAATTTTAATAAATTTCAGATTCCAGTTAAGTATCATAACTCCGGAAAAACTAGGTAGGTATTTTATATTTTTTGCTTTTGACACGCTTTTGATAGTGACAGCATCATAGTTTGACCCAAAATTTTCTCGTGACGCAAGGCCACAAGCATGTGACTGTAAATAGGTCGTAGATTCAATTCTTACTCGAGAAAATGAAATATTTAATACTATAACAATATAATACTAGTGCATTAGAAATTCACATGAAACATAATGCATAATATATTCTACACAATTAGTAAGGAATAATAAAATTACAACAATTAGAATAGCATTAGCCCAAATCAAAACAAACGGTTAGCGACATTGACATTGAGGAGGTGCGGCGCGCCGGCGGGTTTCGTAATTACAACGCCACCCGACCCTGACGTTACGATTACTTGCTTTATTACCAAAAAATATATAAATCTTACGAATAAATTGACAATTTTTTTTAGAATACTATAAAAATAATGCCTTAACAGGTGTTAATTAAGCAAAAATATTAATAGGTATATAATAAATTCTTTACTTTTTATCCCATATCTGTGTGCATTCTCGCCATTACATGAAATGAAATTGCTCAAAATTTCATCCTGGGTGATGAAACTGGACGCCGACTTCTGTATTGCCAGAGAGGGGAAATTACTGAACCCACGACCAACGCTTTCACAACATAAAATGAATTTCTAACTTTACTTAATTTGCCATACTGTATTTAGTAACTAGGGTAAGTCAGAAAGAATTCTGATTACTGTTAAATGTCCATAAGAATTTTCCGCGCTCATATCCTTCACAATTATAATAACATTATAGGAGAGCGAAGTACCTAATAATTAGAAGTTCGTTATGTCGAAGAGAGATCCAAGTTAATAATTTTAAGTTACAGCTTAACTTAAGTGCATCGCGATTATGTATTTAATGAAAAATAAGTAATAAGTAGAAAATAATTTAGATATCCATGTGGAAATTTATATCCACTTAAAAACAATGCAAATATTTCCCCTAATAAACACCGCTATGTCCCAATACCATACCCGCGTCAATTAAAAATCTTACAAAGGCGAAAAATCGTTACAAGTTATTAAATAATGAACGTACGCAAGAGAACTACTCGAACATAACGGTTTCAGTCCCATGGACACATAGAAAGCCGACAGAAGGCTTATCTCGGAGACAAGACGACGCGCGACGATCCATTGCCTAGCTAGCTAGCTAGTACTAGCAACATCTCTATGAAAGTAACTCAAGTTGATTTAAAACTAAGTTAATTGGGGCTTACGTCGATCGACAAGATATTGCCATTATTGGGAATGCACTTCGGTATCTTTCAAGTCTTCCCGAGAGACAGTTATTTTGACAGGTATCTTTAGAGCACCAATTAATTTGAATATGTAACGGAGCCGACGAGTGTGTATTTCTGAGCGCGTCTCAATTTATGTGATTATATAATTAGATTTACAAAAAGCTTTGATAGCTGACTCTAAAAGTTTTAATAAACGCTTCCATATAATGGTGTCTAAGAAGGTATGTATTAATAAACGGAAATTTGCTTATTTATTTGTTTTTAGCTTCACGCTGTATCTGGCATGTGGCAGGGTAAGCCTGGTGTGTAGACACTCTGCTTATAAGAGCAGTACAACCATGCTTGATCATGTACAATATTAATGAATTCAAATCTGACTATTTATTAAATAATTTTGTAAACAAAATCACTAGCATAATATAAAAACTTTAACACTATCAATTTCTTTCCATACACTTAAATAATAAAATACATGGGAATACGAAAAAATTAAACTGATAAGTCTATTTTTCAAGTGTGTTTGCTTAATTCTATTGTTAAATATTAAACTTAGTTCTTCTACGTCACGCTTGAAAAGGCAAGTCGGGCACCATCCGACGCGACGGTCAGCGGATTACAGTACAGGCGCTTGTAACAGTGACGTAACGGTCGGTTTAAACCTGAACGACACTGATCCCAAATCTGAACTTCAAATTTTACGGAAGACCAATCACGGTAATTGGTAAATGGCAAATGAATCTTCCATTTACTTGGTATTGGTATAAAATTGGACAAAAAATTGAATACAAGTTTAAATACTACGGTTCATTGCACCTGTGGAGGGTGCTTGTTTGTCGTTTAGTCTCTTTTATAATTCCCATAAGAAATTGATTGAGAGATTATATATTTCACACCAAAGATCGAGAATATTGATGTAAAACAAAAGGTTACTGTATTTCAATGCGGTATCTTTCCATTATAATATACGAATTATCGCAAAATATGACACACGTTTATTTAAAAGGCTACGCTAAAAACATTTTTAAAGTAAACCCAAGGTTAATTACAGCATCAGTGACAACTCCTCTTACGTAACACACCTCCCGCGCACTCCGATACAGCCGTTAACGACCGTTCGGTGTTTGCTTGACATTGACATTATAATGAATGGCCACCGAGCTGCTGACTCACTCCACCGAAGATAAACTTAGTTTAAAGAGAGAAATTGCAAATACTCCTAACACCTTTCACTGATATATTTTTTATGGTTTTGTTAACATTTTCTAGTACTAATATATTATGTACATACGAAGGTTCTTTGGTGAGAGCCGTATTATTGATTTCTTCAGTCACGCCAGGTCATTAAGAATTGCAGTCGTAACGCTTGGCGCACTTCCAATATATCCTTGTTGGCTGACCTTCCATCCGCATCCGAGTCCTGAGCCAATTTCACAAAGCCTTAACGTCAAATGGGAGTCATAAAAATTGTCAAGTACGTGTCGTTTTATTCTTTATAGTTCTCTTTTAAAGGAAGTATCTATATATATTTTAAAACATTTATTATATTTGTAATGCAGACAAGCTACTTCAAAGCCATTGTATGCTACTTAGCGTAACTCAACGCTGTACTCTGTTTTACGAAATATTATTTGATAGCATTAGCTCTTAATAACTAAACAAAAGAAACTAAATACAAAGAATAACGAAAAAGAATCTTATAGAAAGAAATATTTACTAATTCTACGATACAATCTAATAAATTAATTGCATCACAATATCTCGAATGCGTTAGCTAGATCAACAGTATCACGTTTAGTATCTAGTAAACGTGTCGAAGAAATAGTTAGAGTATACGTTTTTAAAACGACTCAGGTTCAATGTGTGGACAACATGTCATACTAATCTATGGGCAATTCCTGTGTCCACTTGGATGTGAAGTAGCTAAAAAAAAATCTTTTTTGTATTAATTGGTTATTTTATAAATTTAATATTTTTTTATTTTATTTATTTCCTAGAGTAAATAACACAGCGAAACGATAAAGGTTAAGTGCCTAAAGTATACTTTACCTTATACTATGTAAAAACTTATTCACTAACTCGACTGACTTCAGTTATCTATTGGTCGTATTTTAGTGTCAATTATGAAGAATACAATGCCTACAGCATTTCTTCGCACCCGAGACCACGTTTTTGCGGTCGCGGCTGGTTAACGCTTCGTGCTGCGACGGCTACGAGCGCCTCGTGACGTGCAAACCGCAGCCTGTTCAGATCTATTTAAGATATCACACTTTATATTGATTGCTATTGCTTTTTCTTGTTTAGTTTCATACATAACTTCTTTAGCTAGATAAGCGGAGAGAACGTAGAGACGTAGACGTATACTCTCTTTCCTCTCATCTACCTACTACTATGAACCGCTTCAGGAACTTATGTCGAGAGTTTCTCTTGTTTTAACGTGATTTTCCCCACCATCGCCACTGTGTTTTAATGATCAGACTAGGTTTTCTTTTTCATATTTAACAACTTACAATTACATACTATTTGGCAATATTTTGCAATAGTTTAAGGTGATACGACCTTAACTAAACTAACAATAAACATTAACAATTTCAACTTATATATTTCTTAATAAAAACAAAACCTTTTCAACGTGTAAGTATCATGCATGAACAAACATAGACGCTTGCGCATATCACATATCAAAGTGTCCGCCTACCTCGCAGCCCTGCAAGGCCGCGGGCCTACGCCCCGGTTAGAAAGGAAGCTATTGTAATGCTCTGAATCACGAGCAACGGCGTCAGTGGGACTGCGCGGGAACGAGTAATGTCAAGACAACTGTGGTCTCCGAAGCCAATCGATATCCATTTATTAAAGAAGTTCTTCGATACATTTTTTCATTTTCTCATCTAATACTATTTTCTTAATTATATTCATATTTAATGTTTACGAAACACGATGTTGGGGCATACGCATGCCTTTATGGGGGAGACAGTGGGTCAAATAATAATCGTAGAAATATTTATGTTTCACTGGAACATCGATTTGGTCAGGTTAAATACGGCATTGAATGATCTGTCAACGAAAACGCAAATATTATTTGGGTGGAAAGAAAAAGCAAGATATTTTATTATTTTTTCTCTACATAATTTACAAATAATAAAGTAATGTATGACACGTTAAAGAAACACGTACAAATTTTTAAGTTCAGGTATACGTATTTCTTGAAGGTGTCATGCAGTAATAGTCTTCCACAAGACGCTTCTTATTCCGGATGGTACACAATGATAAAGATGACTAAAGCAACAAGTACCTACAATATATCACCATTGCATATGCGACATATCGTTATCTATAATTCTTTATAATATAATATTACAAATTATTCATTCACATATGTTTTTGTGTATCAAATAAAAACAGACGAGCGCTGTAATATCCAATGATAGGCGTAAAGTCTGTTATTACCTACCATATCATATTTATAACTTAAACTAGTGGACCCGAACGCGGCTACGCCCGCTTGAACTATACAAATATTTATTAAATATATTTATGAAATTATTTTCAGTTTTCAATAGAGAGATGCGTTAAGGGGGCTCATTTTGGGTGACGTTTTCTAACTTTGCAAATCGTTGCTTAGCGACGGTTGTTATTAACATGCCGGAATAAATTGCATGTCAAATTAATAAGTATTTTAATATATTGGTATATATCGAAAATATTACAAATATGACAAAAAAAAGTATGCTATGTTCATCCCGAGACCCTCAAGTATCGTATAAGAGTACTTTATCACAATTAAATTAGCGGTTTGGCCGTGATTGCGTAAAAGCTAGACAGACAGACAGAGTTACTTTCGAATTTATAATATAGGTAATGGATACGCGTCCAGAAACATCGTACTAATTTCATACTGAATGCCAAATACAGCTGGTGAAAACTGTTTTGATTATGTTTAATTTTAGCATATTATTGAAAAACATAAATTAAAGTTAAGTATATATCTGGAATTTAAATAAGAAAAATATATTAGATTTTAGACTCTAAAACAAGGTCTGCCTAATTCGCCAAATGACCACTTGTTCCATCCAAAGTAAGCATTATATAAATTCTAGAAACACGTACTAAGTGTGTTTTTAAATTTAAGTTATACTTAGTAATAAATAATGATTAAAAATCGTTATTTAATATATATTAAAAGTCAAAGCCGAAATACGAATAAGATCTGTTACTGATGCAGGATTTTTATGTAAATATAATTTAATAATAACAGCAAATTGCACAATAATTGCAAAATACCTACGAGTATATCTGCAATATATTAAATGACGTGATGTCGGCGAACTTTGTCCTTGCATTTTATTATCTACACGATTCACGTGTCACGCTGTTAATCAAATTTAATATCCTTTTAAAAAACCTTAAATTTTGTAATTTATATGCACTTCTTTATTTTCAGCTAAGCCAATATATTGTCTTATTACTTTTAAAGAATATTGCATAATGACTATTTCCTTAGTTTTCAAATAAAGATGTTAGGTTTCTACCGAACATAAAGTCTAGATAACAGAAATAATAATAAAAGTAAATAAAAGAGTGAATATTTCATCGATCGCGCGTCGATCCGTCAACGCCTGTTAACTGTCAACACGGTAGAATTAATCTCAATTCGTCGATCTTCTAAAAGANAATAATAATCGTAGAAATATTTATGTTTCATTGTAACATCCATTAGGTCAACAGTCAACGAAAATGCAAATGTTATTTGAGTGGAAAGAAAAAGCAAGATATTTTTTTTCAATAGCACCTTAAAGAAATACATACAATAGATTTTTTTTACTCTATATGTATTTCTTGAAGGTGTCATCCAGCAACAGTCTACCACAAGGCGCTCCTTATTCTGGATGGTACACAATGATAAAGACGACTAAAGCAACAAGTACCCATAATATATCACCATTGCATTTGACGACATATCGTTATCTTTGCAATATAATATTACAAATTATTCATTCACATATGTTTTTATGTATCAAATAAAAACAGACGATCGCTGTAATATCCAATGATAGGCGTAAAGTCTGTTATTACCTACCATAACATATTTATAACTTACATACACGTCCAGGAACTTCGTACTAATTTCATATTAAATGCCAAGTACAACTGGTAAAAACTTAATTTTGTTACGTTTAATTTTTGCGTACTATTAAAAACACATAAAATAAAGTTTAGTATATACTGGTATCTGGAATTTAAATAAAAAAAAATGGTCTATATTTTAGATTGTAAACTGTAAAACAAGGTCTGCCTAGTTCCCCAAACCACCGTTGGATGTAATCCAAAGTAAGTATTATATGCAGTCTAGAAACACGTAGTGTGTTTATATATTTAAGTTATACTTAGTAAAAAATAATTATTGAAAATTGTTATTTAATATATTACATTGTAGGCACACATTTATAAAAGTCAAAGCCCAAATACGAATAAGATGTCTTACTTATGCAGGATTTTTATGTAAATATAATTTAATAATAATAGCATATTGCACAATAATTGCAAAATACCTACGACTATATGACGTGATATGTGCGAACTTTGTCCTTGCATTTTATTATCTACACGATTCACGTGTCACGCTGTTAATCAAATTTAATATCCTTTTAAAAAACCTTAAATTTTCTAATTTATAAGCATTTTTTATTTTAAGCTAAGCCATTATATACAGCCGTATTACTTTTAAAGAATATTGCATAATGACTATTTCCTTAGTTTTCAAATAAAGATGTTAGGTTTCTACCGAACATAAAGTCTAGATAACAGAAATAATAATAAAAGTAAATAAAAGAGTGAATATTTCATCGATCGCGCGTCGATCCGTCAACGCCTGTTAACTGTCAACACGGTAGAATTAATCTCAATTCGTCGATCTTCTAAAAGAAAGTGTGGCGTCGAATTTCGCCACTCAACACACAATATATCAAATTCAGAAAAGAGAAGAGAGGAATGTCTTAACACTAGGTTCTCTCTTCCGACTCTCCCTAGAAGACAAAGTTTAAGCTGAAAATATGTCATAAGAGAGGCGCAACCTTAAAATCTTCATAAACTAACACCCTAAATAAAAATAGTATTTCTTTGATAAAACTCACATGATTCAGAAGCTGCCGTCGTCTTATCTCCAATATCAATGACGTAAGCGATAAGACAAATCAATCCAAATCTCTTCCGAGATAATGGTATAGAAATAAATATGTTAGAAAACTCTAGTGTTTCTAAACGCTCTTCAATTCTGTTAACCTTGCAGATTATCATTTTCAAAATCATAGGTCCGAAAGTTATCCATATATCATGTTAAATTTTATCAATAAAAGAATAATAATTTGATAAACTTGCAAATTTTTAAAAATATGGGAAAGTACATATTTTAAACATCGTTAGAAATTTGTAAAATTTTGCATGCTTAAGTATGAATTAGAGATTAGGTGCTCACAAAAGTTGAGAGGTGTTCCTTATGTAGATTTATTCAGATGATAGTTTTATTTTATAGTATACATTTACATTGTCTACAAAAACACGTTCTAATAGTTTTAAAGTTCAAATTCATATCAATTTGGTTGTGTCTTATTTTACTTAAATCAGCTTTACAACTTTCCCCCACAGCGGAGTTGATAGAGAGATCTCCTTCAAGATGAACCGTTCCCCACTGGCCGCCCGAATCACAGATGCTGGGCTTAGTCTTACCAGACCGGAAAAATAAAAATAATGGGTTTTTAACGGAATTTGTGAACAGGTTCGTGAAGTTTGAACGGGTTCTCATCATAGCCACAGACCACAACCAGTCATTTACAACTAAACACTATCCCAATGTGTCACTATGACTATACTTATCGTTATACTAATAAAGTTAACTGCTTATGACATAATAGTTTTTCCTATACAACAGATCACTATTTAGTTATCAAGCCTTAAATTGATGTTTTACATAACATGACATTACTTTAGCATTCCCACATTTTCAATGAACACGTTCACGTTTAAGAAATACCTATATAAAAAGATAAAGATAAACATAATGTACGTGGCGAGGGAACGCGGCCGTAATCTGTATGCGTTTAGTTACGCAACTAACAATTTCCTCAAATCATCTATTAGAACAGGTTGCCTTTTAACGTTACGAGAACCCGGAGGCAGCACGAGACGTCCCCGCTAGTTAATTAAGATAAGTGTACAACATTATTACAAAATGAAATTTTAATAATGGAGAACTGATTAATGATATTATTTCATTTATTGTACTGAGCGCAATAAAATCGATAATTCACAATGAAAATATCATTTGTCGGACTAAATTATAGACTTGGGTCTTGGAGCAAGAAAGGCGACCATTAAAATCGTTTTGGTATTTAGAGTTCCTTCGTTAGCGAGTAATAATTTTCTTTTTTTCTTCAAGTTAAAAATATATTTTTTATTTTATTAAATAATAGATTTAATTACACATGAACTTGTAGCTTTTTGAACTTTCCTTGTATAGAATCCTGTATTTTTAATATATCATGTTAATCAAGGAGCAAAAGTCACTCACATCAACCACCAACGACACGGAAGTACAAATGTACAAGGTGAGTTTTAAATTCTTGTGTTGTGGTCATGATCTCATATAGAATTAAAAATTAAAATCAGCTTATTAAAGAATTAATTAATAATTAAAATTCTGACGTCTTCGTTTCGTTGGCACGAGTCAAACTGGAAATACCTAATAACGTACTATAATTTGGTTATATAGAGAAAAACAGCTCGGAGAATAGAAGCGAGCGATAATACATATTTTTAAGGGGCCCCTTAATCCAGTTGGGTCACTAGTCCCAGGATCTGCTCTGAACTCCTTACTCTGCAACGCGATAATGGGACCAGCAACCGCACGGTGAACCCACAGAATAATAAAAAGGTTCTTCTATTATTTCTTTACTTCTATTTCGTTATGGCAATCAAAACAATAACTCAACGAGTGACTCTTCACTCTCTCTTCTATTATTGTGTAAAGATAAACTCATGTTATAATTTATCATAAAAATCATTTTGTATTATTGAACTTATTTAATATTTACAATTCTCATCGTTCAGGTCAATCCACTGAACCGGATCCGAGAACTTTATATAACAGCGCGGTACTCAATAATGAGATTTTTATATAAATTGATGAACCACGCGCAACCAAATTATAATGACTTATGATTGGAATGATAACAGTGACATTTTTACGAGTATTGCGCGCCTTTTGGTTATCGTTTAGAAAGCGCTTGCTCTACGAGTACCTGTACGTTAATGATTTACTTTTACATTATTGCTTAAATTGGACGCTTTGTGCCGGCGGTGGGTATATGTATAGAAAGTATGAAGTAATGAGACATAATTTGAAATCACGAAATCACTTGTCCGTTTCGATAGATCTCACATTCGATTCTATTAAAATCTAATACTCGTGTATAATAAAAATTATCTTAAATACATAATGTACATTTTCAAGTAATAGCATCCCGGAACTTGGGATATTGACAGAGAGAATCAATCAATATATGGACCGTTTATTTTGAAAGTGGTGTAAGTCCATTTTTGAGAAAAATGAGATATCACGTAATTCATGTTTAATTTAATGTAATGTTTTTATATANATTATTTCTTTACTTCTATTTCGTTATGGCAGTCAAAACAATAACTCAACGAGTGACTCTTCACTCTCTCTTCTAGTATTGTGTAAAGATAAACTCGTGTTATAATTTATCATAAAAATCATTTTGTTTTATTGAACTTATTTAATATTTACAATTCTCATCGTTCAGGTCAATCCACTGAACCGGATCCGAGAGCTTTATATAACAACGCGGTACACAATAATGAGATTTTTATATAAATTGATGAACCACGCGCAGCCAAATTATAATGACTTATGATTGGAATGATAACAGTGACATTTTTACGAGTATTGCGCGTCTTTTGGTTATCGTTTAGAAAGCGCCTGCTCTGCGAGTACCTGTACGTTAATGATTTACTTTTACATTATTGCTTAAATTGGACGCTTTGTGCCGGCGGTGGGTATATGTATAGAAAGTATGAAGTAATGAGACATAATTTGAAATCACGAAATCACTTGTCCGTTTCGATAGATCTGACATTCGAGTCTATTAAAATGTAATACTCTATAATATAAATTATCTTAAATACATAATATACCTTTTCAAGTACTAGGGACACACATTCCGGAACTTGGGCTATTGACAGGACAGAGAGAATCAATCAATATATCACACCATTTTTCACACTAAGTTAGAAATTTTCTATCCTAATAAGTACACGTCCAATAATGGCTGGGATTCACCGACACCATAAATATAAATATTTTTATGGAAGGGCTATGAACCAATAACTACTGTGCTTAGCGAGTTACGAAGCTACTGTAACTACGATGGCGTGAAATATTTATTTGTAATGAGATCTTATCCACTACGTGTATTACGTTACAGGCACAAGTCATATCTTATTGTTAATGTAACGTATAAGTTGGCACGGACACGGGGAATCCGACTGTCTAATTAATCCGCTCGACGGCCGCAAGCCGAGGTTAGAGTCCCGCAGGGGGCGCCCTTACAGTCGTCGACTTCCTCACTACCAACCACATAGTGCTTGCATTTCTTCAGGGACAGAGTACCCTCTTCTCTACCCAACCGGTAAAAGTCGCTGTAAAAGCCAATAGCGCTAATAGCATTAACCTCACGTTCGAAAAAAAAAGCGTATAAGTTACAATACACCAACGAAGATGATGATTTTCGCATAATCCAAGCGTACACGGATAACGTAGTTTTTTCATCAGATCAATAATGATTAAAATAATGAAATTACAGATTTATTTTATGTTTTTAATTTAGGCATAAATAAGGTATGAAAAATATCTAATTATTAAAATTAAAGTATCAACTTTATAGATAGTACAGAAAACCAAATGCGTAATTCACTAAACATAATAGCAATATAAACATTGTCAGTCGCGGACATTTCCAATCAGTTGCGAAAAGTTTTTTTATCAGTAATGTATAATTAAATTAATTATCATGAAGGCATTGTACTTCACTTATAAATTTGTGATTTCCCGTCGGTGCGGTGGCGAATCTTATCGAAGCAAAGGTCGTTCAATAAGTGATAACACATACAAAACTATTACGTGTACGTCAAAGACAAGAAAAAAATATTTATTTCTCTCAATACTAACTACTATATAATATACTTACGGAATGCTTCTAAAATATTAATTTCTAAAGTATTCCATAAGTATTAATTAGCCGAGTAGTACTAGGAACATGGGAATCTAGTGCCAAGGCACTCCATTCTCATTACGACACTTTCGTACTCCACTATCCGCCGAATTCTGGTGGCATTACGTGTTTAGTGACAGAACTTAGCGCTGCGCTTTTGCCTCGATACCAGAGCGAAGAAATGAAATATTTAATATTTAATTTAGTGGGAATCGAACCCACCACACGTTTGTGCCCCTACGCCATGACTGGCTTCAACATAACAAGTATTCACATAAAACACGTATAGATAAATTAATTGGCAAAGGTGTAGTGTCGCGTGCCGCGGCCGGTCTAAGAATGTAGCGTGCACCCGGCGCGCCGCCATGCGGTACAGACGAGCCGATAATGTGCTTACTTATTACACATTATTATGAAAATAATTGAACACCTTTAGCTTAAAAGATTTAGGTTAAATAAGGTAAATTGTTACAGATAGTCAGATATAGACATCGATTGACCTTTGAGAACACAGCAACGATGTGGAGGAAAGTCGCGTAAAAAGCATGAAGAGCCCCCGGAGTACATATATGAAGAGATGATGATAACAGTGGACGAGGCCAAATGATATGCAGAGACCGCTGTGTTTAGCGCTCCGTTCTCTCTTGTTACTCTTCAGGGTAAAATGTTGATTTCAATTAGATTGTACAATTTATATAGAATTTATAAATATAGTCTTTAAAAGATTCTTCTTAGGTTAAAAATTAAATAAAACGTAGCAAACGAAAATAATTTCCATGGTAAATAAAGGTGAAATAACTCACCAGATAAGGCGCGGCGATATGTTAGTAAGTTGGCGAGGAAGTGATAATTGGCAAAGATGTCCCGTATACGGGTACACTAACTACTGTGTAACGGTGGCTCGTAAATTCTATAAATTACACTGTTTCTTTTTAGAGCAATACGTTATTTTTTAATAAATATCTAGACATAACTAAGGTAAGACATAGTATAGTATATACACTGGTTTTAATGCCAGTTAAATATTAATATATGTTTATGAGTGTGTCTATTTACGTACTATTATCTTAGCAAATACTTTTACCAGCAGCTAATTATAATTCTAATTTATGTTGATTGACTCTTACTTTGTTTACTTTGTCTCGCGCAGCTCCTTATATGCAAAATAAGTAACATAACAAAAGTAAAAGTAACTATTTCACTTTGTCTAGTACTAGTTTACAGCTATGCTTTAGCTACAAGAAATTAAGTTGGAATGGAACTGTATCGCCCAGGAAAAAGATTTTTTTTATTAATCGACGAATTAATATTTTGATGTATTTTTCAACAGATAAAATAATTATTGTTATTAAAACCAAAGAATGATCTTTTTCCAAAAAATCCTAAAATGTTTTAAACTAAGAATTTCACAAAGAACAAACATACACAGTATAAAACAATGGACGACAATTTGCGTTAAAACATTATTACATTCTGTATCTACATATTACAAACAAAACGAGCCATTAGAGGAGGAAGTATATCATTTATCTCCCGGAAGTCGTACAGCCTGCAGCCTACGCGAGGATATCGATCGCGTGGCCTTGAAGCCAGGACCCACCCCACAGCCAGCTCGACGCCATACTAAGTTCATACTTGGTAATGTTCGGCACACGTGTTTCAATTTTAACTATTTTGATAAATATTTTTTTTTATTTTCACTTTCTGTATTGTTACGGATTTAGGCATAGAATATCTATTGTTAGAACTCTTCATTCATATTTTTTCTTATAATTTAGGAAATTGCCTACCTTTAAAACCAGCTCGATACCACTGAATTTCCTTTTCCTTTTTTTAAGAGTTAAACAAAAAGAATGCATTGCCATTAATAGCTTCTTCTTCTTCCTCCTGGCATTAATCGCGGCTATTGCCAGGGTCTGCCTTCCTACTCATCCTACTCCAATTTGCACGGTCTTTGGTTAGACCATCTATCTGTGGTTAGACCATTGGCTCTCATGTCCTGCATCACGACATCCAACCAGCGCTTCCTTGGGCGTCCGGGAGATCTCACTCCAGGAACATTGCCATTAATATCATACATTTAAAATCATTTAGGTTTCATTAACTACAGTTTTATTTATTTAAAGAAAAAAATGTATATAAATGTATGCTAATAAGTACTTACATATTATGTTTATATATTTCTTATTAAATTATAACATTAATAATATATAATTCTTTTCTTTCAATGCTAAGTGCTAACTAAGCTGATTACGACGACGGAGGTTGCGTGTTCACGATCTGTATGAAGTAAATTAACAAGCTTGTAATGCAGTATAGGTAAGTCTGGTAAAAACATGTGTATGTTATATATTTATTTATACTAGGGTGCTAAGGGAACTAATACATCTATATTAATGCTAAGATTGGCCAAGATCGAATAATTAAACTTTTTTTTTTAAATTAAAAATAAGTAATAAAACAATTTAAAGGGTCCATACATTTTGTAAGTATTTAATAACAAAAAAACAAATAAAAACATTAGCCTTTTCATTAGTCATCCATATTGTCGTAATAATTCGTCACAACGATAAACGTTACAGCTGAGATATAAAATAAATAAAATACTTTAAATAACTACGGAAACGAAAAAACAAATACACGTTAAATAACCGTTTTTTATTTTGAGATTTATGAATAAAATACATGCAAATACACTTTGTTTTGTTTGTATCTTGTTACCGTGAAGCTTGTTAGCTGCGAGCGACGATGTTTATTGTAATTAGGTACATAAATTAAAATTAATTTTAAATGTAGGTAAGAAATCAGGTAGACGATAAAGACAGGTAAGTGGAGAACGGAGTGTTTTAACTCTAGGTTTTTTTTGTGTATCTTATGTATGATGTGTAAGGTATTATAAAGACAGGTGCAATAAATTATATATAGACTATAGCATAGTTTTCATACAGAAAACTATTCTTCACTATTACGATAGCTCAGGGGCACAAGACTGTAAACGCGACAGGTTGTGGGTTCGATTCCAAGAAATGAAATATTTAATATTTTCATAATATGAAAATATTAAATATTTCTCTCTGATGCGGAGGAAAAAGTGCGGAGTTGAATTACGCCAATTACCGCAATGCCTCCAAAATTTAGCAGAATTTTGGATGATTTATTTCCAATATAACTCATTCATTTATTATAATTTTACAGAAAGTGTAGTGTAAGTAGAAGTTGTTGAAATATAAAAGCAGGATTTTATATGGAGTCTTCTTTATTGAGTTGGTCTTGTTTAGTTTAAACTTACTATCTATATTTAAGTATTAGAACGAAATAATGTTATACTCAACATATATCTTGTGGAACTTATTTACTGAAATACAAAATAAAATATCCCCTACATCCAACTAACATGTAATTGTATCGAACAAAGAAAATATAGAACAAAAGCTTGTGTAAACAATAGTAGCCTTTAGGCGGCCATTATATCAGCTGTAATTTAAAGGTTGACTTACGAAAGGAGAAANTAACGCGACATGTTGTGGCTTCGATTCCAAGAAATGAAATATTTAATATTTTCATTACATCTCTCTGATGCCGAGGAAAAAGCGCGGAGTTGAATTACGCCACTTACGGCAATGCCTCTAAAATTTAGCAGAATTTATTTCCAATACAACTCATTCACTTATTATAATTCTACAGAAAATGTAGTGTAAGTAGAAGTTGTTGAAATATAAAAGCAGGATTTTATATGGAGTCTTCTTTATTGAGTTGGTCTTGTTTAGTTTAAACTTACTATCTATATTTAAGTATTAGAACGAAATAATGTTATACTCTACATATATCTTGTGGAACTTATTTACTGAAATACAAAATAAAATATCTCCTACATCCAACTAACATGTAATTGTATCGAACAAAGAAAATATAGAACAAAAGCTTGTGTAAACAATAGTAGCCTTTAGGCGGCCATTATATCAGCTGTAATTTAAAGGTTGACTTACGAAAGGAGAAAAATAGATATATTCAGAAGTTAGTAGGTTCAAATTTGTGAAATCTTAACCTAATTACTTTATTACCATATAAAATTTAAGAAACATGACAGCTTATCGAGTCGACCAAGTATAGACGCGTGATTTAGAAGCTAGGCGGACAATCTACACGAGTCATCTCATTTTGCCTCATGTTCACCATTTAGAGGAAGTTGTGGGCGAAGTTGTCATTTCAACTAATATAAATCAAATTTTTTTAGGATTTTCCAATCTAAAAACATTCTAATCGAATAGAATAGGCTTCAAATACTTATCGTATAAAAATTATATGTATAAAAAAAACATATAAACATTACCATTGAATGAGGAGTCGAATACTTTCAAGCGTTACTAGACTACCTGGCTTGGTCTATTCCGAGAAGCACGTACGTTCGACAGGTAGATAATATATTGAAAAGGTATACAGATTCTGTAACTGGTTTAAAACCTATAAATACAGAAAAAAAAGAGAGCGCAACCCATTGTCATCGGTTTTTTTAACGGAAGCCGTTCTTAAAAAGGCAATTTTGTTTATGGACCGCACGTAAAAGATATTTCTTTATGTAAATCAATTTTATTTGCCATCATCAAAGATGCCGAAACTTTTCAAATTCTAGTGAATTGGACTTATTATTTATAATATTTAGATTTTGTTTGTACATTTTTGATGTCGTTTGACATAAGAATGTATATAAATAAATAAATCTTTTAATCTTTTAATCTATCTAAATGACAATCAAAATTCTCTTAAAAATATTCGTTCATTTAAATTTTACCGTTATCTTTAAAATCAAAGCAGATGACAGAATAACGAGACATGCATGAGGTGCATATGCATACGTACAGCTAGCGCAACATAGGTAGGTACCTGTTACAATGAATAATTACGAAATGCACTTTGCACACGAGCGTACGTCGCGTTCGAACTATTTCCGCGCGTAACGCTCATTCAGAGTTCGTCAACTCGCGATTCAAATTCAACTGTATAGGAATGTTAATATAATATTACTTAGTTATTAACAGACATCAGTTTTATTAATTTTTTTGTATATAATCTGTGGTTAAGTATTAAGAAAAAAATTAAGCAGCGATCGTAATGTAACGCGACGTTGTGGGTTCGATTCCCAATCACTCCCCATGGATTATTATTAATTAATCTTTACATGTTTTTGCTCTAGTACCAAGACAAAAAACGCGGCGTTAAGTTCCGCCACTCAACACGTAATGCCCCGAAAATTCGGCGGAAAGTGTGAAACGGAGTGGAGTCTTAACACTAACTTCCCTCTGTCTACCCTACTAAATGCGGGATACAGCGTGAAGATGAAAAAAAAACTAAAAGAATAGATATTTTTGTGTCATAAATTTTATATAGGTATAAGTGATAGATAGATTCTTATAAAATAGTTCCTAATAATAAAAACCATTTGCTTTAACTAATATTAAACCCTAAAAAAAAATATTTTAAATAGAAAAAATGCAAAAACAGCACACACTATTATCTTCATATTAAAAGACAGTGTGAACTCGGAATGAACTACAAATGCCACCACAGTGTTAAAACAAATGTTCTTTCAACCTTATAATAAAATTAAGTTTCTCGCGAGTAAACGTGTGAATAATGAAAGAAAACAAAGGACTGAAACGCATAAATAAATAATAACTGCGACAGCAACGGAAGTGACATTGAAAAGCAGGTCACTGATAACCTAGCATTTAGCTGTTTTCATTAAAAAAATCTTATAGCAAGCATTAGTGGGCCGACTCGTGTATCCAATGACAAGCTGTTTACTGAACTATTACAATATAGATTTTTATATTTATAGCGAGGCATATTTTTTGTTCGATTTTATATAGGTACCTTTTATTGTCGTCGTTAATATTTCTATTAAAATATGTAAACGTGTAATTTTATCTTCATTACATATTTTTACTAAAATAATAAAAATGTAAAAGAATAGTTAAACGCATTAATAAGACTGAAAGAATGTAATGAGCACAAATTTAATAATTTTAGCAGTAAGCTGTGCAAAGTTCTATAAGTCACCTTCCAATTTCATCATCAGACCATCTCGATGGTACCATAACATTGTACTGTCATTTAATCTACATAATATTGCCAAGGTTCGTGATGATACAACAATACTAGCAGTGCGTGGAATTCAAATTCTTAGATCTTATTACATATGTAGCTACATCTCGACCATATAAATATAAAGCGTGTTAATAAATAATACTAATATTTATAAATACTAAAATAGATAAATAAAATAAATCAGCTTCACGCTGTATCCCGCACACAGCAGGGTAGGCAGAGGGAACCCAGTGTTAAGGTACTCTGTTCCCCACTTTCTGCCGAATTTTGGAGGCATTGCGTGTTGAGTGGCAGAACTCAACGCCGCGCTTTTCCTCGACACAAGAGCGAAGAAATGGAAATATAAACGTAAATAAATATTTCACTTCTTCGAGTGGGGATCGAACCCGCAACCGTCGCGTTGCAGTCACACCCTTATGCCGCTGCGCCACGACGGCCACAATATATATAAATACTATAGAGTTAATAATTACAGAAACCATGCAAAGCCAGGTCAAACTCTAGTCTAGCCGACTCCAAAGAAAACAACAGCGTAAATCACAGCCAGTGTCGTCTGTCGCGTTACATTTCACAAGGCAGCCGACTAATAAATTCATTTAGCGGCAAATAGGTCAGCACACAATAAAATGCATATAAAGCTGTTCGACCGGTCGAATTGCATCCGTAAATAATAACCGATGGCGAGATGGAGACGTCACCAGAGAACGGTGTCACACTCCTAGATACATAGAAATGGTCGACACCAACGTTTATTGGAAATGCGTCCTACTATTTTAGCAAGTGGATTTAATAGTACTTTCATCTCGGCTTTATAGTAAGTATTATGCTAACTTTCTATGTTATAATTGAATTGGCATTGATGATTTCAATATAAGAAAAAAAAATACAAAGGTTCGACATGAATGTGATTGTAATAAACATTTTGATGTTATGTAATATATTTTTTTTATCAGGAAGTTTAAAATCTGTTCGTTAGTTCGTTCTTCGTTATAGCATATCGAGATGGGTCTGTGCGGAAGTTGCACATTTTTACTTTATTGGTGTAACTAAAGACAGTTTACAGCATTATTTTTATACTGACTGCATGCACCATACGATTAAATTAGAATAAGGAAGTGTGAAGCGGAACATAGTAGCGTGATTTTTTTCACAAAAGGGGTTATTGCTTATTTCTACCAAATAATATTAGAGTAGAAATTAATAAAATTAAAGTTATAATAAGTATCGATACACCTTTGAATATTGCTCGCATTTATTCGATAAGCAAAACACAAAACAAATACCTAATTATTATGGACGCCTTATTCTCCAATTCCTACCTATTTTTTTTATAAAGTTTCTCTAATATATTTTTTTCTCCTGAATAACATTCGAACTGCCGACGAGCGTTAAGTGTTTACTAAATAAATAACTAGTAGTAAAAATATAAATTCAGCTATTTGTTACTATTTAAAAATTAATTTCGCAATACCTACCGCCAATCTTCAGTCAGTCTGTCAATTTTCATTAGGCGACAAAGGACAATTTTAGTGGTAAAAACTTTAGATAGCTTATCACAAGGTCGTTAAAAGCCGTCACCAGATAGATATTGCTTATTAAGCGAAACAACGAAATGTAGCAATTCGATATACATATTATGTACCTACGATCACACGCAAAACAATATATGTTAGGCAACAGATTAAAAATAAATGCCAATGTTATCAATATTAATAAAGATGTTTCATTATTAGTTGAGTAAAATAAATTACATAACGAAAATTAATATTTCAAAATTTATTTAAAAATTAAATTAAATAAATTGTCGCTAAAATCGCATATCATAATTACGTTGTATCATCGTATTAAATATTCGATAAAAATTGACATTACTCGTGTGTCCCTACGTGGCCGATAACGTGAATTTGGTACGCATGTATAAAATTATATAGACGTATACTAAAAAGGTTATTTTATATAAAAATATTACGATCAGCACAAACATTTCCTGTGCTACTAAATATGACTACTTAGTGGCTGTTTTAGTCACAGAATTTTCCAGTGAATCCACTTTTGGACTATGTAATGAATGACTTTATAACATTGTTACAAACTGTTTTATAATACGTTAATATACCTACATAATATTTTTATCGTTTCATAATTGCTTACTTTTTACGTT
This sequence comes from Heliconius cydno galanthus, assembly GCA_036379175.1. Lineage (NCBI taxonomy): Eukaryota > Metazoa > Arthropoda > Insecta > Lepidoptera > Nymphalidae > Heliconius > Heliconius cydno. The sequence goes on from JAKRZM010000545.1 coordinate 53,941, forward strand.
ATTCTCTGGGTAATTTACGATATACATCGATAAGCAGGCAATCGTAACATTACTACAATACGTCGGGAGTTTGGACTAAGTAAACGTAACTGACCTCCTGTATGCAGCAGCGTGCTAGAGTGCACAGTGCCGTCCTTGTGGAGCAAGACATGGCTTAGCTCCGTGGGTAAATAGTAAGCATTCCCCTCGTCCAAACATTTCTGGTAGCAGCGCGAGGCCTGGTAGAAAAGGGCCCACGCGTGCTCCTCGCTAATATTAGAGTTGAAGGCCTGGAGTATCTGCTGCAGCGTGAGGCAGTCGGCGGCGTCCAGCGCGACCTCGGTCCCGCCGGGCGCCCCGCTCGCTTCCTTGCGCATCATCGCGCTACCCCGCCGCCCCCGGGCCCATCATCGAATCACACCACTTACAAATATACAAAATATCACTGCACCGGTGGAAACTGTCAATTTTTTACACTAAAATGTAACGGCGAAACAATTTTTTTGCCCAAAATCATAACAAAAAGCGTGTACTGTCAACTACACCCCGAAACGTCACTGTCAACGTTGACTGAAGTGGGTGGTGTAATATTTCCCCGTGTTTTCGCGAGAGCGCGTGCGCGGGTCCGCGGCGGGCGCCACAGTCACATGTACTCTTATCGGCGGCTCGGGCCAAACTAGCGAGGCGAGAGCGACTTGGCGAACGCGAACAGCGACGGCACTTCGCGGTGCCTACTCGCTGGCGATCACTATCTAAAGCTACCGGCAGGAAGACACCCTTCAGTTAAGGCTTTGAAATAAACTGACTGAAAGAAATTCATATCATATTATTTATTGTTAAACGTATCGAGATCCCAAATTCAAAGCAATAAACAACAATCAATTAATGAACGAAATAAACAACAAAATATTGGTATTTTTTTACGGACTTGTTAATTTTATTTATTGTTTACTAAACAAACATTAAGCTTCCGTAATTAGTTTTCAATGATAAACCAGAAATTATCGTTTAATGATATATGTTTTAATCCTTTTGAAAAGCCTCATTTATTTTGAATCTTGAAAGTATTAAACAGATTCAATAGGTCATATGTGTTCCAATAACCTCTATGTAACACTTGCAGTTGTACCTACGCTCTGGAACCTGACTTAATAGAAGAAAGCTCTGGAAACCTACTTAACAAATAAATAAAGTCTCTGCTTCCATAGCAATAAGCATAATTATATGAACTGTACATTGAAATATAATAAAATATCTGCATTACACGAAAACATGCCAAGTAGAACACTAGACTCTTTTACTTCAGCCAACGCCACTAAAAATTAAATATGTGAAGATAAAAAAATATATATGTATCACAATAAATATATTAACTGAGGGCGTAGCGCAGGGGCACAAACAAGAATGCGACTGTAAAGGCGACGATTATAACTTCGATTCCCACACGGGGAAATTAAATATTTCTTCTGGGAAGTGTCTTAACGGGAACGGAGTGTCGTCACATTGGTTAAAAATACTTAAAATTCTTGCAATATTATCTTTGATTAAAATGATCTACTAGGCTTAATCAAGTTCGACTATATGTAGATATAAAAATTCTTTATGTACTTAATCTTATCTTATGTTTATAATAGAAAAACTACTACAGCAGAATCAAAAGATTAGCGTTAATTTTTTTATTATCTTTCCTGCACTATTATCTAACATTTTTAATAAATACACTTACTACTAACTTATTACTACTAATTATTGACCAAATCTAAACAAACAAATTTAATACATTTATTAAATAATTTTGAACGTCATATAAGTAAATAAAAAGCGAAGTATTTTTGTTTATTTTATTTCTTTGCTCTGGCAACATGACAAAGAGCCACTTTGAGTTCCGCGATTTGTCTCAAAAATTAAGTGGAAGGTGGGTTATGGAATGTCTTAACACTAGGTCCCCTCTGCTTACTCTGCTATATGCGGGATACAGCAGGAACCTAAGAAAATCTCGAATGCGAGTAGGATTCATCCAGTAAGGGTTCTGTACCAAATTCATAATTGTAACGGGAAGTGCGCAGAACCCTGGGCACGGAGTGTCTTAACTGGATGTTTCTTTGCTTACCCTGCTATGTAGGAAAAAATATTTTTTTGTTGCTTGATCTTTTAGAAACAGATAGGTATAGGAACATGAAAATAATAATTGTAATCTTCGTCGTAATAAAATAGTTGCATAGGCATTCTAGACATAAATACATAATGCGATATGACCGCAAAAGTGATACCGCGGAAATAATAAACCACGAAAAGGAATAAGACGATCGATATTGTGTGATACAGTTAAATCTCTCTCCGTCCCAAACCAGTTTTGATCGTTGATAAGCCAACAACATTTAAAATAAAACACTTGCACTGTTTTAAACTATTATTTTTTAAATAAATTACTTGTAAAAGAGGCGGAGAAGCTTTTTCAGTGTTTTAAGGGTATGCATATTATCCTAAATTACTTTACATTATAGATAAATATTTTATTTATTATTCTTATTCTTTGTTCTGGTAACAAATCAAAACACGGCGTTCAGTCCCGCCCCTTAACACACAAAGCCTCCAGAAGCCTTCGTGAACCCCAAAGCGTGAAAATGGGAAACGAAGTGTTTTAGCACTAGATTTCCCCTGTCTACCCTGCTGTGTGCGTGATACAGAGTGAAGCTAAAAAAAATATTAAATAATGCACGCTGATTTCATACGATAATGAATGAATCTATGGTTCACGTGCAATGCAACTCTTAGGTAGTGTTTTTTAAACCACCTGCCACGTGGCAGTACGTACACGTACGTATTCGTCTTTAAAATAAAATACGAAAACACTGAAGTAATTTCAAAAAATCCTAATAAATTCAGCCAATAAGCATAACGTGTATGACTCTATTCAGGAACATTATTTGACTTTCACGCAGGATAGCTATCATTTGATTGAACATTGATACTGAAAAGAACAACTGCTGAGTTTTTGCCAGCCCTTATCAGCTGAACTGTCTTCCAGCGACGGTTTAAAAGTACCTGCCTGCTTGTAAATTTTTATTAATACTTTATGATCTTTTTTAATTGCATTCTCAGTTTTGTAATTTTATTTTGTAGTCTTTTTTATTTCTGTTACAATTATTTTGTCGTTATAAAAAAGCAATCGTAATAACGTAGTCTGTCATTCCACATGTAATGTATAGATTAAAAGTAGTTAAGTAAATTTTCCTCGACCTCGGAATCGATCCTACGATCGATCGGCCACTCTTGCCACTGGACTGAAACGAGGTCAATATTGCAAAGCTCACAACGGAACACTGCTCAAGATATATTTTATGATATCAAATTACTAGAATAATATAAATAGTACAATTTTAATTTGGTTAAACTTTCGAGTCTATAAGAGTAAATTGCCTATTTACCTCTTCGGCGACAAGTCCAAAGACAATATGATTTCAACGGAGGATTTTTAAATGTTGTTGATTATCCTCCTCCATAAAGTAAGTTAATTTAAAAGAAAATAAACAGTCATGCCCATGCAAACCATAAAAATAACAATGTAATGTGTACCTATTTTCTTTTAGATATGCTAATGTGTTAAGAAAATAAGCGTAAATTCACTAAGAGTTTTATTGTGAATTATGATTGAAAACTAAATGGATTAAATTTTACAACTTATAATCACGTTAGAATACTGTATGTAGAAATAATTAAGAAAAAACCTTGAAAAAAAAACCTTTACACGAACAAATCTATTCAAAGCTAAAGTCAAAGCTAATATTAATAAATGATAATACATCCCCCAAGTGAGAACCGAACCCACGGTAACACGCTTGTGCCCCTGGGCCACGGCAGCTTCAACAAGTACCTATATTCTTCTATACTTATAACTTAACCATACCAAACTGGCTTCACTGTTCACTAAAATAACTATCTATATATTACAATAAACAAAGAAATGCACTGTAGATCATCAGTGACATTAAATATACTACGTAAGGTGCTGCATTCCTGTGGAAGGCATGCGAAGATAATCCACAGAACAAAAACTGTACATAACTATAGGCCATCAGCTGTTTCATTCAATTAGACAGCAACTGCAAGGTTGTCGCGAGCGCGAGACAGAATGAATAGTGTTTTTGCTGACATCTGTCGTCTTGGAACTTTAATATCTTATAGTTTATACAAAAGTAATGCAAATAACTTACTTAAATGTGTTATGTTATTTATAGCTTCAACTAGAACAAACAAAAAAAAAATATGAAATATTATAATCAGCTTCACGCCTTATCCCGCACACATCAGAGTAGGCAGAAAGAATCTAGTGATAAGGCACTCAGTTCTACACTTTCCGCCGAATACATTCGATGTTTACTATTTCTGAATAAATAGATGCCGTTATGGCACAGTTGTAATAAATTTGAAAACACAATTTGAATGCAAATAATGGGTGTAGGTTCAATTCCTAGAATAAGAAATAAGATTTGAAGAATAAGAGTTGTTAATATTTTTAAACGTTATACTGATTATTTAAGATATTTATTTGTTTTTGGCAGGAGAAATTTTGTTTCACAAATTTTATAATTTTAAAAATCTATGGTGATGTTTTCGGATATATTAAGTAAACTAAACATTTATTACACTTTGACAATGTTAAGGCACCAATCATGGTGATGTCTAATTAAAATCTAATATGAATATATATTAGGTTATTTAAATGACACACAAATATCATTTGCAATATTTATTTAATTTCAATACAGTAATTATCATAATAAATTTATACCAGTCTCTAAAATACTTACTTCGGGCCAATGCACCTTAAATTTAAAAAATCTTCACTTACAACACTTTTATTGGATAATATAATATACATATTGCTACCATTATCAAGTAAGGCATGAATAACCATATCTTATACTTAGGAATGTGTAAAATAAATTAAAACACTAGCTCGTTTGACAAATATCTAAGTCACCTATAATAATAATTTTAATCAAAAATGTTAATGAAATATCATTAAAGTTCAATAAACCTGTTTTAAAAAACTGGTACTTTTTATAAATATTTAAAATTAAAATTTGCATGAATTGGAAAGAATTTTTGTCTACTATAAATTTATTCTATGGAATTTCACAACAGTATAGATTCTATTTAAAAGGAGTAAAAATAATTAACTATAATAAGAAGATTATTAAAGCATGTATGTAATATATAAATTATTAATACTTGAATTAAATGTTGACTCTAGATCATAAAACATCAATAAAATAAAGTCAATACTGATATCAAATAATAAAAGTATGCTAAGAATAACAGTAAGTAAGTCATATCTGACATTCAGTATATTTCCCATAAAACGCATTTTTTTAAGTTATATACCTTTTATTCTGAAACTATGCGTATTTAAATTACATAGAATTACATTAAATTGATAATAATTTTTATATATATTTAATATCGCTTTTGTTCCTTTTTAAAACTACTAATTTATAAATAATAACTAAATATGTATTATTTAATGAATGTATCGCGTGTTTAATAATAAAGAAGTAACTTAATTATTTCTATTTTCAAATTTCTTTTAAAATTCATGTTTAATTTATTTTTTGGCCTGCATTCCATATAGCATATCATTATTTTTGTATAAACGCAAAATTAAGAATTTTCACTTGACAAAGCTATTTCAGTGTTACTATAATTTCTTATTAAACATACAACGTAATTAAATTCCAACATAAAATTTGCCTACTATATTATTTCTTCTTCAAACTCCACAATGGGTCCAAAAAGTTGAGAGGATCTTTCATATCACCACTTTTAAGTCCGGGAGCTTGTTTCATTTCTTCAAAGGATTCTTTGGAAAATTTAGTTTTGCTTGAAGTCGTTGGTATTGCGGGGGAAGGAGTGACTGGGGGTAAAATGGAGGCACCACTTGCTACTGATACCGCTTCGCCGTTGAAATTTGTTGTACCTGCAATAATTAAATTAATGACTTTTTTTGCTTCACTTTGTTTCCCGCATATAGCAGAGTAGACTGAGTCTTCCCAATGAAATGAAAATAAGTGATTCAAGTGAGTTATCAGATGAAAGGACTCTGGCTAATAAGTTAAGCCTGAATTTCAGAAAAAGCTTTAGATCTCCATGAGCCCGACTCGGGATTTTTTTACCTACCAGAACAAAGCACTCCTTGCACGTAGTAAAGAACAGTTCGGTATGCGTCTGCCAAGTATTTCGTATCTTCTAGAACATTTGTCCGGTGCTTATATAAGTTGATGCAAGCAGCGTCTAACATGTCTGTGAATATAAATTGCATTTATTTTTTGTTGCCAGATCTTTTTTAGTCTTGTAAATTATAACCATTTTTTTTCGAATTCGAATATACTGAAAAGATGAATAATATAACGAAATATGAAATGATAAGAGAATGTTTAATTTTTTTGATGTTTGACATTTAGAAATTAAAAAAGAGCTAATTTAGGTACTACTGTTTCGAATATGAGCATAGCTGAAATTTCGCATGTACATACATGCCAAATTTCAGCTCAATCGGACATTGGGAAGTGGCTAAAATTTAATTTGTGAACCTTCACATCGAAACATACATACAAATCAAGTTTAATAAAAGCTTTTAAAAATCTTTTTAATCTAATAATCTTGGAAGTCGGCGTTAATGGTTTCTATTGTACCTACTATCATAATTTGTTCCAAATTTACCGCATCATATTGTCGCTATACTATATACTACTGGCTCACTCACCCGCGAGGCGCAGGTCCCCGGCGCGCACCTGGCATAACGCCAGCAGCAGCAACGCGAGCACGGCGCTGCGGCCCGCGCCGCTCGCGCACTGCACGCACGCGCCCGCCAGCTGGTTGCTGACGCGCCCCGTGTACGTCGCGCACAGCACGGCGTCCGCCAGCAGCACTAGTGGTGGGCACACCACCCTGTGTAGGATACAATGTTGTTATTACTATAACATGCACTTATACTTTACCAATTTTTTAAATTTACAAATTGTCAATTACAATAAAATTCTATCAGTAGGGTTAAAATATTCTTTACTTAGACAAAATTATCTTATTTCATATTTAGATATTAAACTAATTACATATATTCACAATAAGATTAACTTTAATAAACAAATTAAAACAAAAAAACTCATCTGCTTAAAAATAGATTCTCAATTAAAAAAATCAACTCACTTAGCAGGATACACGTTAATCTGGTAGTGCAGCACTTTTGACACGTTCTTTCCTTGCGCAATAGTGATGTGTCGCTCCGTCCAGTGAACAGTGCACGTCACTTCATCGAGAGTGACCCGCAATCCCGAAGAGAGTTCCAGACACTGGCCTTTTGCCGTTGGCCAGTAGGCTTTACCTTGCATCTAGAATTTGGACATAATTATACATTATACATATAATGATGTACAAAATGTCACTACTGAAGACATACATGGGGACTGGAGACTGGACATGTACTGGAGTAAATGTTGGTTGTGAGTTCAAGCTCTGTTAAAATCTCATGTCTATATATCCTTCAATACTACTATATATATTCGCAAAGTGGCGGGCAACAGCTAAAGATCGAGCTCAGTGCCGTGCCATTGGAGAGGCCTATGTCCAGCAGTGGACGACGACTAGCTGATGATGATGATGATGACTACTATATATTTATAGGTATACTAATATTATAAAACAACTAGTTTAGTAGTAGTTTAGAATTGAGAAAATGTTTTTTGTAAAGAGTCCATTGTTTCACCGGGGAAGGCTGTGTGAGCTATATTTAATTGCCCAAAGGGCGTGCGTGAAATTACATGCGTGAATGTCATATCACATGAATGGACGTAATGTCACAGATGTGGATGTGAGATATCATGTATCGTACATACCTCTATTTCACTCAACAAACAGACAATGCAAGCAATCTTGTTCTCCAGCATTGCCTTCCAAAAAATGGTGTATTCGGCTTCGTCTGGACATTTTGATATCACTAAAGGTACGCACCAAGAAGCCAATTGCTAAAAAGACATTATTAAAGAACATATTATACATAATTAAACAGATGCAATAAAAGTAAAATAGCATTTTCATTTTACTCAGACATTTCCTTTTGTCAATATTCATAGTTCTATGTAGTACACAATCAAAACATTTTTTAAGTAGATAGAAATTAACTTTTCAAAAAATCTTTAAAAAAATTAAGGCGAACAAGAAATATATCCTACCGTTAACAAAATGTTAAGCTAGCTTCTTTTGTTTGTTAAATGTAGGTTATACATAATTTACCTTGTAATACCGTAGCGTTTGTCGCTCCGTTCTCTCTGACTACCCCGCTAGGGATAAAGCGTGAAGATGTGTATGTATGTATGTATGTATGTATGTATGTATGTATGTATGTATGTATGTATATATGTACGTACCTTGTAATACGAGGCATTTATATACGCATCGGGATCAGACTTGAGAGTCAGTCGAGAATCATCGTAAGGCACCACTTCAGCCACTATATTGCCGGAGGAATGCTGCATCGCTTTGTTTTTAGATCTGCTCATGTTTTCTTTTGCCTAAAATATGTATTAAAATTTATTATATTAAATTTATTTAAATAAGTCAACTGCTGTTTGTTTTTTATTTCATAATTTAAAATGTTTAAGTATGCAATCGCATAAGCATATCTCTTACAAAAGGATCTTGTAGACAAAGATATAAAAAAAATAAAAATCTTTTATTATCAAGCAACATAGGCTCATAGTAAGTGGTTGCTAATTAAAATCTCCCGACACAAAAAGCTCTAAAACAGTTAACAAACAAGGACAGAAAAGCTGATAATTTTCAAACAGCTAAACATATTTGCTTGAATCATGGCTAAAACACTACTTACTTTAATTCATTTTCCAAACAAAAAAACTGAATCAAAATAGGTTCGTACTTAATCAATATAAAATGAACCTATTTGGATCTATGATGCTTCAGATAGTTATACAGATACATATATGCACTTATAAACACACACAGACACCTTAAAGTCAAAGTGAAAGAATTTATACATGCTTCACTTTTTAAACTTATAACATCTTTTTAAATCCTGTTGTTTTAGTAATTATTATATATTGATTTTTAAAATGAGAATTATTATTTGAAAAGAAACTAACTAACCTGTACATCTTGGAAGATCTTCCATTTAGCATCTAAAACAGTTATGCCGCTAGGTGTTCTATTCGTCAACGAATCTGTTAGTTTTTGCAGATTCTTAACTTCCTGCGTGAATTGATTCAAGAGACTTGGATCAGAGAATATCTCTTTTTTTGCCGGTCTTTCTATAATTTCAGGTTTTGGCACTTGTTTGACTGGCTCTAATTTTGGTACCGTAGGCTTAACAATGGCTTTTTCGGATATTTGTGGCACTTTTATTTCGGGCATAAGTGGTTTTTGTTCTACGGAGAAGTCAATGTCGGATAAAAGATCAAAGGTCGACAGTTCTTTATTATCTTCTTTGGTTAAAGTTTTGGTTTCTGGAATCTCTTTTCGACTATTTTCGAAGGGAGTTTCAATTGCTTTTTGGTCTTTTTGCTTAATTTCTTTTGGTTGATTTTGATCGACTGTAGTATTAGATGGATAATTTTGATTGTTTCCAATATTTGACTGACTCGATAAAATATTTTCTTGATAATTTTGATTTAAGCTTACATTTGATTGATTCTGATTAACTGCAATGCTTGTTACATAATTTGATTGAGAATTTGAGGGGTTGTTTGCATATGTGTTTTGGTCCGCGACATTTTCTTTCGCATTTGTAACTGGAAAGGAAAAAATAAATAAAACTAAAATATTTTGTTGCTTTAAAACGTTTATTCCCATAAATATCACAATTTTCTAACTACAGACTCTACTAGAGGAACATTAGAACAAATTAATATACCAGATTTATGTACGTTAGTATTTACAACAAACTCTTACCTTGGTTGCTTGAATATGTAACACTTGAGTTATGAATCTGTCCAGACTGCATGTAAGTGGAATTGTTCATATTGGCCCCATAATTAGTTGTGATTTCTACAGATTGGGTGGCTATTGGTATTTCATTTGCCTGATTCGTCGCTGTCAGGTATCCATACGGTAAATTATAGTAGGTGGCATTATTATCAGCGGGCATTTGAGGAATTTCAGAAGGAGATTGAACAGTTTCACAGGCGCCAGCACTTGTATACGTTCCGGAAGCACTCCAATTTTGATCTTTTCCAGATTGCTCCACATTTCCATAATTAGAGTACGTATTTTGCGACCCATAGTTGTAGTCGTAATTGCCACTCGTAGCATTAAACGTATAGCCAGGATGATTTTGGTACATTTGTCCATAGTTAGTTTGTTCTGTGTATTGAGTATTTTGCGGAAATGTCTGATCAGGATAACTTATCGGATTTTGCTGATTTAAATGCTGATAAGTGGGAACGTTTGAAGACAATGCTTCACCTTTTGCGTGAGATTTTATAGGCTTGTCTAAAGCATCTAATTGGGATAGGTTCGGATCTGGCACATTGTATGTTTGCCCTGCACTAAGCGCTTGTGAATTAGTAGTAGTAGTAGTGAAGGCGAGACCATCTGCGCTTGTATATACATAGCCTTGAGATACACTGTCATATGCAAGTGAATACGGATATTGTTGGTCAGTACTGTACCCAGTTGCTGCCGGGATCGTACTCGAATTTGGGATAGATGTAGGCATGGAATTAGGGATAGAATTCGGGGTGGAGTGTGGAATATTTTGCATAGGATTAGAGAAATTCATGGATTGCGGTTCATTTGATATCGGAGTGTTAGTCATTGAATACGCCATGTTAGGATTTTGAAATTGATTACCGATATTTTGAACAGGATTTTGCATAGGATTGGATATATTCTGTATCGGACTTTGCATATTTTGTACGGGACTCGGAAAATTTTGCACGGAAGTTTGCAAAGCCGAAGCTCCAGCTTGCATGGGATTTGGAATATTTTGGGAGAGATTTTGCATATTTTGCATTGGATTCACAACATTATGCATGGGAGGACCTCCAGCTTGCATTAAATTAAAATTATTTTGGTTGGGGTTTTGCATATTTTGGATGGGATTCGAAACGTTTTGTGTAGCAGGAACACCAGGTTGCATAGAGTTTTGAATATTTGGAATGGGATTCAGCATATTTTGCATAGCAGGAACACTAGCTTGCATGGAATTTGGAATATTTTGAATGGGATTCTGCATATTCTGCATAGAATTTGGTACAGAGTAAGGTACATTTGGCTGATACATATTTTGTCCTTGGCTTACATTAGTTTGGCCATATTGTTGCATTGGATCGCTAGTGTATGGATAATTCATGCTGTTTCCAGGCGGGAGAGGTGACTCTACAAGATTTGTGTTAGAGTTTTGACCAGCACTGCTGTAAGTCGCCATATTCGGCGTAAAGGCTTGAGGATATTGAACACTATAGTGCGTTTGAGCATATTCTCCACTATAGTTATTAGTCTGCTCAGGTTTAGCAGAAACGTTCATTTGCGCGAAACTCGCATTAAAATCTTGATTGACTTGGTTAAATTGGGCATTAGGATTCACTTGCCCTTGCATATAATGTTCATTATAGTTACTATACTGATTTTCATTGGGATTTTGAGTCATATTGGGATAAGCAGTTGGATTTTGTGAATCGGTGACTGCTGTAGAATTATTTTCTGTGGCGGAATAATAAGGATTGCTGTAAATTTGTGGGTCGGCAATTTGAGTGGCATATTGAGGGGGAGTGTACGAACTGTAACTATAGTTCTCATCTGGCTTGCTATACTTGGTCATAGGATAAGCGTAGCTAGTCTGTGAGTTGTAAGGGTCAGTATCGGGCGGCGCGTAGGGCGTGTACTGTCGGGAGTAGGGATTCTGCATCATTTGCATTCCTTGCGGCATTACCACGCCGTCGGGCATGGGTTGCGTTAGTTCTGTGGCTGTAAATAGTTTATAATTTCGATTTTTAACGAATTTTTTGCCAGTTTTTATGATAAACTTTTTTAACCTATTTCTCCTTTAAAAATAAGTATTTTTTAATATAATACTATATTACCTTCTGACCCAACAGGCGCCGGTCTCACTGAAGTGGGATATATCGATTCTGGATAGTATGCTTCAGTGGGCGTTTGTTCCGCTGGTACTATAATTAAGCAGAAAGTTAATATTTATATTGTGTATATTATTTTTCTTTGGTAACAATAACAATAAAATATTAAATACTATAAAACTATAAAATAAGTTGTAAAACATTTGATATACACCATTGTTTGTACAATTTGACTATCACTGAAACTATAATTAATCGACTTTCTAATCTTCAGATTCTATATCCTTAAATGATTAAATTGACTTCTTCAATAACCTACTAAACCTAACCTACTAAATACATACATACACATACTTACAAATATTTTTGTGTTACCTATACATTCTTTGAGAATTATAATTATTTTCTGAACATAAAAAGCCTACCTTGCGGTACTTGCGATCTGCCAAGCGATCTATTCTTCATATAAGGTAAATAATCCTTCAATTTTAGTGTTCCACCACTAGTGGGGGTAGGAACGCTATCTAGGACTTTTGTAGGAGCCGATGATGTGGATACTGTAGCCGGCGTAGATGTTGGGGCTGGTGAAGACAAGTGAGAAATGTGGATATAAATACATGTATTGTAAGCTGTTGTTTAATTTTACATACAATGGCCCGGTACCAAAAGCCAATAACAATGCAACTCTGAGTTTTTTAAATTATTTCCGGGTTTAAGAAGCGTACCTCTCTGCGCGTGGCGTTGCTCGTGCGTGTCGCGCTCCTCGCGCTGCACCTGGCACACAGAGCGCGCGCGCGCCACCAGCGCTGACACGTTGTGCGCCAGCTTACGGTAGAATTCCAGCCCCTTCTGCGACTTGCCCAGCAGCTCCGCGTGCGTGTCGTACGACGTCGTCAGCGCTGCGCATAGGAAAAAAACTGGTTTGAAAACTTTTGCCACATTTTTTACAATATACACATCTTGCCACAGCTTTTAAGAGCTTTTGAGGCTAGTCGTGGCGCAGGGGCACAAAGTATGACTGTACCGACTAGTTGTGAGTGTAAATTTATATTTTTATTTCTTCACTCTGGTGTCGAGGCCAAAGCGCGGCGTTGAGTCCCGCCACTCAACACACAATGCCTCCAGAATTCGGCGGAAAGAGGGGAACTGAGTGTCTCACTAGATTCCTTTTGCCTACACTGCTGTGTGCAGGATACAGCGTGAAGCTGATTTTAAGAACTTTTGCGCAATGTTTACTCGGAATGAGAATAATCAAAGGTAAGAAAATTCCTAAAATCAAATCTGTACATCTGTCTACACTTAATCAAGTAGGTTGATATGAGTTATTTTTACATTCAGACATTAACATAAAATGAATAATACAAAATAATCACCATTTATAAGTCCTTCCCGTTTTCGCAGTACATCTGACAGCATACGCCTGGACTCGCCGTACGCAGCATATAGAGACGTCAGCTTGTTGATTATATTCTCTTGGGCGGCTAGATTTTGTTCTATTATTTTTACCTATTGTTTATTGAAAATAAAGTCAAAATAGGAGTCTGTCTAAACTCTCTCTAACGTAAGTCTTCTTTAACTTTAAATTATTTTATAAAACTAGAAATAATAATATTCTAAGAATAATATTATTTATATATAATATATATATATATATATATTGTTAGCAATATTTCGATGTACCAGCGATATTTATACCCATCACTACCATTCTGATTTATATAAAACAAGCGCTTAGTAGTGTACAAGCTCTTGCACTTTCTTTACTTTTCTTTTTATACGCGAAAATAAAAGTGTACAAGCTTGGCCGGTTGGCGGTCGCTGATTATTTAAAGACCAATATCTAACAAACAAAATCGGAGCGTTCCTCTGACGCTGCTTCTTGTTAACAAATGTAAAACAGACACAAGACAACACTAGCGTACCGTCGGCGTGTGTTTCTCCAGCTCCTCCTTGAATATGTCTTCGGGCGCGTCGTGCGGGCGCGCAAGCAGCACGGCCGTGACGTCATCGCTGGCGGCGGCGGCGCGCAGCTGCTGCATGAGCGCGTCCCGCTGACGCTGCATCTCGCGCGCCTTGTTCACCACATAGCGCATCTCCTTCATTGTCTCGCGGTCTAGACCCTCTGTTGACATTAAATATTAATTTTGTATTATTAATATAACAACAAATCTTCGCAGGGCGGCCACAACTCGTCGACCATACTATATAATTCAATATAATGACTGTGGAGTTATGTAGACATATCACATATTACAAAAGGCATACATTTTTGTAATTGTACTTTATAACTTTTCTTTATTTATAATTTTTGGGGATAATTTAAGCTAGTTATTGGTATATATGTAGCCTGTATCTTGAAATAATTGCAATATTTTTGACAAACTTTTTAACATTTTTTTTAAATAAAAATATCCATATAAGCAACATGAATCAATCTACTCCATTGTGGCATGGCGGTCAAATATCTGACTGTAAATTTGATGGTTGTGGGTTATGTCTCAGACAGAAAACGAAGAACAGAGTAGTATACAAAAATAAACAACAGCATGAAGTTAAAAATTAAACCAAACTTACCAATATTATCAATACTCGGTATTTTACTCTGCAGTACATGCAAGGGCTGTGACAACAATCTCAAATTAGTAATATGCAATGTCATAGCTTTGTGTAACACTTGGTTACTCTCATTGGTGCGGGCATGCGCCTCTTGATACTTGTGGTATTCACGAGATATCTCCGTTTGAACTATGGAAGGGGGACGAGGGCCCATTTGCTTTTGGAATTCTTTTTCTTTCATTGTTTCCTCCTAGAAAAACACCAATATTACTTATTTAAGCTGAAGAGAATTTAATGTACTCAAGAACAACTGGTTTGAATTACAAAAATCTTTTTATGTTGGATAGCTCACTCTATATCTTTCTTATACAGAATCCATAAGCTTTATTTTGTTTTGTTAATCATTTTGATGTGACAACCTATATATACCTTTTACTTTATATTCCTTGTCTGTTAATCATAATAGAAGGATAAGCAATCATTTTACTTTAAATCATTTCTATTTACAACAAAAGTTTTTAAAACTATACATGAATTATTTTTTTTACATTTGAACAAAAATCTCCTTTATATCATTCTTGTACCTGTATTAGACTTTTAATTTCATCCAATGAATGCTCCACGTCACTTATAATCTCAGCAAGATTGTTCATAGAATCCACTAAAACTGGAATAATTTCCCCTTTAGCATTCATTGCGGCACACCTGTCCACTATTTCTTGAGGAATTCTGTAAATAAAACGTTTACCTAACATGTAATGTCAATATTCAAAACAATAGGCGCCAGCGTGTAACACATATCGGCGGAAAATGGGGACTTCCATTTTCCGTTTTCAGCCAAATGCCTCCAAACATTGCATTTTGGTGTGGCAGAACTCAACTCCGCGCTTTGAATCAAGGTATTAAAGATTAAGATATTATTTGTTTGGAATATTATGTCAAAAAGAAATTCTTAACATCAGATAGTACAGATGCATATCCATATACATCTTTCTTAAGAAAAGAAATAATAAAGAATTTATAGAATAGATCTAAGTAATATATTTATAAATTCAAGTTGACACTTTATCAGACTACCTAATATTGATACATTCCAAAAAACTGTATTGGAAGTTTAGCCATACAAAGGGCGGTTGTGGGATTTACCTCTAAAAAGGAAGAGAGTGGAAAACAAGAAAGTATGACGTCTCTCTCTCTCAATAAAATATATTTGGTGGTGAAGAGAGAGAAACATATTACAAGTTGCCAGATTATTAACAAGAAAGTGTACAGTTGCCCTGAGACAAAATATATAATTTTTATATAACTTTAAATTCATAGATCAATTTCTAATAAGATTAATATTGAGTTTGGTCTTTTGACTGAAATTATCTTTGTTCAACAATTCCACTTCATTGTGCATTATCTTGTAACTTGTAATAGATGGATTAATTAACTTCACCATCCAAACCACAATAATCTGTAGAACTCATCTCATAAACAAAAAAATCATTAAACTTATAGCTTTAAAAATTTTACATACTTTTGATCAGACTCCAAGACATCTAGTTGATCCAATTGTAGAGAAGACATGAATTCTGTCAATTCAGTATTTTTTGCATCAACTTGATTACCTATATGACGTAATAATTTGGCTTTCTCTTCTGAATACATTGAAGAAGCCTCGTGAGCCACCATTGGTACTAATCGAGAGAAAATGTCTGGTCCTGCTACCTGAAATACATAAAATTTTATAAGCACATACATAATATATTTCAGTTTTAAGTATTATACATTTTAAGTGTTATTACAGTAATAACTGTTTATTTTATTTCAGCTCCATCTACCTTCCACACATGTCAAATTGACAGCATCCTTTTTTTTAAGTTCTTTTAAAAAAATAAAGACTACAAAATAGTAGGATTTTATAATATGTTAATAGTTTATCATATTATAAAATTAGCATGATTTCATTACAATTTTCAACTCAATACTCTAAAAACAAACCTCAGTATCATTGAAATTAATAGCCACAGCGCTAACAAGGCACACAGGTTTCAAATCAGACAGCATATCCTTCTCCGGCACTTCCTCATGATATATGAACTCATTTTCATTCTTTGCAGCTTTCCGTTTTCCTTCCACCACATCATTGGTGAATGTTAAAGCTTCTTGAGTTACTTGAACTGGTTCTATATATTTGGATAGTTTTCTTGCCTCACCCAGCTTGTCCACTGATTGTTGGTAAAAGGCAACTCTTTCGCCCATTTTTTGTTGTTCTTCTGCATGCATGCCTAAAAATTGCATGTAATTATTATACTGTTTTACTCAGGGAAGTCTTTTATAATATTAATATTTTGTTGTAGACTGATATCTGTCTAATTACTATACACTATACATACAAATTCTTATTTTTCTTAGTTTTAATTTATTTGAATATATACATATTAATGTACACAATAAAAAAGAGGTGTGGTTTTAAATTAGATCTATAAGTGTTTTTAATTTTATTTAATTTGCAGAATATAATATATATTTTTTTTATCTACCTTGATACAAACACACAATACATCCAATATAGGATAATTTAAAAGATAAGTAGCGATGCCAGTAATTGTACAATTTAGTTCCAATGATCTCATGAATGTTGTCAGTGCCAGTGGAAGGACCTAAGTGTGCTAAGGAATTCTTATAAAAGTACATAACTTGAGTTGCCACAGAACCTGGAAAGAATAATTTTAATATGAGACAGTAGTTTAAGAAATCAAAAGTATAAAATTATTTACGGTAGTTGTCTATAAATTAGTAGCATAACCACCATTTACAGCCACCATGGTCAGTGTACATATTTAGTGTATTCTTAGAACCACATATAACAGAAGTTAATCTAACTATGCATATACATTATTAACATAACATAACTTAATAACAGTTAATATCACAAAATCAGCTTCATGCTGTTTCCCGCACACAGCAGGGTAGGCAGAGGGAATCCAGTGTTAAGACAGTCTGTTCCCCACTTTCTATTGAATTCTGAAGGCATTGTGTGTTGAGTGGCAGAACTCAATGCCACATTTTGCCTCAACACCATAGCGCATATAAAGAAAATGGAAATATAAACATAAATAAATATTTCACACAGACACAGATGGTCAAAAAAAATAATGAATCATACCAATTACACTAGGTTTTCTTGTATCTTGTATACTTTTATCTAAAATGCACTCTTGAGCTTGGGCAAAACAAATCTCTTGCAACAGCTTAAGTATATCACTAGATACATCAGCACCTGGTGGCTGTGGATACTGTTCTCTCAGAAACTGGAAAGCCCATGCGGCGTGCTGGTAATGCTGACATGCAGATTTAAGACTATCTGCAGTAGTTCTAGGTTCCGAGGAACCAAGCTGAGTGTGTAAAGCTCCAATATTATATAGTATACATGCCATTTCAAATTTTATATCAGCTAAGGAACAGCTCATATTGGCATAAAGGTCTTTCCTACAAAAAAGAAATATATTTTTAAAAAAAATTTTGTACATTATGACATACAATTATGTAAATAATAGATTCTTTGTCCTTATTTTTTTTGTATATGTTAAATATAATACATTTTTATAAATATGACATTTTGCTTTGTATTAATGTTCAATTATCTTATAAGATATTCATATACAAACTCAAATGATAAGAAGAATGAATCATAACTACTGTTGTTTGATGACCAATTAGGTCATAAAAAATCAATACACTTGAGCTAATTTAATTGAAATGCAGATTACCATGCAAAAGTGCAAGCAACGGGTTGGCCTTTTCCCATAGGAAATCGACTTTGTATTGCTCGTAGTTGGCAAAAATATCTGTTTATAGAATTAAGTCCTGTCGTGTCACTGGTAGGTCTTACGGCAGCCGACCGTAAGCCCTCCAGCTGATGTATCTCGTTCCCATAGCTATCAGGATCTTCTCTGTATGCTTCAGCTATATACTGGAAACAATGAAGATCTTAGTACACAAAGAAAGCAAAGAAAACTTCTTATCAAAGAGATTACTTACTTGTTTAAGTTTTGGGCCAAAATGCGTATTTTCCGTGCTTATTTTTAGCTCAAAGCTGAGCAAGGGCAGTTTAGGAACTGCTTCCATGTTTTTAATCTCCTTTTCTGACTAATATAACTTTAAGCTGTTGGTTGAAATAAATTTCATCATAAATTGGATATCTTTAATTGTAATAACAAGCTGTCATTTTTTGTTTGGGTGAATGGTGATCTGTGGAGCGTAGAATGTATAATAATGTATACATACATTCTACGTTATAGTATTTTAATATTTTACACTTGTCAATAGATGAAAAATAAAAAATATAAATTTCCAGTCATAAATTTTTTTGTTTCTTTACGGTAGGCATAAAAATATAAATATTAGAGACATTGCCAATTTATTATTTTTTTTTAATAAAAATACAATTTGCCATATAGATGTAACTAAAATACGTATATTTAATTTTGTAAATTAATATCAAACTTTGTCGTATTGTATATTGCTGCATATTTTAAGTATTCACGACAAGGAACATAAAATATTATACTAGATTCACGATAAGAGTAATAATGTTGTACGGACAATTATAATTATTGAAAATTCTCTATAATTATATGCGCAATATTATAATAATTAGTAAATTATTATAATATTGCGCAGAAAAACATATCCACTTGTCACGAATTCATCAGTGAAAACGGCCTATTACTTATACTTATGTTCAAAAATAAAAATTAAAGGAGATATTTCATTCTCCTAATTTCTTTTCCTTTAAATAATAATTTAAAGACAAAATAGATAAATATACAATTTAAAAGATTACTATAAAATGTTTTACCTCGCTAAAAATGAAGCAAAGAAGTATTACTAGATGTTAACAGTAAATAAAGTGTTTAAATTATAAAGTAAAGTACCTAACTTAAAATTTTTACAATAACTTCATGACCAAGAGTAAAATTTTGCTCTTACCAGCAGTCTTTTCTAAATGGCAATAATTAGAAAAACTGTCAAATTGGCGTCGCCATCAATCGATAATTTGCATGTATTGTGTTTTTCTTGTATGTTTACATACTAAGAGATCCATTTCTGTAACTAAATGTATTTAGATCTTTTTCATGTTTTGACGGCAAATTTAAAAATTCTTTAACAATGAAGTTAAAAAAAGTAAAAGCTGATGCAGAGGTGGGCCATTTACTAACTGTTTATGAGCAATTCCACTTAATGTACACACATACATTACATTATCATAGCACTTTTATAGTTGAATCGAGAGTACTATATTATTTAAAAGTACCAGCTAAATATTCATAATTAATTAAACAGGAACCTGCAGCGCCCTTACCACCACAAGCAGAAATAATTGAAGCTGATTTGTACAAGCGTTCTTATTTTGGACCTGATGTGCCGACTTTAGAATTAGAATGTTGGGAAGAAGAACTTTCAGAAGCACAACTTCAGGCTTACAAAAATGCAGATGAAGAATATAAGAGTATTCAAAGCAAACTTGATGTGATAGTTAAGGATACCGGTGGAGAGATTGTTTATAATGGTGATCAGTTCACTGCTTACCAGTTGCTTGGAAAGTGAGTATTATAATACTTTCTTTGTTGAATATCTTGCTTCATAGCAGAAAGTTTGAAAATGTAACATTTATGATATAGATATGATATTTAAATATAAAAGTATTATAAATTCTATTGTATTAATAAGATTTTGTCATAATGTAGTGGGACAGTGTCTAACTAAATGTACAATTTAAAAACACAACTTATTATATAGTTATATAGCATATACATAATCATTTTTTCTTTATGCTGTACAAAAGCGGCATTAAGTTCTGATGTTTTTCTATTTAAGTATATTTTGCATATTAAAATAAAATAAAATAATCTGTGAAGACAGATTATAGATGATAATTTTATGTGATTACCTCATAAGAAAACATTAATGAAAAATTGCGTACATTTCTTAGTATTGAATGCAAAATATTTTGCATAACTTTAAGTAGTTAATTGAATATTATTATGAACATTTATTTGCACTACACATTTGTTGTTAGTTTGAATATTTTTTTACTTAAATTATACAGACTATTTACAATGTGTTATTTAATAACAAGTAACAATAAATAGATTAATGTTTCACAAGCTTATTAGAATTTATTTCTAATCCTGCTGATGAACATTTGATTTTTTATATGTTTACTAGTATATTTTTTTAAATTTATAGGCAACCAGTACTTAAGGATTTGGAAAGGCAGAGTGCTGAAATTATAAGATCTCGTTCCCGTTCACTTTCTATTTGTAAGGATAAAGATAGAGAAACTAAGAGTAGGAGAGGTATGTATTTGTAATTAATAATTTAAATTATAGTTTAATTTAGGCAGACCATTGTCTGTCTTTGAGACAGAGGATTGTTTGTCATTGGGTTCAGTCCCTGCTGGAGGAATTAATTATTTTCATGTTCCTGCTATGCATTAATAATGTTAACACAGTGTGTTGTATTTGGTTCCTTGTAATTGTTCAGAAAGAGAAGAATGGAGTCTGTTAACACTAACTTTTCTCTGCTTACCCTTTCTATATGGATAAAACTAGGTGTGGGAAAAGTGTGAAGCTCAAAAAAATAAATAAAATGAATAATAAATAAAATTTTAAAAAAATATTGATCTAATAGCCATTATGGCACAGTAGCCCATTGTCTGATTATCAATGAAAAATTCGTGGATTGAACAAATGTGAGTTTCAACTTCCGTTCAGGGAATTAATTATTTACATCACTCACTCGTAACTAAAAAAAGCGCGGCTTTGACGCCCGCCATGCGATTTTATTTCTTTCTAAAGTTAATTTCTTTAAAAGTGAGGAATGAAATGTCTTAACACATGGTTTCTCTGCTTTCCTTACTATATGCAGGACACAGTATGATGCTATTAATTTTCTTAATGCTTATAGGTCGGCCTAGAAAGACCAAGGAAGAGGATAGAGACTACTCACCATCCTCTGATAGAGCTAAGTCACCTGAGAAGAGTCACAAAAAGAAAAAGAAGGACAAAGACAGAAAGAAGGATGACAAAAAGAAAGAAGAGAAAGAGGAAAAAGAAACTAAAACAAAAGATAAAACATTGGCTCCTTCAAGTATATATTATTGTTTTTTCTGTTGTTAATAACCTATTTTGTTTTCTTCTTTTATCTAAGTTAAGTTTTTTAAAGTTTTTCTAGGTAAATGTTTGGGGTAGTCATTGGTCAGCGTTTGACATTAAACTCAGTGATTGTAGCTATGAGCCCCACTTAGGAAAATTAATTATTTTCAGTTCCTTACTTTGGTTCCTTATTTTGTGTTTTGAAAACTAAACACAAAATAAATTGTGCCCTGGGGATGTAAAGTGGGATAATAGCAAGATAAACAGAGTGTATCGACACTAGGTTCCCTTTACCTATCCTGATATATGGGAAAAGGTGTAACGTTGAAAAAACCTAATAATATATACGTAGTATAATAATTTGTATTATTTTTAGATGTTCATAGTGTGGTGACTAATGTTAGACCATCTGAAGTCACTGCTATTGGAGGATTGCTTACCGGTAGTGCCACAAAAACAACTGCAATAGTTGATCTCACTAAGGATGATGGAAATAAAAATGTGGCCGATTCCAGAGAAGTTTCATTTAATAAGTTACAAGGTAATATAGAAGTGTGAAATAATCTTTTTGTTTAGTGACAGATAAATAATTTTTGACATTAAAACAATGTTTGTAACACAATGTGTGTGTTTTCCATACAACGTGACATTGGCGAAATGAATTGTGCTCAACTGGCACGCTCGAAACGCCATATATCGAGAAATCAATCAACACAATGTGCATATAATGTGGATAATTTAATATATTACAATTTTACATTATAAAATAAATGTAGACACTTATTCATTGCAATTTTAATTTTATTTAATAAATATAGTAATTAAAATTTTGTTTTTAACTTTAATATGTGATCTGTAAATTGAAAATGTACATATTTTGCATTTGCAAAGTATTCAAATAAAATATTGTTAAATTTAATTACAATTTTTAATCATGTAAAAATTGAATGAAAATAACTAATTCAATGGCAATAATAGTAATGAATGTGTCTTGCTTCATTTTTAGGCAAAACTTTCCCATCATTAGTAGTAGTGGCACGTCCTTACCTCCGCTCGAAGGAGACTTCACCAACATATGACAGAGCAGCTCTTGACAGCAAAGTGAAGTCAGTCCTCATTCATACTTCAGTGAAGTTCACCGAGTGGCTAATACAGCAGGGCTTGGTTAGGTCAGAGCAGTGGTGCGCTGTACATGCTGGAAATAAATTAAAATTGGGTAAGGATTTTTTATTTACATGAAATTGAAAATATTTATTTACATTTATATTTTCATTTCTTCACTCTTGTAATGAATTTGTTACATTTATTGTCAAAAATAACTTAAACTTAAAATAAATAGTGGGATTTATAAATATAAAACCTATGCAGAGTATACAGTGATTAATAGTATATTACTTACACTTACGAGAAAAATATTTATAATATATTTATGTCCCATTCAGGCATGTATTCCGACGTATCAAAATTCCCATACTCAGGAGGTTACGTCTGGATATCAGAATGTTGTCCGACCCGTTTCGTCTCAGTTTTCTCAAGCTCCATATTCGAAGGCGCTACCTTCCCGCCGAGCGTACTACTCAAACTGATATACCACTGGGCCTGTCAAACCAACGTCCAGAATGTAGTACAATGGGTGAAAGTGGATAATTTATATGTAAAAGGCCTGTTTACTTGGTTAAGAGCGATCTGTACATCAGCCATACATCAGCATATGGGCTTATTAGGGGGTCAGGGAAAGAAAGTCGAAGTGGGTGTTATATCACTGGGAACAACCAGCCATGATGGCACTCAGAGACAAGTGAAGGTTGAGGTGTTGGGTGTTTTGGATCCAGTTGAGAAATTAGTAAGTTTTAATTTGTTTTTGTTATAGATATGTTATACTTAGAAATATATGATTTTTTTTGTAGTGTTACTCAAGCTCACCTCAATTGACTAGAGAGCTTGCACGGTTTACAAGAAGCTAGTTGGAGTCTGTTTACTTAATTTTTTAATATATTTCTGAATATTTTTTCATTCAGCATGTAAATATCATTTTATGTATTAAAAAAATATTACATTTTATACTGTTTTATTGATTGGACTATGTTACATAAGTTTAATGAGTAATAAATAATTTTCCATAATTAAATTTACTTAGGTTTAAAACAATACTTGTGAATTTGTAAGTATTTCCTCTTTTTAGTGTACTTTTAACAAAATTAGTGATTGTCTTCTTGAATGTGTAACTGTCTTCTTTTATAAAACACAAGAAATAGTAATACACATTCTTTTACTACCAAATATACTTATAATAACAATTGTTTTCTAGATCCGCCTACGCGCAGTGGAACCACTAGCAGAATACGAAAAGAACTATAAAAAGCGTTTCCAAAAAATTCTAGAACCACTCACAAACTGGGTTCATCCTTCCTCTATTATAATAACAGATTTGACTGTCGACAAAGGGACCCTAGTGTCAATGGGATTCAAAACCGTCCATCAATCTTCATCGCATTCAGAACAGACGTCGAAGTACAGTAATGCTAATATAATGGAATATCTTAGGCGTATAGTGCCTAGAATGTTCCAGAACACTCTGTCTTTGCTATCGAGACAGATTATACAACAATTCCTGGACGAATTGGTGTGGAGAGAAAAGTGTGTATTTATTTAATTATAACTATAGTCTATTCATTTGATTTGAGCTATTGTCTTTTCCTTGCTAAGATAAGAACAAGAAGTGCGGCGTTGACTTCCGTCACATAACATGCAATGTGTCAAAACTGGTCGAAAACTGAAGATCAAAGGACCTTAAAACTATAACCTCTCTGCCTACCCTACTATTAGCGAGATACATCGCGTAGAAAAAAATGTACAAAGCTAAAATATATGTATTTTATACATCATTTAGCATTTAACAAATTAAAGAGACCATAAATAAAATTAACAAATAATTATACAGATATGGCGTCTCCCCATGGCAAGCCTTCGACAATATTGTACTACACATCTCGGAACAGACGAAGCTTGACGCAAAAGATCCTATTACTATCCGTCTTAATAAAATTGCGGCGAATCCATTCAAAAACTGGAAATATCCTAGCAAGGTATGATTATTATTTTTATATTTTTTTTACACTCTGCACATAGGAGAATAAGCAGAGGGCTCATGGGAACCTAGTGTTAAGACACTCCATCCCCCATTTTACACCGATTTTGGAGGCGTGTTGAATGGCGGAACTTAACGCCGCGCTTAGTCTCGTTACCAGAGTGAGGAAATGAAAATTTAAGTATTTCATTCCGCCGAGAATCAAAAACACAACTTGTCGAGTTTATAATCATATGTTTGTGTCCCTGCGCCACGACTGGTTTCATTTTAAGGTATATATGTTTTTTTTTATTGCAACATGTAAGCTTAACGCAAATTTTATTACCTGTCTGCTAGTTTATACAGTAAAACACAATTCGAGCTACTCACTGCGTCACACGTCATAGAGTATGGATAAATATCATGAAATGAAAATGATAGTCCTACGTCTAAACTATTAAGGAATCATGATAATTTTTTTAGGTATAAAATATTTTATCCTTTATGCTGCCCCCGTAAAAGGAGACTTTCCTCCTGTAAAAGTATTCGCTTCCAACCTGTATAAAGAGCCATTCACATATTTTCCCCATTTTGTTATTTAACTATAAATACATTAATAAAACTAACACCTTAACAGAAAAAGGACCGTGTGGAAGAACCAGAACCGGAAACGCGAAGCAAAAGAGGTAGGAAAAAGAAGGAGCCTTCTCCAGCTCCACCACCGAAGAAGAGAAAGAAAGAAAAGACTTCCTATGTGGAGGAAGATGATGAGGAAGAGGTAAGAAATGTAGTCTTCATTCTTATATTCCGTATGTAGCAGAACTAATAATACTGTATTTTTTTGTATTGTGTTAAGTTAAGTAATATGTGATTACACATCTACCATATGTAGACACATCGACACATTTGCATATTTACACGTGCAATTATACATCCACTTTTTTGATCACAGATCGACATTTATTTATCCACTCATGTGATTATACATTTAAACAAATGACCATAATGCTTTACGGGAAAGGTGTGGATGACACCTTTCCCGTAAAGCATTAAGCTAAAAAAAACTTATGACACTAAATCTCTTATGACTTACATTACCGTTATATATACATTTATAAAAAATAATATTTTCCAAAACCGAAATGTCCAGAATTCGGGCAAAATCCGAAAAACGGAAAGTATCAACACTAGGTTTTTTCTGTTTATCCTATTGTATGTAAAGGGTTAAAATAAAAATTACCAAAATTACTTAATTCCTTGTCTTACATGTACCATAATCTACACATATATTTATAAAAAACGTTTCATACCAGATCCCACTCGCCCTCCGCCGTACAAAGATAAAGCAAGAGAAACAAAAAGAGAAGGAGAAGGAAAAAGACAAAGAAAAGGAAAAAGAAGAAACGCCCAGAAGTCGCCGTAAAGCCGCCCGCTTATACGTAGACGACGACCTAGATGACATACCTCTCAAGAACATTAAAAAGGAAATTAAACCTGAGGAAACTGTCTCTTTGGAAAGATTTTACTTTGGACAGACAGCTGAAGGGGAAGTGGATGATGTTGCTATTGCTGTTGAGGTATGTTTTATTGTTAAAATGGTGGTTGTAGGTCGATTTTCGTAAAATATAAATGTACTAACATTATGGGTATATGAAAAATTAATAATTTATTTTTAAGTGGTTTGATAAAAAAAACGCTTATTAAATCTGCTTTTCCAAACTTTCACCCATAATATGACGTTGAATTGGCAAGAAATAAAAAAAGACATACTATAATTGAGATGTCATTGTTCTCATAAAAAAAATGAATTTTAAATGGCTTGTTCTATTTTGTAATTTACTTTTATTTGTATAAATGTTTGTCCTCTAGTAACCTCTAGTTGATACTACAGATTAATATTATTTATTACATGTTTTTCAGTGTCCCATCTGCCACATCGAATTCAACGAGTCTCAACGTCTCACAGAGCATATATTCCGTCACGTGGTTCCTCCCGCCGAAAATGTGGAAAATACAGACACCGAAGACGCCCAGTGCTCTTACTGCTTACAACAATTCCCGACGCGCGGAGAACTGGATCACCATCTCACTCAACACCACCCAATTGATACTAAGTCACCAGGATTGTTTACTTACGCTTGTTTAATTTGTGAGGTAATTGTTGGGTTTTTTGTATATTTTATTTTATCTTCATGTTATATCTTATATATACTATGGTAAACAGTAAAGAATAGACACTGACGCCCAATGCTCATATTAAAGCGGTTATACAAAAATAATAGTCCATAGCCAAAGATGAAAATAATATAATTAACATTTATATTGTTGGTCAGGTCCGTTTCGCAGCAGTGTTGACGCTCGCGGCGCACATGCAGAAGACGCACTCGCCGCGCGAGCTGCCGTACGCGTGCGGTGCCTGCGATTACCGCGCCTCCGCGCACCGCGCTGCCCGCGACCACGCCGCGCGCGCCCACTCGCGTTCCGACGGACTGCATTGCCCGTATTGTTTAAAGGTATAGCCACTATTTCTTTTATTTTTTCTGTTGCTTGATTTTTATTTTATTTTTTTAATATTTGCATAAAAAGTTGTTTCTTTTAATTATTTTTTCTTGTACAAAACCTCAATGCAAGTACGTGACAACGTAAAAATAATAATGTAAATAGTAATTTAAATAGTTGAAGTTGGTTCCCCTCGACTGGAAATCGAACTTCCAATTGTTGCGTTTACAATCAAATGCTCAAATTATAATAATTAATGCCTCCAGATTTCGGCGGAAAGTGGAGAACGGAGTGTCTTAACATTAGTTTCCCTCCGCCTACCCTACTGTGTGTGGGATACAGCATGAGGCTGACTTAATTTTTGTTTTTCATAAAAAATTGTATAACCCAGGTGATCCCGGTATACGCGGACGGACATGAACTCACTGCCAACGTCCTCCTCTACATCGACCATCTGAAGCAGCACCAAGACAAGGAGTTAGAAGTGCGCTGCAACAGATGTGTACTGCGGTTTGTGCATCTTGGTATGTTTTTATTATTTATTTACTTACATGTTTTGCTTAAACATTAAAAAAAACTTTATTTTACACCAGGATGAAAGTACTCAATTAACACAATTTATACAATAAAATGTTAAACGATAGTATCAATAACAGTGATATATACTATTGAACATGGCGCAGTGTATAAACAAGAAAAAAACAACAATTATGTATTTTTTATATTTTAGGCCAACTCAAAGAGCATCAAATTCGTGATCATAACAGTCGAGATGATGTGATTCCACTTTGCACTGAAGAACACTTAATAAACCAACCTAAGGTAATGTTTAATATATTTTAATAATTTGTATATTGTGTATGTGTGATAGTTTTCAGAGTACTATATATTATAAGCGACCTAAACGCGGCTTCGGCCGCTTATACTTATTTAGACTTATAGTATTTTATATTATAATATAATTATACTACATTTTTACATAAATTGTAGGCTTTGTGTTATTTATGTTTGTATGTGGATAACCTATGTTATTGTGAAGTTTCATCTACATATTATGTTCAGAAGTTTTTCATCCTCACAATTTTTTATATTAGTGTCCTATTTTATGGATATGTATTTAAGAATTTTAGAAAAATATTTTCTCTTTGACCAACTTTAATCCAATCCAAATTATATAGTACTTAATTTCAAAAGAATATATAAATATTAAACGAATTTGTTACATCCTCAGAAAAAAGCACGTCCACCAGTGAAGGACTGCGCCAGCCACGCCGTCAGCGAGACGTACGAACAGACAACACTGGTACTGCACGGCGGCGCGCTGTGCCGAGAGTGTGACACTCCATTAGATAGTGATAAGCATTTCCTGTAAGTTCGTTTTTATGAGTCTTTTTATCAGAGACAAAAAACTTGATGTCTTCTTAGCTTCTTAATCCGTAGACAAACAATATCCTTAATCTTTAGAAGGTAAGTTAAAAAGAACGTTTCTTTAGAAAATAAATAAAAAAATTAAAAACCTAATCTATAATAGTTTTTATCTTTTGAGAAGTAGTACTTTTAAGTAAAACATCATAATTTAGTTTTTTTTAACGAATCTTGTAAGTCATTGGAATTTACGAGATGAAAATCCACCTTTTTATACATGGCTTTCAGGGGGTCATACTTTGACTTATTGACATATATACTAATAAGATAGACAAGCAAAAAAGCATATTATATGATGTATAAGTAACAAGTAATGTTTTGTGTTTGCACGTCAGCGGGCGCACGGCGTGCAGCAAGTGTCCGTACGCGACGTCGTGTTACCGTGCCATGCTGCGCCACAGCGGTTATTGCGCCGGCGCGCACTCGCTTGAGACCGCACCGCGCGCCGCGCCCCAGCCCCTGCACTGCGTGTGCGGGTACACCACCGACGTTGGTAAGTGATTTAAGCTATACATCCATACTAAAGATACAAAAATGATTTTAGAAAACAACAAAAATTCTATATAAGTTTAACAAGAAATTTCGATGGAACTTGATTAGAACTTATAGTTTAGTTAGTGTTCACAGCGCTTTAACGATCTCCATGAGGCGCGCGTGCCAGTACTGCCATGTTTAACATTTTATATGTTTGCTAAAAACATTGCTAATAATAAAATCCCTAACATGAATACTTATATGCTAAAATATATTTAACTACACAAATCACACGTCAACACACGCACCCACGTACCCACGTTCATCATACACGTCCTAACAACACCACTATGAAATTCAATATGCATGCTTGTTAACTCTATCAACATAAATATTAATAAGCATACTCTTTTCCAATTTTATAAATATAGGTTAACTTAACAAAGATTAACAATAAAGTATATTTAAATATCCAAATTACAAAAATTAAAAAAACTCAAAAATGAAATTAATGTTCTAAATTTTTCCACCCCAGGTACAGACATGTTGTCCCATTTACTGTTAACACACCACACAAGTGCATACTCATCTGAACAAGACGCTCGGGCTAACACTGTGAGAGATGATGTACCTGCGACCACCACGGTACCCACACCTGCTGTCTCAACTACTGAGCCTGTTGATACTGTAAGTGTATTTTAATGTTGTCCAAAATAGTCAAATTTGTGGAAGTTTTTAATATTTCTATTTTTAAGTAATTGTAACAATAATTACTTTTAAATTAAGATTACAAAATAAAATATCTATGTATATATGTATTGTATATATGTATTGTAAATTTAAATATATCTATGTATTGTAAATTTTCTCTGAAGCTCTTAAGTAAACTCACCAATTGCTTATAATTTTGGTTAGGGAGTTAGAAAAGTACTACACAGCATAGCTGCATTATTGTTTTTGCTTATTGCAGGTTGTATAACCCAAAAAGATTTACTTTAAAAAATGTTGTGACTCTTAAAAAGAGGTATCAATGATAAAGTGAATCATTGCTTATGATTGGATGTTTCATACTCAATAATTGTATGAACTGATCCAAATATGTAAAATTTAAATTCCTACAGCCCATGGAGACCATGCCTGCTATAGCGGACTACGCGCCGCCGTCCGTCATCAATACTCAGCTGTCACTTGATGATTTAGCTCCACCATCAGTGCTACAGTCTGATCAGGTATGCTGTTAATAAATTTATACTGACTCATCTCAGCGAAACTGCAATTTTAAATATGAAATTATAAAAATCAGCTTAATGCTACACACAGCCGCACAGAGTAGGCATCTAGTGTTAAAACACCTTATACCCCACTTGTGCACAAAGTTTGACTGTAAACGCGTTTGGTTGTGGGTTCGAGCCCCACTCGAGGGAATGAAATATTTACTTACATTTATATTTCCATTTCTTTGCTCCGGTATCCAGGCATAAGAGCGGCGTTGAGTTCCGCCACTCAACACGCAATACCTCCAGAATTCGGCGCAAAGTGGGGTACAGAGTGTCTTAACACTAGGTTCCCTCTGGTTACCCTACTGTGTGAGGGATACAGTGTGAAGCTAATTTGTTTTATTTATTTATTTAATAGGAAGCCAACATAATATGCAGTGTATTTCATCTTTCAAACATTCAGTATAGAACACTTATTTTTACATATCACAATCTTTAATTCAAATTGTTACACAAGTGATTTTATTTATTTTTTGTATTCTACAAATCTTTGACATTCATACATTCAATACATTTATTTACAGCATGAGAAAGAGCTACTAAACGATGCATATGACAGGCCACTTGCCACTCCTCGTCATGAAGATCCACACTATAGTCTCGGAGACTTTGAGCCTCTGCCACAGGAACCTCCACCACAACCCGATTTTGAACAACTCTAAAAGCTTATGTATACATAGTATTTTATTTTAAACATCTTTGTTGTATCTTTACCAGGGTTGAATAGGTTGATTAAGTTAATGCATTTTTTTTCCCAGTCCTTGGGAAAGCTTGAATTACACAGGTCCAAGAACACATAGGGACGGACCCCTAAGATAATATATAAAAAATCATAATTATACTGTAAAGATAACTTTATTCATAGTGTGAATTTTTATTTAAATAACTCCTACTAAAAGTACTAAATACATATGATTAAAAAATATGTTCATGCAAGTCACACTATCAACACCTCTATGCCAGGTATACAATTCATGACACCAATTATATTAATATAAGGTTAAATATATGTAAAATTTGGTTTATATTTGAAATAATATTATTTTGCAGTAGCAAACTTAGCTCCGTTCAAACTTTTTTTTAAATACTTGGTTTCTTTAAGTCTTGATTTTTTAATAGTACAGTTATATATTTTTTTTTTACTAATATGTTATACCAGTATTTTTATTTACAACTTTTATGGTTAAAGTAAGAGCTAACTAGAACACAATTTTTGGGACCATGATATAAATCATGATGATTTTTTGTTTGAATGGGATGGGTTTCAATTTTTTTTAATCGAATAAAAAACTAGGATATCAAACTTTCTAAGTTGCAATTTATTTTTACATTTCAATAAAGTAAAACACCACTTTGTTGTGTAGATATATATGCAATCTTAATGACTTAAGCTACAAAACTCTAACTTAGAAATTATGTATAACATAATATATCTTTTACATGTCCTCTATAATTAATGTTAATAAATGTGATAGTTCTATCAAGTTATTTGTCTATTATGTATGACATGTTTATTTTAAGCATTACTCTTAATATTAATGCACATAAATGACTGTTTATTTTATGATGTAGCCAATATAGAAATAAATACAAATTATTATCACTTTGTTTTTCTTCTTTTCTTTTTAAATGTTAATGTAACTTTATTAGATACTCCATAGTCAGATATGTGTGCATCATCGTCATCTAAACACAAACTATCAAAATATAAATAATATGTTCTCCAAATATACTTCCAAGATATTTTTACTGCATTTTGCATTCTTCTTTGGTGCAACTCAAAATGCCTTGCAATTGCTTTTTTCAGATTTCTAACTGTGGCATTTTGGGGTACCTGTAAACAAATTCAGAGAAATTATACAAAAAATAAGTAGTCTTCCATATTACTTAGTTTTTCAGATGTCTGAATCATTGAGTTCATAAACACATTATATGAATAAACTTTATTTGGTAAATAAATGTAAATAAAAAGGCAGACAACAAAAAATATACTTACAATAACTTTCAATGATTCTTCGACATCTCTTGAAACAAAGATAGTTATAGACTGGCCATGTTCTACAGCAATCTGTGAAAATTAGAATCCATTACACTTTTTTTTTCATATTTAACTTTTCAAATTATTGTTGATAGTTGTTGTAAAGACTATTTGTGGCGCAGGGATAAGTGTGACTGTAAACGCGACTGATACTTGTAAATACGAAAATTTACAAGTATCAGTGGCGTCAGTTTAAATTTATCATCATCATCATCATCATCATCAACAGCCATCTTTTGTCCACTGTTGGACATAGGCCTTCCCCAATTCTCGCCACCACACTCGATCCTCATCTTTTCGGACCCATCCGCTTCCCGCCAACCTCTTTATGTAAATTTATATTTTCATTTATTCACTTTGGTGGAGCTTAAAATGAAAACTTCATCTTAATGAATAATATACTAATTAAAAAAGTACCAAAGATTCGATTTCTTCTAAAATAATATCTTCCGGTAGGTCAGATAATAATTGATCGTTACTTATATAGTTTTTAAGAGAGGATTTTGTAATTTCAAGAAGATCTTCGTGTGACAAGGTAGACGCCACTTCAGATATTTTGTCCATTTCATCAGAAATATGCACGTATTTTCAAATTTAAATAAATTATACATAACAATACATTTTTTTTACTTTCAACGGTTCGGTTCTTTATTTATTTTCAACTCAACTATCAAATCAAAATAAAATATAAATTGACAGATGTCACAGGTTTGGCAGTTCAGTCTTTATAGGCGTATACATTTTTAACGATTTGCGAAAAGAAATGTATAGTAATATGGTGCGGTATTGGTAAGACTATTTAAAGTTTAAAAATTAAATTTATTGTGTCGACTTTCTCCATTAATATATCAATATAAAATTAATTATCCCTGCTACCGGCACACGCTCACGCGGTATACAGCGTGAAGCTAGTGAAGTGAAGATATTGACTCCATCTTCTACCTGGTTTTTCCAGTCTAATTAGAAATGACCTATATTTTTGTATTTTATAATATATAATGAGTATAATTTTTAACAATTACTGCACCGTAAATATTAACTCCTTTTTATATCTTCCTATACTTCAATTTAGATTGTTTTATATTTGAAATCGGAAACATAGTTAAAATTTAAACTTTATTAAGTCAAAAATTACTATCCAGCTCAATATACACTGGTCTATATTGTATAACTATACATATTGTATAATGCACTTCATTTATTATCTGTAATGTGAATCCGACGTCCGTCTAATCTGACTTCTGAGTGATCGTATTTGCTTTTGAGGTTAGAATACTTACTTAAATAAAACTGAATCAAAATCTATCTTGTCTAGTATTATATCCTAAAAAATGGATTCTTTATCTACTGGATCTCTCAGTGGAGCGCAAAAAGAGGAGTTAATGGACCAAGTAAAACAACAAATCGCTATTGCAAATGCACAAGAACTACTGACAAAAATGTCCGAAAAATGTTTTAAAAAGTGTATTAACAAGCCCGGCACAGCGTTAGATAACTCAGAACAAAAATGCATAGCTATGTGTATGGACAGGTATATGGACTCCTGGAATCTAGTTTCTAGAACTTACAGCACTCGCATTCAGCGAGAAAGACACAACATGTAAAGCTTGACTTCCTAATTGTTAAACTCATTCTGTGTTGTAAATATAGAAACAGTAGTTCTGAGCATGGTTAAATTGTGAGTTGTGTCTGTTATTTCTTGTTAAATAAAACTGTTTTAAGTTATCTTTTCACTTTTATTTTCTACCCAATCAATAAATTTTATTTCTAATAGACATGAAAATTCATTTAACTTTTTTCTAATTATCATGGCTTTCAGAAATGTTTTCAAAAGATACAAACAAACTTGTAGCAATTTTATTTTGGTGTTATATAGTCTAAAAATAATAATTGAACTAGTTTATTGAATGCTATCTTTTAACATTTTTTTTCTGTATTGATATAATTTCTTTATCCACATTTCCTTCAGTTCTTCCTGGCTTGGTAATTCCTGAAACAGAAATATAGATTAAAACAATAATATTTTATAAGATCCATATTTACTTCAGACTGAAGAATTAAGACCAAGAATTAATTTCTTTAAATTGGTGCTATGTAATATCTAAATTCATTTTCAGCTAAATATGTATGATGCAATATGTTTATTTTATTATACAAACTACAGAATACTGTTAAAGATTTAAAAAAAAATCAATTACATCTACCATTTTAATAAATGCTTGGCATTGATATTTTGAAGTTTTTTATTTTGTTTGTATTTATTATACGGTTTTTTAAGGTATAGTATGTAAGAAGAGAGCATTATGTAATTAGACCCTCCTAGTTAAGTTATGTTTTTATACACCAGGCTTGTGTTCACATCAAGCCTTATGTTTTTTGAGACATT
Source organism: Heliconius cydno galanthus (assembly GCA_036379175.1). NCBI lineage: Eukaryota > Metazoa > Arthropoda > Insecta > Lepidoptera > Nymphalidae > Heliconius > Heliconius cydno. Next base: position 88,879 of record JAKRZM010000545.1, read on the forward strand.
ACATATTGGGGCAGGACTGAACATTGGGCTTAGTCTTATTATCTGAGAAAGGTTATGAAAATATACACATCCCCTCTGCTAGATATGAACCCACAATGTTTGTATATAAAAATAATTATTATACCTCTGTATTGTTACTAATAAAACACTAGGTTAGATATGACCTCAGTAACTGTTAAATACAGCCCAGTTTTAAACAAACCATGACTGTGACATACAATTATTTTTAGCTTAACACTTGATTCCGTCTACTTGATGTCTAAAATCAAGATATTGGTTATGCATTGGTTGAGCTCAATTGTACTGTGTGCCTGACTTGTAATATCAAGACACAAGAAAATAATTTATTTACTTGAAGTAGAATTAAACTCCAAACCAAAATAACAATCTCATTTACAGTCACGCACTGTTTCAATAAAACATACTTACATCAAAATTTATAATTGAATCTTCTGATTGAACTTTAAGTTCAGATTCTGGTACTTTTACAGTTTCTGAATTTAAGTCTATCACTATATTTTGCGACTGTTTCTTACTCTTAGAGGATGTAAAAGATTTTTGTACAAAAGAGTCACTATTTAGTTCTGCTAATAAATTTCTGTCATGTATTGTTGGCATATCCTCTTTGACTTCAACATCTTTATATTCGTAAGTTGGTATTTTAGTCATTGTTAACCCAACTGACTCTGCTGCCTTAATAGCTTTTTCAATTTTTGTTTCAGTGTCATCAAGATTATGATTATGCTTGTTTTTAGACTCTGGAAAGAATAGTGTAGGGTAAAATAAATACAGTAGATATATTTATGAATATTGGTAAATTATTTTTAAGAATATTGATATAAAAATTCACTTACCTATGTCAAATGAACTTGATCTGCTGCTAGATGATTGTTTTCGATGTTTTCTGGAGCTCTTATTGCGTTTAGACCGGCTATGTGAGCTTGATCTCGATTTTGAACGATCGCGAGAATGTCTTGATCGCTTGGACCGAGTTCGTGATGAAGACCGGCGCTTAGATCTGCTATCATAACGATCCTTTGAAACACTCCTGGAATAACTTCGTTTCTTATATCTTGAACGTGATGTGGACCGTCTTCTTCTATGACTGTTGGACTCCGATCGATCCCGAGACCGTGACCGTCGTTTATGTTTACTTTTAATCTTTTTCCTATCGTAAGACGATTCTGAACTGTATGAGGTACTCCTTCTATCACGATATCTACTCTTTTCCCGAGGCATTTGTTTAGATATCTATAATGTTATTATATTTAAAAATATTGATTGCATATTGCTGATATATTTAAGGTAGGTAAGTAAATATCTTTTTGCAAAACGTACAATACTCGCTAACATTTGCTAATTGCTATTTTGTTGCTAAAGAAATCTGTCAAGAGCTGTCAATTCAATCAGTATAGATAAAAAATATGCGTATCCCTCTCAGCTCTGCTCTAAGTTTTTATGGTCAATAAATTACATGTAATAAGAGTAATAATAAAAAAGTGGCTGGCATCGAATGGATGGGAGAAGCCCAAGAACGGGATAATTGACGTAATGGGGCCTACGTTTAACAGTGGACGGTGATAGGCTGAGAAAAAAGTAAATTAAAAGATTTTTTTAAAAAAAGTGCATCCACTGATTCTAAAGAAATTACTTAAATATGTAACAGTTTTAATGGATAAGATTTTTGTTAAGTAATTTTAAAAATGCACATTCTTTCATAACAACGATCTCATTTTTCAGTTATATTTGAATTTGCGCGTTTAAATAGTGTTCACTTAAAAACATAGGTGGCACTATATTGTTTTACTATTATAAGAACGTTCCATATGACGTTATATCTTAGTAGATAATGCGACATTGAATAATTAAAATATACTCTTAAGCTCAAGATGGCTTTAAAAAAATAAAATATACCTTCTATATAAAAAATACTATCTATGAGTCTAAAACACATAATTTATTACAAATTAAAGTATTTTTAATAATAAATTTAGCGAATGACATCTTGAAAGGACAGCGTTAAATGAAGCATAGTCTAGGGCAGCGACCACAATCAGTCGGCCTCGATGACGGAATGTGTGAAATTTTAAGATGGTGATGAGCAGTGTTTTCTTGATTTTACATATAAAATTAAGAATTGTTACGCTTCTTATTTATTGATATGATCGTAATGTTTATAATCGTGTGACTAATGAGATATTAGTGCATTTTGTATTGGCGTAGCAGACTTGAAGTGTTGAACGTGTTTGTCGGATCATTGACATTGTTTCGTTATAAATTTTCGTAGCATCGTGATTGTTATGTTTATACTGGTATTGTGTGCTTTTGTAACGTTCAGTGGATGGATTAGGCGTTTCTGATGTTTTCGAAGTTATGGAGAGGCAGGAGCGCACATTTGCCAACATGGAGGCCACAGACACTGTGGACACCAAACAGGTGAGATCAAGACAATGTTATTGCCGGTTACACATAACTCGGCACGTATGCGATGCAAGTGTTGATTACTTAACCCGTATAACCAATTTTTCCAAAATATTAACCATTAAAATAAAAAGTGCTAAATTGATCATATCTTCTCATTATAATTTATAGATTTTTATATATATATAATAATTATAGAATTGAAATTTAGGTGATGGAGTCACCTTTAAATTATTCTAAACAAATCAAGGCAAAGTGTGGGTGAAGTTACTGCCCACACTCTTGTGGAATAAATTATTGCTATTTGAACATTGTTATGTACCTTACAAGTCATATCAAGTATTTCATATATATAATATCTACAACCTTTGTTATAACACTTAGCACCAACTTTTTATTGTTTGCCTTATCAAAATATGAATGTTAATTCTGTTAGTATTCAATTTAGGTGTTACCTGTTATATATTAGGTTTCTCTAGGGAGCTAGTAGTTACTGAAGTATAACAATAAATTCTATAAACTATTAAGTAAGAAAGATTTTAAAAATAAATGGTTATTATACAATAAAATGTCTCTAATATGTAAAAATAATAGAAAGAGACAAGAGGACATATTATTAAAATTGAAATATACTCCCTAAGGGAAGAAGTTTGTATAAAATTGAATAAATTGTTGTAAGACAATAAATTTTACTTTTTATATTCCAAAGATATAAAGACAACTGCATATTTCTTCTGCAAAGCAGATTAAACAGGGAATCTAGTGTTAAGATGCTATGTCACCTATGCTTTGTCTGCCAGAGCGGAGCAGTGAAAATAATTCAAATATAATTATTTCCTGAGTAGGAATTGAACCCAAAATACAGCCAAATAGCATTTAATGTCAGACACTGTACCATTGTGCCTAAAAAACATTGTTATTGTGAATTAGGACTAGGGATGCCATATATATTTGGCTACTATTTGATATTCAGCCTATTCCAATATATAATACTATATTGAATACCGAATGTTAAAAATAAAAATACTAGTTACCAAATTATGAGAAAAAACCAGTCAGTCAGCTTTGCTCATAGCGGATTCTGTATTTTCAAATTTGAGGATTTCAGGTCATCAGGAAGTACAACTGGTAAATGTTAATAAACTTAAGGTTAACTTTATATGAAAATAACTACAATTATAAGTAATAGTTTTTTTTTTCATAAAATGTCACTTCACATACATTTTTTCCCCTATATTCTTATTGTAAGTTCTTCACTTTGTGGCAAAATTAATAGTTTTAATTATGCAAACTCTATCCCCAAGATACCATATACCAGAATATTTGATATTAAAGCTAGATTTTGCATAAGGAACCCTAAAAAAACATTTGAGTAATAAGTATTTTAACATAATAAGATATTTGATCTTCACGGTCATTGAATGAAACAATTTAACTGGATTAATCGAGGATATTTAATAATATCCATTTGTGTCTATTTTCTACATTTATCCTGCATAAAAGGTACCATGAAGATAACACTGTACTCCAATTAATGAACGAATTAGGAGTAGGTATACTATGCATACTGGCAGCGGATCTTAACGCCGCGCTTTCTTTTTATAATATATGAAGTAGATTTAAATATATTCTTTAAAATTGCATATATTTTTCCATTCCACGACAACTACTTGCCTTAATCGCGACGGATATTCAATGTTAACATACTTATCTCGCAAACAATATTCCACCTCCTTGGTAGGGGGGCGCGGTCCGCTGGCTCCTCGCGCTCGCGCGGGCGCGGGCAGTTCGACCGCGTCGGGCGCGCAGCACGCCGCGCGCGCACTCGAGTGATGTCCCCGTGAGCCCAGTGGTTGTGTAGTGTCTTCCCAATACCGTGTTATACAAATTATTACTTGAATAATGGTAGCGATGGTGGCCTCGGCGTCCGGATACGGCACTCTTCGCCGATTTCTGAGCGTTCCTGATGGCCAGGATATACAAAGTACCGGTGTTGTCCTAAGTGCCTCAGTCGCGGTCTCGGTAAGCCATGAACTTTACATTGTTAAGTCGAAAATGCAGCTAGTTCTTCTATCCAAGTGTAGAAAGGTCGATGAATTATGTACGTTATATCTTATCACTTCATCCATGTTATCACTTGGAGTTGCGACTATATGATAACTGTATTTTTTTTTATTTTTTTTGTGATGATTTAGTTTTAAACTTTATGTAATCTTATTAAATATTCATGGACGTATTGCCTATTCAAGTTTGATATAGGCGTGTGTTCGTTGGAGGTCAAAGAAACCGCGTTACAAAATAATTTTACAACATAAAAGCTTAGAAAGTCATGCGTTATATCTAACAATCGTTACGGAGGCTATTAAAATTACATTGGCGCCCGGAGCGCTCAGCGTGAGGTTGAATCTAACTTAAAACCTTATAATTTTTTCCATTTGGCTAGATTATTATTTAAAGCGAAGTATATATTTTTAGCCACATCTCTAACTCACTGTCAAAATTGTCGTGACCGTTTGGGAACGAAAATTTTCGGAAGTTAAAAAAAGATTTTTACAGACATAAGTCCGCAGTAGCCGTCGGCTGCGGGGTCGTTGACCTGACTTTCCTTTTTCATATTCATCTTGATTGTATTGCCATCACTTGAAACTGTCCTTGGCCTCACCATATGGAGTATGATGTATTGCTCGTCCATGATGTCATCCTTACATGGTCGGGATTAGACAGGAGCGCGCGGCCAAGGTTAGGGCACCAGACCGTGGCAACATCTTGAAGGCGCATGGCTCGCTGCCGCCGTCCGCGAAAGGAGCTCGTCTTCGCGATGTGGCTGCCGACCCAGATCTCTCTTTCGCTTATTCGCTTTTACCCTTCAAAATTAATAAAGCACGTCTAAAATTTAATTAAATTTGATGTACCATTTGTTAAGCTATACGAACTTATTTATCGCATAATTAATTTCAGAGTGCATCTGTTTAGTTTATCACAGAGTCCATTTTTACTATACTGTATACATGTAACTATGTAAAATTCGTTACCATCAGATTACCGTAGTAGCCGAAGCTTGGAAGCGTCAGACACGCGATGCTTGTGTGGTCAGTCCACTCAGGTCTACGAAAGTTCTGGTATTTAAAATATTTTCGATTCTATGGTGTGGTAAGTTGTGGCTACAAACATAAGAATCTCTGCCTTGCCAAAAAAGAACTATTTTTTATTTTGTAAATAATAAAGATATTATAATATCTACTGTAATATTACGTTAATGTAAGAGTTATTCGTTTTTCAATGTAAACGTCAAGAGATTGTAATGTGAGCCGTTATAATTCAATAGTCAGAGAAAATATTCGCCGACAACCACGATTGAAACGATAATAAAATGGAGAGCGAACTCTTTGTTCGTAATTTCCTTTCCCAACGTTACCTTTTTTAGTCGTGAATAAAAGTGAATGAATTAAACGAAGTTACTTGTTATGAAACATCTGTATTACAGCATAATTATTATTGATATAGATTATATAGGAATATACAATATTGGGTTCGATTTTAATATATATTTTACTAAAAGTCATGTTTCAAAGTGTCAATTAACGTTTAATTGACGATAAATTAGTATAATTGTATTATAATAACAATAAAAGCAAATATTTCTTTCGATTTGGTTATATGAATTAAGAAAAAAATTCTGTCGGTTACTTCGTAATGCTTTGCGTTGTCAGATTCAAGGAATAAGCGGAACCACCATAAGTGCTTTGAATAAAACATTAGATATTATTATATTCAGTTTTGAATTGAGAATATATGAAATACAAAACATGGAGATATAAATTTTTTATTGTGTTTTATATAAATAATGTTAACTTTATTTTTAGCGACCTATATTTAAAGATATCAACGAGCTTCATAGCTCTTTCTAAGATCCCAATTTTATACATCATAATCTGCATATCTACGAATGAAAACGGCATCTCAAGATCGATCTCAGACCTGACAGCGGTGTATAAATACTTAGATTGTTCTTACTCAGCAATAATTACATGCAGTTTTGGATCTAGTTTGTTCGTGACTTGGTAAATCTTGATACAAGACTCCAGTATTTTAATGATGATGTAAATAAAGGACAAATCATGAATGTCAATTACGTTGATTGCATTTAGATGTGTGTTTGTTTGTGTTGCATTATAGGTTTTATTATGTGTTGACTTCTAGTCACAACATCATTAACCTGCTTTGGACCAATTAGTGTTGGCCTTTGTACCTAATTTGCTTAAAATTAATCGAGTTTAGAAGATTAATTTGTTTTTATAATATTAAGATGTAATATCGTATCCTTTAGATAAATATAATATTCAAAAGCCATAGTGTCGCAATGGTACAACGTTTGACGGTAAAGGCAATAGCTTTATTAGTGGGTGCGATCTCCTCCCGGGGGTGCCCTATTTTCTTATTCCCGCTTTGGTATCTATTTGGTGACTACCTGTAGCGTAGAGATCAGCCACTCAACACGGGGAGAAAATAAAACAGAGTGTATTGATATTCTATTTAATTAATAATACAAATTGTAATGTATACTCGTATTTATTTAATGTAGATAGCCCTTGAAGCACTTAAGATTTATTCTACCGCATTGCTAGAGACGGTGTCTCATTAGAATGACTGTTGTTAATCACCTTGCATCGATAAACGATTTGTTGATTTACTGTCTCGTTTCCTCGTTTACCTTTTATAAAATTGTAAAAAAATACTGACAGGAAGTTCTAATACGTACATGCTTTAGGAATTTTAACTTAACGTTACCTTACAAGGAGCTTCTTTGAACTCTTATGATTATTTCCAACAATATTTTATTAATGCATATATCCGCTTCACTTCTTGGCCAGTATATAATGTAAAATAATTATTTAAACCTTGTCTCAGTGTCGTGGAAAGGTCAAACTCTTTGCCATTTGAGTCACGAGAAATTTACTTTTTCGTTTATCATAATAGCGATGCTGTCTGAACAGTTTCTCTCTTGTTTTACATGAATTTTTCATTTTGTCCGCGTGGATAGTGTCTGAGAGATTATATTAGATTCATTTTAAGTTGAATTGACACTGTAACGGCGCTGTTTAAAATGTTGTTTTCTCGTCGTCTACTAAAGTGTAAAATGAGAGGAAAGTAGAAATTTACTTGATGTAACAACAGTATATACCAATCGGCGTATTTATATGTTAAAAAATATAATATGAATGGTAATTTTATATCAGTTAAGCAAATAAGTTTTATTATGCGTATCGTACTTAAACTTAGTTAACAATAACAACCGTTATATGGTATCCCTTTAGTCTCCCCAGTAACTCTAAAGTTTTAGGAAGCCTTCTTAAGCACTTTGCAAATTCTTGGTGACTTCGAAAATTAGAGAAATTTATTGTTTGCTTCATTAAATAAGCGCATTTTAGAGTATTCAGATAAATATAGAAATTTAAAAGACATTCTAAACTGTCATTGGATATTGTTTCCTATGTTTTAACATAAATAAAAAAGTTATAATAACCATAGCCATTTAGGAACGCGCGTCTTGCGACAGACGGACGTTGTTCCGCACACACTTCCGCCCACCTCCATCCTATAAGGCGAGGACCTTGTTACGTTAGCTAACATGTAGGCACATCTAGTTTAATGTATCTAGTTTTTAACTATTCTATTTTTCATTTTAGTTTTTTTAAGTCGTCGCGATCAAAAGTTGTCTATTTTTTTGTATTAATACTGTTAATCATCTATAACTATTTAGGTAATTAGTAAAGCTGCTAATTGCTTTACTTAGTTGATTTCTTTGTAACGTAATATTTTTTTTTTTTCATTATTAGTTCACTAATTTCGTCTATCACCTATCGCCTAAAGGACACGAAGTTTAGAGACAGTTTCTAGACACTATTCGGAAAAATCTCAATTTTGTTCTCCGTTCCGCCATGTGGAAATATTTGCGAGTAATCTACGTGACATTGACGCCTTTATTGTGCAGTTGGCATGCTTAGAAGCCATAAACAAAAGAATTGAATTCACTTTATGTGTGCTGTTGTGAAACCCAATGCTGTATGCATGCACATTTCTATTATATAGGTCTAAACTTTATAAACAATGTTAGTTCTCCCCTATACCTCGTTTGGTATATGAACTAACTACCTCCAGTGTATCCGACTGCGTTCTGTATACACTGCCCAATTTTTTAGGACAGAAACTTTGCTAACTAAACTTTTAATTTTGTGTTTCTTATATGTTTTTATGTGCAATAAAGAATATATTAATATATGTTGAACATAGCCTCGTTGAATGGCGGAACTCAGAGTGTGAGCGCGGAATTTAAAATATTTTTTCTTTAGTGGGACTCGAACCTACAACTATTTAAATGTACATGACATATATGTACATAAACACAAAAACGACAAGGAATTAAAACAGCTATGTAAGAATCCTTTTTTAGTTTGACCCTGCAATTCTTCTCCATATTGACGCTATCCTTGGATGAAGGTCATGTTTGAATTCATTTCGTGTCCTAGTCATATCTAGTTGGATGATTTTATGTGTTTTTGATTGAACCTTACCTTGGCCATATTTAAACTCATGATGTAATTTATAACAATGGCAAATAGTGCTTAATACTTTATAAGAAATAAGAAGTAAATAATTAATTTATTTGAATATATTTAAACAGAAATAGAGGCATCGTAGCACAGTAACAGCGTTGGGCTTATAGTTGTCGGGCGTTATTTGTGAGTTCGATTCCCACTAGCGGTAATTAATAATTTAAATTTTCCCGCACTGGTAAGGTAGGATGGAAGGCTTGAGAAACCTTGTTCTCCTCGTTTATATTTAATCTTAAGCCCAAATTAATAGACTATACGCTTTTTTACCTAACCTATTTTAGAGATACAATGTGAAGGTGAAAAAAAGATGTAAAATTTTATTCAGGTGATAAATTTACCTGCTATATGTATGTAATTTATACAAAAAGTTATTTTTACTCGACATTATAATGGTATAAAAAAATAATTATTTAAATTTCGAGTACAAAAAATATAGTATTACTATAAAGAATCTGTTTAGAAGCACGAAATATGTAGATAATTGTATTGTTTATGCATTTTTATCAAGGGCTAATATAATTTTATATGCACTTTCGCTAGTTGAGGGAATAATTAGTGAAATTTAACTTTGTCGAGAACTTAGAACGTTGTGAACAGTAAGTGAAGATGGCTGTGGAGTTGGTACAAATATTTGACTGTTTTGAGAATGGTATCCACGACCCCATTATGTTATATATGTGTCTAAGCAATGACTTACTGTGCTAATGCACAACCGCAAGTAACTCGCCGATAAAATAAAACTAGTATTACAGAATGCGGACTCGTATGATAACAAAAAACGTTAACATTATGGATTGACATAGATTTCTTAACGACTAAATATGCTTTTCATTGCAATAATGAACAAAGTGAAATTGAAAGTTAGATATTTTATTTGTGTAAAACAAAAAGAACGTAGTAGAAAGTTCAAATTCGACTCTATTGCATTATTAAAATTAGTCATATAAATTAGTAACACTTAGAGTCAGTTACGTATATGTACTTTTTAGGTAATTAATAATTTTTGTATTGGTTTTAAATTATATAAGATTTCGTTTCCGTTTTATATTAATGTTATTTAACTATAAAGATATATTTAGTATGATTTAAATTACCTGTTGCTCATTAATTAGCCGTTTTGATTACCTTTCTATGCGATTTCTTTTCATTGAAAAAATATTAGATATGTGAAAATTCTAGTTTTGCAAGTTAGTTGGTAGGTACCTACTATAAAACATTTTTTATTTACAATTTATTAACATATACGATGGTTTTGGCCTCGAAACTCACGAGAGGGCATTCATTATTTACTTCCTCGACGCGGCGTTGAGTTACGCCACTTAAGACGCATTTCTCGGATACTAGGTTCTATATACTTATATATGCGTTATACACTGTAAAACTAAAAACAATGAAACGTACTGGCACGGCACTTTAAAAGTAATTTTCTCTTGTAAACAGTTCATACAGCCTACGAGGCGGTGCCTCCGAGACCGCCGTCGAACCATCTAATAACACAATGCGCGAGCTTAATGACTTTCCGGCGGGGAAAGCTAAGCGCGTGATGTCCGTGATTTCTTGTCTGTCTGTTCTTTCTAAAATTCAATATATATATAATACATGTTTATAATGTTATGCTTTGTTATTTATGTACGTATATAGATATCTTTATTTATAAAGTAGGTTAGTTATTTGTTCAGTATATAGAGTTAATTTTTTTTTTTACATTTTTTTTTACCAATTCATTCAAAACACTACTACAAGACAAAACTAGGCTTGAAAGAATTTAGAACGTNTGTCTGTTCTTTCTAGAATTCAATATATATATAATACATGTTTATAATGTTATGCTTTGTTATTTATGTACGTATATCTTTATTTATAAAGTAGGTTAGTTATTTGTTCAGTATATAGAGATAATATTTTTTTTTTACATTTTTTTTACCAATTCATTCAAAACACTACTACAAGACAAAACTAGGCTTAAAAGAATTTAGAACGTAAGTTTGTTCCAAGGCTAGTATTAGCTTAATAGGCAAAGGCACTTAATGTTAGCTAGCTAGCGCTACGTTCTCCATCCTCCGCCCAATTTTAGAGACTCAACGCCGTGTTTCGTCTACTAAAGCGAGAAAATGTAAATAATTTAAATATAATCGTATCCCCAAATGAAAACCCAACGACTATGTTTACAGTCAGACGCTGTTCCACTGCGTTACGACGGTTTCATTATTTCAATTTTAGAAATAGTCAATAAATTTTGTTATTTGTAAATATCGAGAAGATAGAAAATATGCTGGTATATTTATTAGTGATGTGGAAAGTGCGGACATAAATTTGCAGCCATCTTTCAATCACTTAAGTTGTGGGGAGCAACTTGATGACTAGTGGGCCGATAAAAGCTGGCGTTTGTTTCACCTTCTTAGCATTGACCTAGAAAATGTAGCTTTTTCTCATAAAAACACATTATTATGTTCGGTTTTATATATTTAAAATAGCTTCATGAGTAATATTTTAGTATAGTAATTAAATGAAATTAAAACAGTTGTTTTCTAAATTATATTCTAGGCTAGCACTTAGTGCCGTTGACCGTTACTTTTAAATGTTTAAATAGAAAAAAAATTTGAAATAATCTCATATACGTTGTAGTTACGAGTTTTAAGTGGAACTGAAATAATATCTTCATCTAGAGATAATTTAGCCGGATCTACCATTTTAACCGACTTCTGTTAAAGAAGCAGGTTATAAATTCGACTGTGTGCTTCCCGTATGGTCTCATTTATGGTATCATTAATTATATAAACTGTAGGTAACCTAAGTGAAGGCAGCATTTTGTTGTGTTTCGGACATTACTGAAGTGGATAGGATATCTGTAAAGTAAACAAAAAAAGAATTTCATTACTACCAAGTCAATGACCGATGACTGTCAAATAATTTAAAAAATTAAAAAGATAAAGAAAAACTTGACAGATGAATACTACTAGACGATTCCTTCTAAAGAACGCTAATGTAAGAATGACTAATGGTACCTACTGCCGTTTTGCTAAGTATGACTTTCAATTATTACACAGAGAAACCAAACATTGATCAATGAACCTCTCTCCATTACTCAAGTCGAGTGCCCGTTTTGAATCTAACGTGAATTCAATACGTACAATATTGATTGTTGTGACAGTTCCATTCTTATATTATTTGCAATATTTTCTATTGTTATATTATCTATCTATATCTATATATATAAAATCGAAAGGTCACTCACTCATCACGAAATTTCAGAAACTACAAGTGCTAGGAATCTGAAATTTTGCATAGGAGTTATTTATAGGACGTAGGTGCTCGCTAAGACGGGAATTTGCAATATTCGACTTCTAAGGGGTTGTTTTTGGTGTTGAAAGTTTGTATGAAACTTCGTTACTACAAATGCTAGGAGTCTCAAATTTTGCATGGATGTCACTTATAGGACGTAGGTACTCATGGAGACAGAAATGAATAATAAAGTAGTTCACGCAGGCGAAGCCGCGGGCGGACCGCTAGTATCGTATAAGTATAAAGAATAGTAAAATACTACCAATTTTTTATTTTTATGCATATTTTTATACGCGTCTGACATTTGAAGATGGAGATTTTAGTGACAATTTACTCTACAGATCACTTTGTATAATCGTGCCCAAATCCATATTATAATAAATGCAAATATGAATAAAATGAATGAATAAAAATAAATTCTTATAAATAATTTTTCCACACATTATATTGTAAATTAGTAGAAACTTTATTATCATACTAACACAATATTTTATCTGCATTACTTTGTTATAAAAATGTTGCGAATAATGCACGGCTAGGTACGCCAATGTAGATACATATCAACAGTCTTGTGTAAGACTGGCCGAGCCTAGATGCCGTGTAAATTCAATGTTCAAATAGCACTCGTAGGCGATTGTGTGATGCAGCCTCCGTGGGAAATCTTGGTAAAGCACTGCACTCTTAAGATCTAACTAAATCGAAGTATAGCTAGCTACTATACGGTACTTTATCTTCTATACTGTGATTTCTTTTTCTTCTTTCTGTTTTATGTTTTGGAGACCATAGAAGATTTGTGTATTTCAAATAACGTTATTTTAATTTAGTAAAGACAAGCCAAAATTTATTATATATAGTAACTGCCTGCAATGTTTATTATAAATCTTATCGTTTGACATTAAAGCTTATTAAATTTCTAGTTAAAGAATCTATTTAATAAAGTATGTAGGCAATTTTTACCGTTACTAAATTATTTGCATATTTGTATTGATATTTGAGAATATTATGTTTATTTTAGGCTTCTTCCACTAGCAGGTGTAATGACGATCTCTCACGAAAGATGATTATGTAAAATAATATTCTAATATATGCATATTTGTCCAATTAAATTTGCTATACAAATACCTATGTAAATAAACTTGTATAATTTTTCGCCTTGTTAATGATAAACACTATTTTTTTATTTGGCATTAACGCTATAGACGCTATAAGTATTCCTACGCTCGACCACTTATTTGTTTGAAATTTGCACTGTATACAAAGTGACTTGTTTATAACAAGTGTATTGAAAGTTATAAAAAAATTAAATTTTCTCTGTAATGAATGTCTTAAAGATCCAACTATATTTTTTACTTTTATTGACGAGACGATTAAGTGACGGTACGTCGTCTTTGTTAAATGATATTTGTTGTAATAGTCATCTAACTTCTAGTTTAAAAATAACATTTTTATAAATGTTATTTATACACACAAGTTACTGCGTCACATTACTCAAGGCAAAGAATGTATTGACATTACTTCTTTTCCATTATTCATTAGTTTTATTTGCATTGGGACTTCAAGTTATGATGTAACCAGCCGGCCTCCGCTAAGTGAACCAGGGGTGTCGCCCGTCCTATCGATCAGCATACCCATTATTACTTATAAAAGCTATTACGAAATATCTATATTGAATGTTAGTTATATACCTTGCGATCGTACGACGAGGAAACATCTCTCACTTTCACCGAGATCGTGTCTACAGCTTCCATCTGGGTCGCACGGTCGATGGTAGATATCTGAAGCCAAGAAAATAAATAATTAATCGTGATTGTCGGTAGGCAGTCTGTAGGCACACAAGTGTTGTTTCGTGGAAACTGAAAAATGTGGAGAAATCACTGGAATGTGTTATAATTGGTGATGATGGATAGGTTGTTATCATCAGATATGTCAAATTTGTGTTTTGTATTAACGTAAGCTTCTGGCTTAACGTCAAAATTGATCTTTGTATATTATTTTGCGATTGATATATTTGTCGTTTTTTTGTTTTTTTCTGAACAGTGTGTGTTAGTTACACATTCGTATTACGCTAGTACTGCCATTTTGAAATAACCAAAAACAGCATCTAATGTTGTATGTATTTTCATTCATAATCATTTTATTTAATGATGATATCATTGTGCTAAATAATATACACTCGTGTTTAATATACTAACATTTAAATATAGTTTAAAGTACTAGATCACGAAATATATATATGTAATTTTATTCATATGTTTATCTATTTATATGTGTGTACATATTGTGCCTAGCTCGTTAGGCACATGTTATATGAGCATGGTTTTTTTATAGACTTATTGTTCCTTTTTTACGACCGATTAAGAATTTTGTGAGCGATTCTAATAATCGTTATAATGTTAGTTTTTATAATTGTTTTTCTAGTACCATCATCAAGTTTTGTACAGCGATTACTGTGCCATTAGTTAAATCTACGTATGAGGATGCGTGGGTTTGATATTTATAGTGCGTTATGACTTATGACTTCATCGGTTTACTTATGTCTACGTTTTTCATAAGACAGTTTGACATATTATATACATTTTTATTTCTTATATTGACATAGTTAAATAATAATCCTTGTTATATTCAATTTGTTTTAGTTTAATACGGTCCTGTGATCTTCGAATGACTAAGAGTCGATCGTCTCATTTCCTGCATTACAATGTTAATTGTACTACCATTAGTTCCACTAACTGCGAAAGCTGTTAGGTTTTACATTGATTCTATTCTATAGCCTTGGGTTTTGTAAAATTTTATTTTTTTATTATTATCATTTTAATAAAAAAAGTATGTTTAAACAACGTGACAAGCAATACAAGTATAGAATGGGTTACTTCCAAGTAGGTATTTATAGTAAGAATCCATAAATATACCTACATATTACATTGAATAGCGTCGATTGTCAATAAAACATATTTTTTGCCTTGCCAGTCACCGTATATTTGGAACGAACCCCATATTTGGGACGATGAATTCTTGTTTAGTTTCTTTTTTGTCAGTCATCTGAAAAATCCATCCGGTCTGGACTTATGAAGAATTTCTTGACCTTAAATCAAGGTTGATTGTTTGTTGTCCCTCCAAATTACACTTGCCAGCTCCAGCTCTACTAAGTAATCTACGTGCATTTTAAATTGTGATAGTTATTAGAAGAGGTCATTAGTTTCTCGCAATAAGGTTCTATCCAGGAAGTAAAATCTCTCTGGCAACTAAATTGTATCTCGACGCGCCTGTAGGCGGCGTGGGCGCTCGCTCGCGTGGGCTGCAGGTGCCAACGCACCTTTCCACATCTCGACCGCTCCGTTGGATTTAAATCGATAATGACTTTTGTTCGACTCGATTGTTTCGATTCACGACCCATCGAGATAATGGGAGTAATAGCGGTGACGAATTGTGTTGATGATTTAGTTACAGCGTTAAGTGAATTTCTGAGTGTGAAAAGTCCCATTACTACAATAGTTTATAATTAAAACATCATAATTTATAATTATATGAGACCAGTCGTGCCGCAGGGGCACAAAGTTGAGGGTTCTATATGACTTAAAGTGGTTGAGGGTTCTAGCTCGACTCGAGGAAATTAAATATTTTTTAAAATTTATATTTCCATTTCTTCGCTCTGCTGTCGAGGCAAAGCGCGGTGTTGTATTCCGCCACTCAACGCTCAATGGACTTCAGTATTCGACGGAAAGTGGGTAACGGAGTGCCTTAACACTGAGTTCCCTCTGCCTACCCTGTTGTGTGCGAGAATTAATCTAATTTTTAATAATCTACATTCTTGTACATTTATAGCCATTTTCCGCCGGGAATTAAATACTTAGATAGTTTGTTGTAGGACTTGTAGGTACATACATTTAGTAAGAGTCACTCACTGTGGCGTATACGGCAACCCATCTTTATAAGGTAAAGAAACTCGATACCACCGTGAGCTGTCGTGTTATTCTTTGTTCCACGGTCAGTGTTGGGGTAAATCTTTTGTTTATACGAATTGTGCTTTCAGCGGTTTTTTATTTGTTAAGAACTGGATTTTAGTATACTATAGTAAAACTTTTAGGTCCAGCTCCTTTGCATATTGTATTTTGAAAAGTAATAGTTAACACAATTTAACTTAATATTTTACTTTAATATTTTAGACAAGTTATATGTAAATATAAAAATACATAGTCGATAGTAAATTAATCTCTTAAGCAATAATATTATTAGGAAATACGTACAACATATATATTTTTATTATACGTTTATTGTCGTTTCCGCTCCTCAAGACTTACAATTGTTCACAAATATGTCGTAAGAGAGAGTGAAATTCGAATGTTTGGTGGCAATTCCGCTAATTATCCAGCAATTAACTAGTACGAATTCAGTGTAGAGAGTGGCCTAACCGCTCTACTTAGTATATATGTTATAAATTATAACATGGATGAAAGTAACATACGTACGAACAATTTATTTATATACTTAGTATCTACATGTTAATATAATACAAGTGGTTTGTGTTGTTTTGAGATAAATTTCTTTATTTTTTCAATTTTTTTGCTTTATTTAAACGTATTAGACTTATAAACTTATGTAGTACACATACACTTATTAACTTTAAAAAATATATTTATCTAATTTATTTATAACTGGCTGTCGAGTGGTAGAACTAAGCAGCGCTTAGACAAAGGTATACTATTTCATGGAAACAAAAATAGTTCAATTTCCTCAGTGACTAGATGATCTTAAAATTATCTCAAACTGAGAGACTGGCTTTACTCTAGATTTCTCCTTCTACCCCACTGTATGCGGGGTACAGCAGGAAACTTAAAAATCGACAACTTACACTTTCTGAATTATTTTTTAGAAAATATATACAAATAATTGTTATTTATTTATTTTTTCTTATAAAGCGAGCACATTACACAGGCGCGTATTGCGCTACTATTATCGTTCAATATTTTCACAATTAACATTAAGTAGTCTAACGGGCGTGACAGTAATTTAAATATTTTTATCAATCTACATTATAAAGAAAAATCGAACTGGATTTCTCGCCCTCAATACGCACCACCGTTACTTTATTATAACTTAATTCGTTTCTGTTTTAATGCTGTGTTACCAATTCTATTATATTTAATCGATATTTCGATTCATGTCCTAGAATCATCTTCTGCTATAAGTTTCAATAGAATCATTTAACGATTTATTTACGTTATTATTTAGTTTTACGATTTATCCTTGATATAACAACAGGGTAGCCGGATGGAACCCAGGTCCAATACATAATAAAGTAGAGAACACATTGTGTGTGACTGGCGGAGATGAACGCCCAAATATTTTTTTTATTTATGTAAAAGAATATTTTTTATAATTGTTTTAAAAATTATAAGTTGTATCTCGTAACCTTTCTTGATGCAATGAGTGTCCAACACAAAAATATTTTTGCCATCCTAACTAGTCCTCTAGCTAGATGGTGTGACGATATTCGCAAAGTGGCTGGCAACGGCTGGATGCGAAGAGCTGAGAATCGAGCTCAGTGGCGTGTCATTGTAGAGGCCTATGTCCAGCAGTGGACGACGACAGGCTGATGATGTGGATGATGATGATGAACCCGAGATTAGAGCATTCAACCAATAAATACTTCAGATGTATAATATTTTTATAGTAAAATTTATAAAAGTTTAAATATTCTTATCGATTTTCTTCCGGCTTTTGATTTAATGCTGTGTAATGTCAGTTGTTTATGATGTTCTTTGATCGAGAGCATCCAAGTGGTTTCCTATTCGGGAGTGTCTCGGCGACCTATTTTTAAATAGCACATGTTGCGGCACGCGTATTTAAAATGCAGTTTTATTTGTTATCTAATGAACTCGTACGTACTTTGTTATTGAATAAAGAGAATTATTATAATTTTAAGATAAATCTAATTTTATATTTTAGAAACTATATAATTTTAATTATTGTAATAATTTAAATTTATTTACAATTATCTCAATAATAAGTTAATGATATACAAAACAAGCCTAACTGGATTTAGATTGTATAATTAAAATTTATTTAAATTTAGTATAATCTATACCTAATCATTGTAAATAAAGTTATCTTTTATAATGATAGTAATAATAAGACGAATATATAAAATGCTAGCTATGAATAAAAAGAAAGTAACGTCTCATTACTGAATATAAAAAATAAACTTTCATCAGCTGTCTTCTAAAATGTATTTATTTCATTTAAGTGAAATGCATTTACTAGGGCATTTATCAATATGTTTTGATAATGCTAAAGAATGTTAAGTTTGCATTTACAATTGATAAAATATTTATATAAACATTATTATAAATTCCTATTCGAAGTTTATTATGATTTGATAAGAACTTAATCATGCATTAGTTATTTATAATTATAATCAGATTGAAGTTGTAATTTCTATAATATATAAACAAATATAATATACAATTGTATTTGTTATCTTTTTATCGATTTATTGTAAAATTTAAATGTGATTAATGATTCAACAACTAATTCTATATCTTTTGTATTGTATACAGAAAGATTATTATGAGTAATACAATAAATATTATTAATATAGTATAACAAATTTAACTTACACTTATAAGAATTTTGATGTAGCTTGTTGAGAACGTATGGCTTAGTAGTCAGAGCGCCTAGAAAGTTTCCTAAGTACGCAGGCTCAAATCCTTAAAAATATATAGTAGTTTGTTTAATTTTGTATAATGTAGTATATTTCTATTGAAAATGATACGATCAATTGTTAGGACAGTCAACTGTTTGACGTGCACAATAAGCGGACGTTACCATAATATAGCGGTTAACAATAATTGTCGCAATCGACGGTCGCAGTCGCCTCTATAGCCATTCAAGCCTTTGTAAACCCATTTTAAAAAGTGTTTTTTTTTATGTCTACGTTTTTACACTTTATCAACGGGTTCAATTCAAGATTGTACAGTGTGTACTGGTTAACAGTGAATAGGATTTTACGTAAACAATTGTTGTCTGCCCTCTGCGTATTTGGCTATTTATTCTGATCATTTTTCGTTATAACTTCACGCTGTATCCCTCACTTGAAAGGGTCGGCAGAGGGAACAAAATCCTACGTACCTACTCAAATACTAAATGAGCATTTAAATATGGACTTAAGTAATAATTGGCCATTTGTTTGTTTCAGTCAAAGCAGCGAGCGTCGATTAAATGGCTGTTGTCGAAGGCATTCAATAACCGGGTACCGGATAACCTTCAGGAGCCGTTTTACAGGGATCATGAGGTAGGTCTTTACAAAATGCTTGTATCTATATTTAAAATTAGTTTTTTTAGTCATTTACTTATTTTTTGAATCTTCTAAATCTAGAATCTTTAGTTTTGCCTAATTATAATGTAATAATGTATTATGTAACTCATATTACATAGTACCGAAAGTGCAGGGACAGTAAAAAATAACAATCAAAAAACTTTTATTAATACTTCAATGGAACATATTAGAACGATTTCTGAACAATAGTAAAGTAAGTAAATATTTATGTAAAACAGAAAGTTGTTATTGTATACTCCACCGAGGTGAGCATCTTCAACGCACGCCCGTTATGCTAACTGACAAAATGTTTTTAAAACAGTATCCAATTATAGCCATTATTATTATAATTTTAGATAAAAAATGTATTCTTATTTTGTGCATTTTCAACGATAAATTAAATCATACTTTTTCTCTACATTCTACCGATTGCTGATATATTTGATGGCAATTAAATGCATGTAGTATTTTTTTGACGTCATTATATATAACGAGACCATAGAAGCATGTGGTTTTATATTTTTGTAAATTTCGTTGAACCCACTACTACTGCGTACTATTCGATAGCGTCTCCTTCTTATGCCGTATGCCTTATAGCCTGCATACTTATTTGGAAATAACTAAGAATCGATTATGACATATGATTACCCAACACGAAAATATTTTTTCCATCCAAATCAGTAGTTTTTGAGATTAGTACGTCCAAACAAACAAACTTTACCTTTATAATATGAGTATAGATAACACTATATCTATTACCAGTACAAGTTACATCAAAAACAATATGTTTTATAATTGTGGCTATAATTGACTACACACTGTTATGATTCGGAAGAAGTGCATTATGATTCAACAGTGTAGTTCGACCGGTTGTGTTTCTTAGCAGGTTTGTTGTTTTTACAATGTTTGAATGAAAATTGTTTTTGTTGTTTTCTCGTATTAAGCAGGTGTCAGTCAGCCTGTCTTATTTTATTGGTTAAGCTATTTTTAATATACTGGTGACAGATGGCTAGGAATTAATAGAATTAGTGTTCTGCATAGTGTGTATTTTTAGAACCACTTGCTTTGGTAAAACTACATGTAATATGTTATTTTATTTAGAGAAGATACTATTAGTTAATCTATGGATTCACCCGAATATAGGTTTAAATGTGCAATAACTAACTCTTGTACCGGATTTCAGTTGATTCTAGTCCTGCCTTAGAAGTACAGAATAAATCGATGATATTTAAACAGGCCGGGATTTTTTTAGTAAACTATGAAGAGTTTCTGCTGTTAAATATAAGAGAAACACATACTTATGTGAAAGAGAAAGTTTCAAATGATATACCTATCTATTAATATAGAGTTGTCTTTTAGTAGATGATGTTTCAGTATGTTTATTGCAGTTGTATCCGGAAACGGAAAAATGCAACGTTAAACAGATTAGCTAAGCGTATTAGGTTACACACACACTAATGTCATAAAGAAGTTCTATTCTAACATTTCCTATGTTTTTCACATGTTGAAAAATTAAACATGGAATATATTTTTGAAATAATATTGTTATGGTATAGGTTTTATATTATCTTCTTTGCCTTAACTAAAATTAAACGCCATTCGAAGAAATGTTTGAAATAAAATTATTTTCTTTTCTCGGTTTTATTAAGTCAAAGAATTTCGTTGAGATCCGACACTCACTTCCAAAATAGAGAGAGGGCTAGAGTTAGGACGAGAAGCGGAGAACGGAGTATCTTAATAGTAAGTTTTCTGCCTACGCTGCCATTTACGGGTTACGCGTGAAACTAAAAATAAAAGTGTTAATAAAATTGTTAATTAAATTACTCAAGTTATTTATTAAATTATTAATTATACATAAGACAAAAATAAACTGTATTATCCTTTATGGATCTTCCCATCTGTCTCTTAAGAAGCAGGTGGATGATATTAGCAAGGCTATTTTTATAGGTAAAACATCTGTTCCTCTGTTTCACCGTCCTTGAAGTTGCAAAGTTCATGCAAGCTATAGCGGTATTGATCCATCCAGTTATATGGGGCTGGCGAGCACGCGAGCTCAGTCGAAAGCTCGTGGGAGTGGTGGTCACCAAGTTATTAAGTTTAGTTTTTAGTGTTTAGTGAGAAATATGCGGGACTGCCATTTGGGGAGTACCGCTAGGCGTGTTACATGTAAGCGGTGCTATGAAATTATTTAGATTCGAGTTAGTTTTTTTTGTAGGAGATTGGTAGGATATTTGATATTATTTGTCAAACAAGTAAAATGTAAATTTCTAACATGCTTACACTACGCTACGCTTACGCTTATATGCAATATTTATATAAAATATTACTGTTTTAATTAGACGTCTATACTCCAATAATTTGGAACAAATTTCTCGGTAGCAATTTTACATGCAAGGTATTATGTCATCTTGTAGACCATATTTCTATTTATAGTGCTCTATAAGCCTATACGGGTTGCATGAACCGTCTAAACGGCCCAAATTATTTGGACGTTTCATATGATACACTCGTATAGCCTTGTATGGCTATAACGACCCGTAAAATAAACATAAAATATGAATTATAATTTTAGTAACAGGAAAACGTTAAGTATATGCTAAATATGTTAACTATTTATTGAAATATAGTGTAACCTTTATAAATAGATCTGCAATCAAATTATAGAAAAAAGTGTGATAAGTGTCACAAGTGTTTTTTAATTTTAAATATTTGAATAATTGTCGTATAATGTCAACAATCTATCGTACTTTCCTCGTAAATGGGTATTTGACTGTGAATTTGATTCCCCCTCACAGAAATTCCCCTCTCTGGTATTAAGAAAAATACAAAATACAATAAAATATAAAATAATATATTTGTGCGGTCTGTAAATTTACATTTCACGTCGTTCATGCGTCATCTAAATCACGTCATAATAATTAAATCAGCTTCACGCAGTATCCCACACACAGCAACCCTGCTGCCTACCCAGTCAGAGGGAACCTAGTGTTAAGACACTCCGTTCTCCGCATTCCTCCGAATTGTGTATTGAGTGGCGGAACTCAACGCCTGGCTTTTGCCTTGGAACACGTCATTTATTTATAATTACTAATTTTACTCTATCCTGTTGAGATAAAACATCCTATCTTTTCACCGAAGAGATTACCTGCCCCTAAAGCTATTATTGATAATATTACTATTTTTATCTCCAAGTGTTTTTATGCAACAGTGTTCCTCAATGTATCATCTAAAACATTCACAATCGTTTGTTTAACTGTAACAATAGCCCATTATAAAACCTAAATTACACTGAAAGAGATTTGTTCTTATTATATCAAATCAAAATAATACTCCTATAGACATTTGATAAATGAAGCACTGTTTATTTATAGCGAAAGAAAAGTCCAGTACATGTATAACAGTTCTTTGATATGGTAGGTATTAAGAGTAAAGTGCTTGGCGTGTTGTTCTGCACCACCGCCGCTCGCTCTTGACTGTTTTTGATGGAAATAGCCTCTAATGAGTGTAATATGGAAGTGCCTACAAACTTTTATTTGCCATAATGTCGTTTCGAAGTCATTTTCCTTTCCAGATCGCTTCGCGTATAAGGTCGATATTTGAACGCAGGTAGACATTCATCACGGCAAATATAGAACTAGCCGTTCCGTAAAAATAGTCACTGCCGTTTCCGCCTTTGGGAAACGCCGATCTTTTGTTCTTTTCGTTGTTACGATATATCCACTGAATTTTGGGTTTGTTTTAAATATATTTACCACTCAAGTTATGGAGTTCGATTCTCATTCGAGAGAATGAAATATTTAGTGTTGAGTTCACCTACTCACACGCAATGCCTCTAGATTGCGTCGGAAGTAGAGAGCGTAGTGTCTTAACACAAGGCTCTCTCTGCTTGCCCTGTTCGATGCGGGATACAGCGTGATGCTGGAAAAAAAATGCTAAAGAAGCATCTAAGCGTTGAGCGCAGAAACAGATTAATATCTAACTATAAAATATGTTGAACGAGTTCTAGAAAGTAGCTATTTACCTACTTTAAGACATTTGTTATTATTGTTACGCGACTTGTGCGAATGGGATATCGTAGTATAAATTAAACAAAATACTATTTAACTGGAGGTTATTGATCTGTCGCTTAAATAGATTTAGCTTAATTAGTAATTTTTTTTTTAATGGTAATTAAGCTTCACGTTTTTTTCCCGTTCCTTTTAGCAAAAGGAGGCAGTTTAGTGATAAGGCACTCTGTTTCCTACCGTCCGCCCAATTTTTTCAACATCACCTGTTGACGCGCGGAACTCAACGCTGTGCTTTGTCTATATTTTAAAAACATGTTATTTCCGAGAACTAAACAATCACACATATTGTTTTATCCAAAAATGAAACAAAGCGATGGATAACCCCCTAAATTTGGTTATCAGCATGATTCCCACGATCAATGACAGTTACCTACACGTTTAATATATGAGTCAACAGTGCGAAATCACTGTTCTTATTGACTCAACCACAATTCACTTGTAAACCTTTTACTTATTTGTGATTCATCATATACATTTTTAATTATTTCCTCTCGTATCTTTTATACTTATATATTATTTTTTATATTATGTGCGTATAATTTTATCACCTTTGAATTTCATCTTTTGTTTATGTACACTAGTTGTTGTTTTAGGTATATGAAAAAAAATGTCTAATTATTTTTATTTTATTGTATTGTTATCCATACCTATATTATAAATTCGAAAGTAACTCTGTCTGTCTGTCTGTCTGTCTTTTACGCAATCAGGGCCAAACCGCTAATTTAATTGTGATAAAATACTCATATAGAGATACTTGAGGGTCTCGGGATGAACATAGGATATACTTTTTTCTCATATTTGTAATAATATCAATATATACCAATATATTAAAATATTTATTAATTTGACATGCAATTAATTCCGCCATGTTAATAACAACCGTCGTTGCTAAGCAACGATTTGTAAAGTTTGTTGTTAGAAAACGTCACCCAAAATAAGCTTGCTTAACGCATCTCTTTATTGAAAACTGAAAATAATTTCATAAATATATTTAATAATTCGTATAGTTCAAGCGGGCGTAGCCGCGTTCGGGGTCCACTAGTTGTAAAATAAAAGCCTTTTGGTTTTCTTAGTCTATGTGATCTAGGCGAATGTATCTTAAATTTTACTCGTGAATCACTCCGTTTATTGGTAAAAACCGGTCTAAGTTCGAATATTTGTACATTGTTGGCGAATTAGATCTTTTCTTTTCAGCTTCACGCTGAAACTGCCTTTTCAATTAACATTCAACACCAAAATATGTTACATATACGCGCGTACAATTTGTACAAAATTAAATTCCAAGATCCCACAACTTCAACTTTGCAACTTTACACATTTAATAAAACTGAAACACAAATGCGCATCGTAAAAGAAGATCTCGGTGGAAAAATCACGACGCCTTTCTCCTTGACCCCCGGCCCGCAGCCGCCGTCTGCAATTTGTCGTTCCGCGCTTTTGTTGCGTTTTTTTGTACGTCCGCGCGTTTTTTTGTCGCACTTGTGCCGTGTCACGTCACTTAATTGTTTGTGGCATGCGATGTGTTGTAATTGTGTGTGTGTGTAATTGAAACGTGAGCTTTTTTTTTCTTTATATTGTAACGGTGTGGCTTGATTAAAAATAGTTTAGGATAGGTATGGGTTGTAATATTATTTTTGAATTACAATTATAAAATATAACTTTTCCATAAAAAAAAATGTCTATATGAAACTTTAAAACACTTTTTTAATGTTATTTCACACTTGAGAAAGAAAAATTTTTTTTAAGAAATATACGAAACGCTTTGTATACTTTTTACAGTAGGTAAATTACTTAGTGTTAAGATACCTACTCAGTTCCACATCATCACACTACCCATTCCCACTTTCCGCCGAATTTTTGAGGCATTGCCTATTCAGTAACGTGCGCTTTGCCACCTACAACCCTGCACCACGATACCCTCATTGTTATATTATTTTATACGGCTATTTGCTTTTATTATTTGGTTATTTTCCTAAATATGTATATCTAAAACTCTGGAATATTCTTGACCATCACACCTGGCCAGTCGGGGTACGGGAACCCGTTTGGTAGGTTACATCAACAGTTAGCTGAAATATCTATATATATAAAAGTACTTGTCCTCACTGACTGAGGTAAGACGCACACACAGACGTAACCGCTGATGGGAGAAACATGAAATTTGGACAGATGTTTACTTTCGTAATCTGGACATCCACTAAGAAGGGATTTTGAAAAATTTTAACCCTAAAGGGATAAAATAGGGGTTAAAAGTTTGTATGGAAAAAAAATTAAATCGGCACCAATTTTTATAAAATTTGAAATTCAGGCTCTTAAAAGTATTTAATTGAACACGTGTTTCATCGTTTTCAAGAATTCTCCCCCTAAGGGTGCAAATAGGGAGTTGAAAGTTTGTATGGAAAAATCTTTAAAAAGCCACCGATTAATATAAAATTTGAAATTTAGACTCTTAAACACATGTTCCGTGGTTTATAAGAATTCGCCCCTAAATAAGCAAGCGAAGTTGCGCGCGTCCGCTAGTCGTTTAATATTTCCACAGGGCAATCAAGTATGATTCATAGCAACCATTTGAGATAGAATACCTAAGTAATAAAAATTTAATATCTAAACCTAACGGGCCTATATTAAGTGAAGTAATAAAGTGTTTAATATTCAAAGAGAATGCTAAGAAATAATAACATAGATATTTGTATACAAACAAATAGTCATCGTACTGTCTACAGTGTTTTTTAATGTTCTCCAGTTTCTTTTTTTATTCACTGTTTGTTTATTTTAAGTACACAAATTGTTCTTCGACTGAAGACTAATGCGGTCGACGGGGATAGAGCTATTATTGTAAATTGCCTTTACGGTATTTTAATTGTGTGGATTTATTTTGTTTATATATTTAGGTGATGGATTTTAAATGTGGGAAGTATTTTGATCTGGCTCATTAGAAGAAATGTAAAAGACCTTAAAATATAAGCTTGTAGCGAAGTTAATAATAATATGTGTTTTTTAAATAGAGACTTTGTTGAAATCCAATAGAAAGATACTGACAAAATTTTTAGCAGCTTTATAGAGCGACGTTTACCATTGCGACGACGTAATATAATATTGTTTGTATAAAGCGTAGCTGAATTTAATCTACTTAGATTTCGCTATATTCGTTTCCGTCGTTTACTTTTTTATTTTTACTTTTATATTCGAGATTTTATATGGGACACAAACGGAATAAATGTTATAAATATACAAAGAATAAGTAAGTTATTTTATTTAATGCATACAAATTCTGAGACCATCCTGGCGCAGTAATAATTTCTTACAATAGTAGTGGTGATTCTGGCATCGGTAACCACTCACCTAATTCATTCATGATCCTTAAAATCAATATGTTATCATATATTTCATATCTTCATTTCCTCGGCTCTGATAATGAGGACGAGGCAAAGCATGATGTTGAGTTCCGTTGAGTTTCCTCCAGAATTTGGAAGAAAGTGAGCAATGGATGTGTCTGAATGGGAAGAGAGTGTCTTAACATTAGGTTCCCAGATTCCCCCTATCTACCTTGTTATCAGTGCGTGGTGCGGCGTAAAACTGAAAATAAGATTGAGTTAACATGTTTTGATATAAAAGAGAGTGTTAGGTCTGTCACTAGAACGTATTATTTCTAAATATGCCGTGCAGGTAGAGAAAATCTAGTGTTAAGATACTCTGTTTCCCAATTTTGGCTTCCAGTGCTGGGAAATTAAAGTTACGGAGATGGTGCGCGAAAAAAGACAAATATATGTAGTAATATAATATTTTAATTAGATAGCTAACTATATATTATAGCTATCTAAATAAAACATTACAATTTGTATACATAATACACATTGGAAAATAAATAGAATCGTTTGAGAGCAAAAGTGAGAGCTGTGAAGCAGGTTTTTATAGGCAATCTCCAATATTCACACGATAGAGTTTAGCACGTCATGGTCAATGAGATGTTAATGTGATGCTGTAACTGCTGCCTTTGAATCCACCCACCTACCTACCTGCTCGCCTCGTCGTTCGTTGTTGTCGTCATATTTTGTTTTTGTCGCACTAGGTCAGCTTTCCGTAACTCGTAATCGATTTAAGTTAATATTATCGATTTTATTGTTTAAAGAGGATCGAATTTAAAAATTAATTGAAAATATTGATGTTAATATCTTGTATGTATTTTCTTATTTCAACTTTACTCAGCTCAGCAGAGAAGTATGGTTCTCTGTTTTTAGCTGGAATTCGAAATATTGTGTGTTGTGTGGGGGAACTTAATGTAACAGCTTACTTACCAGAGCGGACAATTGAAAATACTTTCGTTCCCTAAATGAGAAATGAACCCACAACCATAGGGTTTTCATTCAGACTCTATACCAATACGCCGTGATAGCCTTTATATTTTATAATTCAATAATAATGTCCATTTGTATTATTATTTATAGTCGAACAAACTCAACTAAATTCCATTTAAGGCGTCAGGAAAAAATGTCATATTATTATGTCTGATGACTAAGTATCATTTGCAGGTGACTTCAGTGCTATTATTAATTTTGTGTGTAATGATTATAATGATTCTAATTATGATTATAGTAAAACATCATTATTTAAATTTTGATAACTATGCCAGTATGCCTATTTTTTACAATAAAAACTATTTGTAAAGTAAAGGAAAAGGCACATTAACGTATCGTCCTCCATTGTGTGGTCACTAAGTACCAAAACATATATGTTGTATGAAGTGAGTGTAGTATGTTATGGTTACACTTCCAAATGTTTACATTGAAGTCGTCATAACTCATAGTACAGTGGGATAGCGTTTGGAAATGATTATGTTAAATTAAAATTATTTTAATTTCTCCGCTCAAGGAGACAAAACGCGGGGTTGAGTTATGCCTATCGACTTGTAATGTCTCGAAAGTTGGGCTAAAGTGTAGATCTCTACCGGTAGGTACCACTAATGGAGAAAAAAAGCACGAATTTAAGTTATATTCTCTAGGAATGGCTCTTGATATTTTTTTACGAAATGTGTTAAAGTTAGAGGAATATAAAAAATGTTCGTTAGTATGCTAGTATGCTATTTAACTACTGACTGACTACTGAGCATACAATAGTAGGATGTTTAAATAAAACCAACATTTGTTTTTATAAATGTCACGGCATGCCCGACCACACCCGATCGGCAAGGTTAGGCAGCGCTCCTAAGTCTGTGACGCAACACTGGGGTCACACCTTACGAATTATCACACCGTTACACGCCTTTCCTGATTATGTTATATCACTTAAATTTTACTGGGGATACCTGTTTTAGAACTGTTTATAGTTTTTACCATCGATTTGTTCTGCTTGAATTACCGGTTATTGGAAACTTTTCTACAAACCTATTTTATATTCATTATTAGTTTCATAAATTAGGTTTTTTTTTTGTTAAAAAGTACTTCTTTTTAATCTCTCTTTCTTTCTGTACATAATCTATAACTTTTTTGTTTCTTTTTAAGAAACAAGCAGAATTTATTTTCGGTTAAAGATATATTTATTTCCATTAAAAACACATAGGCCACTTACATGGAAACATTTTTTAACATAATAAATAATTGTAGTCGGTTTTACATTAATCAAAAATCAATTACATTTTTTTTGCTTACTCATTCAATGCATTTGTTTTTTTTAGGGTGGGTAGCTTTTAATAATGTATTTGCCTAGTTGAGTTTTAAATGCATTGAATGAGCTTACACTCCTTAAAGAAGACGATAGGTTATTGTAAAGTCGTGCCCCCTCGTAGGTAAACATTTTTTTACCATTTATAGTATACCATAAGTAGGTTTCCCATAAGTAGGTTTACCATAAGTAGGAGCACTTATATACAAACTGTATCACTCTACATTCAATTCATAGTAAATCTGTGCTTCTGATATTCCATAGGTTTAATTCTAATTTCAAGATTAAATCAATTTCCTAAGCCCGGCTAATATCTACCCACGACTGTATCTGCAAAAAGCATCTATATGCCGTTAACGGTATCGTAATTGTACGGGGCTATCTTAAATTGATAGTTAAGCCTAGCATTCTATATTTTATAAGCGAATCATAAAAGAGGTAATCATAACATATGAGGTAATCATAATTTAATTAACTTTTTAGATTTATATACGTAACATAATTGATCGGAGAAGAAATACAGAAACCAGTGAAAAATCACTCTTTTTACATTTTAGAGACATTGCGTTTTACAATTAATTTGTTAAAACGAAAACGAGAAATCGGTAATATCAGTAATATTTTAAATTAAAACATCCGAACTTAAACGAAACATACATTCAATAACCACGTGTAATTAGAAACTTCCTAAATGCATCAATGTGTAAATATTTATCCCCTCTAATTCCAGGACCAGGAGCACCTAAAACCGCCCATAGTAGGCGGGCTGGCCAACGCGGAGCTGTACTGCCTCGCGTTGGCCAATATGTACTCGGACCCCAACTACCACAACCTGAACCACTGGAACATACTGCAGACGTTGGCGCGGAAGGGCGTCCAGGTGCCCGACCCGCCGGACTGCGCGCTCACGGAGACTGTGCTGATACAGACGAATCCTTTGAAAATGGTATTTGTTTTGGTTATTTTTTGGTCGGTTTTGTCATCATTTCGTTATCTGTTCGTTATCCGTTAAATTTTCTCTCAAATTATATGCGTGGTAGTTGAATTCAAAGATAAATTGACAAAAAAATCTCAAACCCACGTGGCAGTTTCAAAATATATTTGACCTTTACATATGCAATGCTGTCTGCGCTTATCTTATTCAATTTTGCCTTCGTATTCGTAGGCCGCGGGTGACACAAGTGATTGAAGGCAATTCGGGCCAACTATACGCCGACTATAAGATAGGAGATATAGCGCTACATTGTCAACAAACAGTTAGATTTGTACCACATATGCCATCTCATTTATTGGATTAAGTTTTCAGTACCGTTCACGTGATTGATGATGCTATAGCAAATTGATTTGTGATTTATTTATAACCTGGCTTTAGATTGTGACTTCATGTATGTGGGCGGTTGAAGCGAACAGAATACATAATACCATGTCTCATCAACTTGATTGGAATTGACAGTTTTTTTTTATTTATTTCTTTTTTCTTGACATGGAAAGTATATATATCTAAGCCTGCCAAGTTAGCTTAGCAGGCAATATCTGCGCTATCCACTGATACATGGACCAGTAATAATAGAGCATGTATGAAGGAGGTTGCTGACAGAGTAGGCAAAAGAGGACTGGACTGTAGCATTTGGCACCTCTTTCGGGCTCCTCTCTCTGACTAACCTCGTTAGGAATTAAATATAAAGCTAAATAAAGGATATGGTCCAGAAAACCATAAAAATATAAAGTATGCCGTTGTCAAGAACTAAACATTTGAAATAAATAATAATAGTCATTATATTGTATTTCCAGAGTGCTCATTTAGCTGTGATAGAAGCTGTGATGGCGTTGTACGCGCGGGAAGTGGTGACCCTAGACCGAGTGTCAGCGGCGGCGCAACGCTTCGGCACAAGTCAGCCCTTGCCCATGGGATCCAGTATACCCCATGAGGATGGTTTACTATGCTGGATAAATGCTGCGTGCGCTGCACTTAATAAGGCTGAGGTGGGTGGAGTGGGGAACAGAGGAATTGTTGTTTGGGGATGTTAAAATGACTTGGATACGGAGTTTCCATATTTTATTTTTTATCTTCATTCAGAATTTGTATAGAAATATGCAAATTAATATTTTCGATAGCAAAATCTATATACCTACATAAAAATGTCCTGTATTATTGACTTTATGACTGACAGATAGATAAAAACAATCAAAACTACAGTACCGAGAAATTTAGTATATAGCTCCATTCGAGAGCGTAGAGGACCATTAAAGAGGACTTTTGGAAATTTCTTCGGGAATGAGATATAGTCCACATAAACAAAGATGTGGGTTTTACTTTGTTTGATATATTATTTGGCTATTACAACATTTATTTCACATAAGTATAACTCTGTTTTGATGAGTGCTTAAAAGGTAAAAGAATATGGTAATTTCTTACGCGTTTTGATATTAACATTGATATGAAGTTTATACTTTCACTTAAACACATTTTTTCGCGTAAATCAATATATTAAGTATTTTATGATGACTAGTTTTTACATCTCACACCTTTTCTGTTTTTATGTTAATGATAAGATGAAAGTGCCAAGAAATGTATTGCCATGTTTTTACCTGAATATATTACGATTACTGCTTTACGGCTACAGTTAAAGAAATAAATTGCTGTAATATAGGTACTGTGATTCGTTTGTCCTCTTTTTAATTTTGAATGTTTATTTTAAAGTAAGCCTATTTTATCATCACATAACTAATATTAAAATTTTTAAACTATTTATTTTAATAAATGTCACTTCTAAGATAGATCATCTCTTTTGAACTGAAAATTAATCTTTCTTTGTATATAATATAGTTCAATTTAATTTGAGTTTCAAAATATAAAAAAAAAACAATTAGGGAAAAACAGACAATATTACTGTATACAACCAAACACGATAAAATTTTATGATAAGATATTTAATATTTACATATTCAATTTCAGGAGAACTCACCCCAAGTGCCACCAGTAAAGAATCTTCAAGAGCTCTGCGACGGCACCGCCCTCGCCGCCCTCATATCCTTCTACTGCCCTGACTCCCTCCCGCGCGCCACCGTCCGCGTCGGGCGCATGGCGTCCATACAGGACTGCCTGCACAACCTTATGCTGGTGTACGACTTCTGTACTAGTGTACTGCCGCATAATGTGTTCCATATGATGCCTGAGGATGTTACTTATATGAGGGGGTGAGTTTTGTTTCGAGGTGTTAGTCGAAGGGTTCAGTAGGTATTTGTTGATATAGTAAGCAATAGTAACATAGTTAGTAATAGTAAATAGCTAGAAATATAATATTTAAACATATATTTCAAGAATGGCATTCTATATGTTGTCATTATATGGTATGTTTTTAAATTAATGCAAATTAAATTCAAATCATATTCTTATGTATTAACATTGATGCAATAAATACTCAGTATATTAATCACTTTTATATTAATACAAATTCCACAAATATTGTATATTTTCGTGAGGTCGTGAGGCCGTGATGTCACAGTAGCACAGTACACGGGGTACGGTGGGTACGGCATTCAATTTCATATTTATATTTATATTTTATTATGTTCCAGATCAATGCGACAAAACTTGATAGCAATGCTAGCAGATCTATTCAATATGCTAGAAGTGCATCCAGTGAAGTCAGTGAAATATCCAGGCAGTGGTAAGTGCAAGTGGCTTTCGTACTTACTCCCATATTAACATGTGCCAATATTGCATGCTAGAACGACGGGAGTATGTGGTCATAATATCAAAAGGTCCTATGCCCACTAATACTTGCATAGTTTACCTGGACGCGGTCGAGTAACGCTTTTGTAACGCCAATATATTGTTTAGTCAATGATGGGGCTTATATTGTATTACAATAAAATGAAGCAAAATTTTTTTTATTATCCAATGTGTATTCATTCATTTTTTATCATTTTTATGATTTGTAATATGTGTTTACTGTGTGGTGGTAAGTATGTAATTTTATTATATAATCTGTACTCAATTTATTAATTAACCGAATGATGAGCTTGATTCACTGATTGTGTATATTTTATACTAATTGGCTGTTCTATTTTTATATATATCCAAATTACTTTTCCAAATTCTAAATTGTAATATACACAAATTAAACAATAATAAGTAAAGGTGGTTTGACTCAATAGTCATGGGTTGCACGGATGTGAGTGCGTGTTTGTTGTTCTTTTTTTAAACAAATTAAAAAGTACTGTTCCAAATTCAAAATTGTAAAATACACACAAGTAAGAATAAGGGTGGTTACGCACAATGGGGAGTGCTCACTATAACCACACTGTACTGTAGTGTATGTGTATACACTAGCTGAGTACTAGCGTGACTAGGTGGTACGTAAGGGTGGGTGTTGTGTAGCGCGAGCGGGCGCGGGCGCGGGCGCGGAGAGCAACGCGCACGGCGTGCGGCACAGGCGCTGCCTGCCGCCGCCGCCGCCCGCGCCCATCCCCGAGCTGCGTGCGTCGCCCGCACACGCCGCAGCGCCGCCGCCCTTCGCGCACGCAGGTACACACCACTTGTGGGGAAGGCAATGTTTGACCAAACGTGGCTTAGATTTTGCCATTTGTTAAAAAATCATTAAAATTAAAATAATAATTAAATGTTGGTAACACCGCCGAACGCAGAAGCACAAGGATGTGACTGTAACGCGATTATTGTGAGTTTTATTAGATCGAGTCGATCGAATGATTTTTTATATTTTCATTTTTTCTTTCTGGCACCAAGGGGTAGAGTTCTGTCACTCAACACGCAATGTCTCAAGCTGGTTTATGTTGTAATTCCATTTTCCAGCAGAAACTCTAATATAATGCAAAAATGAAAAGTAATAAATTTGAAAATATAGAACTTTGCCTTCTCCATAATTCATTCATCACAAAAAACCATATGTGTGTCGTGTGAGTGTACAATTAAAAAACAAATATATTCAAATAAACAATAGTAGCTGCGACATTTTAAACTACATATATAATTGTGATAGATATTTTTAGCTTTTTTTATTATTATTTTTTTAATCTTAAATATAAGCTTCTTTTTTAATTTTTATTCGCTTACAAAACTGCTTTCTAATAATGAATGGTCGCATTTAATGCTTCGCATGTCTAATGCTTTACGCAATTATAACGCTTTTAGACCACAGGCGTGGAGTCGTTGACGTTATGTCCCCAGGACTCCCAGAAATCCATTTATATTTCATTTATTATAAAGATAGAAAACTGTGGACATTATTTTTATTACAATATAATTTTCTTTATTTTTATATTGATTTTGTTATCAACTTTTAGATAGCTTCGATAATTTTGGTGAGTGTAGTTTGTTTCAATAGTTTTCGTTTCAATTTTATTTTACTTAGCCATTATGCTTGATAGTTTCGATTTTGTGTTTGTGTTCCATTAGTGATGTTTTTTATTATGTGTCGATCTGGACATATATGTTGTAACGTTATCATATATATAGATATTATTGTAGTATATTTTACATTTCATTCCTGTAGATAATTCATTTTTCAATATTAGTTTTTTTGATAATACAATATACATCAATTTTTTTAAGGGATTAGTTACCTAAATGTTTTTTTTGTACTTTTAAAATTTATTAAAACGATTATTTTTAACTTAGGAAACTTCCAATATATTCTTGTAGCCTTTATACATAATATAAAATTCATTTATACAGTATCTCGGTCGCCATCAGCATGTGGTATGCGTGCTCGCGGCCCCGCAAGTCGGTCTTCCTGTTCTACCCCGGAAAGAAGAAGTTGTAGCCCTCAAAGAGAAGAATTTGTTGTGCATAGCCGGAAAGCGATCACTACCCTCTCCGCTATGGCTAGGAGAGATGATGATTGTATGTAGCTTTTTATATTATTTAATATTGTATATAGTTACATATTTATGATATATTCTTTAATTATTATTCTTGTAAGTTACTTTCAATTTCGGCACTCGCGTAGAAAAATAAAGCATAGGATAGGATTAACTTACAGAAGAGTCAAAAAGCTAGGGCTTTGAATATTTTCAAAAAAAATATTCGTTTACAGTGTATCCAGAAAACGTAACAGCCGCCGGTCGACCGTCAAATTGGGCAGATACCAGAGAAAGCAGTTTCGCAGGACGACGCTCTCGACGGTCCTCCATCACGGACGACAGCCAATTGACTGTGGAGAACTTTGGCGGGTCGCAGGACAGATTGCACTTTGCTGGAAGGAATCCGGAGAAGGAGTTGGCTACGGTAGCTAATGTTAGGAAGATATCTGCACCGGCTGGTAAGTTTGGTAAGAGAGAAGAAGAGTCCGCCACAAAAGAGAAATGAGCGGGTAATGCTTAGGCAGCAAGAAGCTTCTTTTAAATAAAATAGGTTTACATTTATTTCCATCAATAAATAGTTTTGTATCTTATAATTACTTCGCCCCGCTCCCTAGAATTAAGCGGGTTCATTTCAGCTCTTTCTGCTAGCTCGATTTTTTCCTCCTGATTATGAGTGGAAATACAAGTATGCAGTTTTCTCTTCTCCGCTTCCGGTGACAACCGGGTTTTACCGGGCTTCCCAGTTATGCAGTAACTGATGAATTACCCTACTATATGCAACACAACGTGAAGTTAAAAAAAAATTATTTTAAACAGGTCCAGGCCAGTCGTGGCGCAGTGGCACAAAGTGTGAGTGTAAACACACTAAAGGAAATAAAATATTTATTTAAATAAAATATTTCTTCGCTGTCGAGCAAAGCAATTCGCGGCGTTGACTTACGCCATTCAACACACATGCCTCCAGACTCCGCGAAAAGTGGTCACCCGCGTCTTAACATTAGTTTCCCTCTGCCTACCCTGTTGTGTGCGGGATATAGCGTAAAGCTGATTTTTTATTTAACAGGTCCACTAGAGCACAACCCACCACTCCGCTCCTCCCGACAAGACATCAGAGGTTCAATACAATTTTTCCACGGCGACTATCAAAATGGCGGGCAAGAGGAGCGCGTACACAAAATAGAGAGGCAACACTCCGCACCGCAAGTGCCCGAAAGTTTTGGTTTTGGCCTAACCCACAAAGGCGGTGGTGATGGGTTTTATTTGAACGAACGTGACGCACCCGATGGTGATGTCACTAAAACGAGTTTTGCGGATTTGACTAAAATTAGGAGTAATGGAGATCAACTAGGTTTGTTTGTTACTTTTAATTGTTGTTTCAAGTGATACTTTAATATTTAGAATTAAGTATGTGATTATTATTTTGATGTTACGCTAGAACGATATGTTTCGAAATTTTGTTACAGTAGATTATTTTTCATAAAGGTTAAAATATAGTTAAACTAGTATTAGAAAATTACCTTCATCTTTGCATCATGCATTTAGGATGATAGAGCTGGGATTGGCAATGAATTCCATGTCCACTCAGGGAGAAAATGTAATGCCAATTAACATGTAATGTCCAGATAATTGGGCGGAAATCATTCATTGGAGTGTCTTAAAACGACATTTCGTCTGCCTATGAACAGGAGGCAACACAAACTCTTTATTTTAAATTAAAATAATGTGTAATTAAAATAATCGATAAACCATTAGTTGTCAATATCACCATACCTGCTTGGCTCTTAGAACCACATATTCCCGAAACTTATTTGAAAAATGTAAAAAAAGTTGTATTCTGACTTGCTCGTTATTTGAACAACTAGCTTATTTGGCTTT
Organism: Heliconius cydno galanthus; assembly: GCA_036379175.1. Lineage (NCBI taxonomy): Eukaryota > Metazoa > Arthropoda > Insecta > Lepidoptera > Nymphalidae > Heliconius > Heliconius cydno. Next base: position 125,937 of record JAKRZM010000545.1, read on the forward strand.
GTGAATGAGTGGTCGATGTTTGCATGTATGTCGTTTTGTATAACAAAGCTTTAATGTATATATGTTTACGTACTTAACTCTTCAAAAGATTTTGAACACAATTTTTTGAATTTATCAATATAAATGTCAAAAAGATATTCAATTATTGATAAATCGACGAACGAATATAAAAAACTGCAAATGCCTTTTATTGCGTTATACGTTACTTATTTTCATAATATTCACCATTCTGGTATATTGAATAAAACTATCATACTAAAATTACACTTCTTTATACGATTATAGGCGCAGGCGAAGGCGAACGGCGAAAAACTTCTTTCAATACTCCCGCACCGAACACGACCACGTGGCAACAACACTTCTTACAGCACGACCATCCAAGTAATGCTTTTTAAATTTATGTGTTATACTTTATTTGTTACGTTTGTCCCTTTATTATTAGTTGCCTAGTTGGTTTTTATATATAAGTAGGTATATTGTATATACACAATTTAGTATATTTTAATTTAATAAGGGATTGTATATATCATGGGGTTTGTATAGAGCGTTACAAAATCTTTACTAAACCGCGTTCTTACTTCATTTATGTCTAATTGAAACTACTGAATATTAAATTATAAGTGTTTTAAAGACGGCGATGACGTCACCGAAGCGTTAGAAGACTCGTCGCCTACTGGAGGCCAGGCGATGGCGGCGCAGTTAAATAACATAAGGCTGAAATTAGAAGAGAAGAGACGACGTATAGAACAGGATAAGCGGCATATGGAACTAGCGGTCAATCGTCAGAGACAACAGTTGGGACAGCAGGCGTTTTTACAAGCTGTAACGCGGGTGAGTTTAGTGTGTTCGGCCTTTGTGGGTAAATTTTAGTTTTGTTTTTTATTTAAAAAGGAGTTGTTTTGTGAGAATAATATTTTTTAAATATGATTTGAACTATGGGTGATATTGGAAATTTATTTTATTTACTAGTTTTTCTCACAAAGCAATTTTTAATATAAAATGTGTGGAGCCCTAAGTGTGTTGCAGACCTTGAACTTGATTTTTTTGTATTATATAAAGTAATTATATATTAGACAAATTAATTGATTAATTAATTAAAACTTTTCATTGTTATTTATGTTGCATGTATTTTTTTTATAAAAACATTATTAAAATAGTAAAAGGGCTAAACTTTTGACATGCAATGACTTAGAGCTTCTCCAGCATTTCCAATTTAATACACAAAACGTAATAATACACTTATTAGATAAAATAAATAAGTGTTTAGATATTTTTTGATGAAAAATTAAATATGTTGACTATATAATATACTGATAAATGTAATTCCGATAAATGTCAGTATTTGAATGTATGCAGATTTTGTTACTAAGTGTGTTTTGGGATGTGGCGTTGAGGGTTGCGGGCAGTGTGGTAGTTAGATGTGAAATGTTTGTATGTATGTTCTTTTTATCTAAAGTTCGGAACTATTTACAGTAAGATACATATGTTTATTTACAATGAGTTGAATTTCATAAAAGTACAACATACATAGTATATAGCCTGATTACAAATTATAATAATAGACCATTTATGAAATTTTTCTCTGTTGCAAATTAGTGTGAATTATATGATAACTGTGTGTTTACTCACCCTAAACTACAAACAGACATAAAATATATTTTTCTATTTTGTTAGGATACATTTTTGCAATACCAGTTGGCCTCTTTGGTGAGTGCCCGAAAGTGACGATGATTTTTATTAATTTAGTTTCAAATTACATCGTTATATACATATTTGTGTCATTTACAAAGTATTTTGATTGTACAGAATAGACTCATGCTTAATCAGCTTTCATTTAAAAAATGTCCAGATATTATACTAATTGCAAATTTATTTTCTTAATCATTCGTAAAACAATTTTCTATTTACATATTTTTGATACGCCTACACAGTAAATATGCGAAATTTCGCTTTAATAGCAAATCGTTCGTTGTAGAATAAGGCAGCTTATATATCGTCATATTGTTTGTATACATAAATAGCAATAAATTCATAAATATTTTGCGGCGCAAAACGTTCCATGACATAAATTCATATAATCGAAAATTCACTTTAAATATAAACCACTTGTAACTTATAGCACGTTCAAACACATGCAGCATGTATGCAAATTGTCAAAATTTAACATAATCAATTGATAATATACACTAAATGACTACCCACAGAATAGAGTAGTGATAGATGTGACATCACGTATAAAAAGCAACAAAATACACGTTTTAGTGTTAATGAGTTCAGTAAAGACCCGATTATCCGGACTACCAACCGCATGATACAGATGCGCCATTTAGAGTACTTAAACCATGAAAACCAGATTTTAAAAACTGTATATTAACGTAGGTTTTTTTAATGATAAAAGGTTTTTTTATCCATTTTATAATAAAATGTACGAATTGTATACCATAGCCTTATAAATACGTCCGGTTAATCGGTGTTCTCTACTGATTTGCTAATACAAAGCACAGTACTGTGGTATAGACTAAAGCATGTCGTTGCGTGGTGGCGGTTGCAGGGCAAGCCGCGCTCCACGCCCGACGACGGAGCTACCGACCAGCAACAGGTAAGATAATAGATGAATTAGAGTAAATAAGGATAATTATTTTAAATTGTTATTTAACAGAAAAAGTGCTTCAGTATGGTACATTTAATTTTGTCAATTAAACGGAATGATAGTGATGACGTCATTAATGAAACATATGATGTTTCATTTATTACGTCATCGTCGTTATTAGCGTTAATATAAAACGATATATAATTTCGTGTCCTTGTATTAAGTAACTTCTTTATACATAACAAATTTGAATCAAGGTTGTATTATATTTCTGAATGATTCTGTATGCAATTTATTAAATTATAAAATGCTATTTATAATTGAATTTTTCATAAAGTATTTTAGAGAATAATTTTCTGTCTTTAGTTTCGCCCTTGTCTTGTATGTTTAATATACCTTATACGACTCGAATTTAACCGAAGCGGAAACTAAAAAATGGGAAAATTGGGTTCTCTTTGCTATATACAGAATACGTGAAGTTAAAAAAAATCAACTAATTTTAGTTTTTCAAGTTTTAATTTCATCTAATAGCCTTAAAAACTTAATATATAAGTTAATGTTGTCTTTGTGTTTGTAGCTGCATGACTTAGTAATTGAAATGCACGTTGATTACACGTAATATTGTATGCTTTATTTGTTGCCAAACATGCTGTAGGTCAAGTATCATATATTTCTTAAATAATGCGACAAAATAAAAAAAAATATCTCAATCTTTTTGTACCTTTGCATGACTGCTATGTTCATAATAATGTCATTGAGAACAATAAAATGCCCTAATTCTGAAATAATTCATTTGCGTCAAAACAAAGTAAAATGACAAAAAATATATTATCCATTTATAATTTACGTAAATGTAAAAGTTATAACTTCTTTATCTTTTCTTTATGTTTACTTAACAATGCAAACAATTTAATTAACAATGAATAAAATTATATTAAATTTATTATAAATAGTATATGTTGTATTAAATTATACAGGAAATGGTTGTCGAGGCGCCCAATCAAACTGCCGACAATGTAGCTCTTGAGCAGTACCAGCAATCTATTGCAAAGTAAGTTGCATATTTTATTAATAATTGTATATATTACCTTTTTATGTTTATTTTCATTTTACATTATGTATGTCTATTTTTTTTTGTTTCGCCTTGATGTAGACAAATGAAGCCTGCGCAAAAGCCAGTTAATAATATTTGCAGAATGAACTGCAGCCTGCAGGATATACAGAGTGATATCGCGCGTCTCGCCAGCCAACAGAGCCAACTACAACAGCAACAGCAAAATCAGCAGCTCCAGCAGCAGTTACAGCAGCAGCAGCAGCAACTGAGAGAGCAACAGCACCAGTTACAGCAGCAGCAGCAACTGCAATTAAAGGAGCAACAGCAGCAGCTGCAACAACAGCAACTAAGAGAGCAACTGCTACAACAACAACAGCAACAACAACTAAGAGAACAGCAGCAGCAGCTCCAGCAACAGCAGCAACAAGCTAAACAATTGTTCCAACAGGCACCTCAGTCTCCGTTTCAACAAAACATTCCACAGTTGGTTAGTGCTAGTTGTTATATTAAAAGTATGGCGCGGTAATAGCTTTTGTCGCCTTAAGCTTTCTATCAAATCTGATAATAATACTAAATATGTAGAATGAAAGTACAATAATAACAATACGCATTATTCGATCGAAACTAAAAACAGTTGTAGTATGTAAACAGAACTAGCTAATTATTTTTATTTAACTGTTACATATAATAAACAAAAAAGCACAGCTTATCTGTCTCTTGATTCAAATATCACGAGTAAGCAAAAAAGCAAGCACTATCACGCCTTCCCACTTTCCTTCCAGCACAGTCAATTCAGCTCACAGCATAACGTGTCGAGGACGAACAACACGTTTGGTTCGACGCCACATATAGCGAGGGACTTTTACAATTACGACCAGAATGTACAAAATGTACAGAACGTACAAAACACGCAGAATCAGAACTTCCAGTTCCAATATAGGGATATTGATCAGGAGTTCAGTAGGCAGTTCTATTTGCATGAGACGCCAGTTCAGCCTCAAAGACGTACGTGGGCGCAACATGCTCAAATGCAACAGGAGAATGCAGAATTAAGAGGGTGGCAGGTAGGTCTTCACATAATGATAATATTTTTATTTCAATTTGATAATCACTCTCAAGGTTTTTGCTTTTTGGGGTGTTCTGAACTGTCTGATAATTAAGTCACGTGGCTTTTGTCGTGGAATTTGTTCAGGGATTACACGGAGCCATGCATAGATGAAGGTGTTGCAAAATTTGCATTTCGAAATAATTAAGTTTAGTTTCTTCGTCCAAATCAGTCCTGTTAAAAACATGCAAATTCTTAATTAATATAATGTGATATGTCGCCTTCATTCGTGCCTACTTATACATATAATAAAGTAAATAGAATTATTGTATAATTTCAGTTACACCAACAGAACAATCAGCAGCAACAGTACCAGCAGCCGCCAGAGCCCGCTCAAAGGACCTGGAAGTCACCTTCACCTCAACCCCCTCCCGAGCGTAACTGGACGCCCCAAGGTTTTGTGCTCCACGAGAGAAACAAACCCTTCCAAGTGCATTACAATAACGATCGTTATCAAAATGGCACGGAAAATGCAAGGGATGCGCAGAATCATTTGAGTTATACAGTGATTAATGCTAATCAATACGCGTCTCAATCGCCGCCGCCAGCCAGTCCTCGTCGTACGCCACAGCGTCAAGGTTCTCTACCGGCCCCTACTTCTGCCCCTCCCCCTGACGACATGGAGCCTCAAAATATATCCTTTATAGGAAATGCTGAGGACGATGCGCTAAGACAAGGAATCAACAGATTGAATATTTCCTCCGGTACAAGGACGTATCGTATCCCGTCCCCAACGAGGCCCTCTTTAGCCAACTCCTTCCAGCAACTGGAGGCGGAATCTAATGAGAAGGGCTTTTATATATCGTTCGATAATGAACAGCCGAAACGGCCGAAACCTCCGTTAAGAGCGAAACGTGGGTCTCCAAGAAAGGAAAGAACTGAGTATGCCAGTCCCGATAGAAGTCCAGAGAACACGTGGAATGAACCCGTCCGCGAGGAGAGGGAGGAAAAGAGGGATGAGAGGAGGGAAGAGAGAAGGGAGGCAAGAAGAGAGGAACCCAGGGAAGTGAGGAGGACGTCGCCGGCTAGGGAACGTATTCGTCCCCCCAGTGCTGAACCTGCCGCGTTGATTATTGGTGAATCAAATTTAGATCCTGTAAGTATTAGATTTTTTATTGGAATGATATTATAAAGCAAATTCTAACATATAATTATATATTGTAACTTGAATTTATATTTCTTTCAAATCATAAATGTGGGTAAACCACACCACCAAAGTTTAAAAAAAACTATTAGTGAATACAATTTCCAGGTAATTGGTATTTCAAAACTATTGAATCCAATTTCATGAAACTTGGATAGTTCCGCATACGGAACTTACTTATTTGAATATACTTGATTTAAATAAAAAAGGATTATTTTTATATGATTCTTAGTTTCTGTGATTTTTTTTGACAAATATACATGTGTATGTGTATCACAAACGTTTAGCTCACTTACTTGGAGGCTAAATAGATTATTACATTATACATATATAAATATATACATCACCTTTATCTTGAAATCTGTAAATAATTGTAAAGATATACATTGGAAAAATTTAGAGTACATTTCTTTGTTTAACTGTATGAAAAAATATTTGAGTATAGTTTTAACTTAAGTTACCGTGGTAACCGCTCTCAATACAGAGATCGATTAAGCAAGGACTCAGGATCGCTTTCCAGATCGATTTCAGAGTTGAGAGCGTTAGCGTGCCCGTAACTAAATGGACATACCCCACATAATATTTCCAGAACTCTGCCGAAGAGATGGAACGTAAGAAAGAGCGCATAATGCTGCTGTCGCTGCAGCGCCGGCAGCGCGCTGACGAGGCGCGCGCGCGCGCAGATGCGGCGGCGGCAGCGCGGCGCGCGCGTGACGAGCACGACGCCGAGGTGCGCGCCGCGCGTAAGGAGGAGCAAGCGCGCCGCCGGCAGGCCATCCTGGCGCAGTACAAGCTCAAGAAGGCCATCGAAGAGGCCGAGAGAGAGGTCAGTCTAGATTTTGTTCATCAGTTTCACACCGTATCCCGAATATAGCAGGTTAGATAGAGAGAATTTTGTGTTAAGACTATCTTCTCTTGAGTAGCTCTCAACGCCGGGCATGTTAGGAATTCTGAATGTAATAATATACAGGCATCGCTTGTCGACAAGGAGATCTCTGACACACTTATTTTTGTGTTAAATCTGTTAAGGAAATAAAGTTTATATTTTTTTATTTTTAAATTGCGGTTGTAGTGGCGCAGCGGGACAGCGACTGAATTAGAGGCCGTCGAGGTGCACACAAGTTAACACTAGGTTCCCTCTGCCTACCGTGTTGTGTGCGGGATACAGCGTGAAGCTGATAAAAAAATAATTGTAGTTGCAATAAAAAAGTACTAAACTTCCTAACATTCTCGCCAACAGGGCAAAGTGTTAGACAAATCCGAGTTTCTCGACACCATATCCCGCGGCGGAACAGCCCCTGCCACACCTGCGCCCCGCCTCCGCGCCAAACACGCACGAGCTCGTCCCAAGACCATACACGTGGATAGCGGGACTTTACCCTTGCAGGATGGAGTCATTAGCAAACAGCCGTCCTCAACTAATCTTACTGGTTTGTTTTTTGTGTTATTTTATTATGCTGACAGATAAATAATTTGCACAATTTTTTCTCTTTTTTTTCAATTATTTTATTGTTGTGTGAGTTCTTGTTTATTGTGGCTAAGTTATTGTTGTTTGGTAACACGTTCTGACAATTTATTAGATTTTATTACTGCTATTCTAAAATGTCTAGATATAAGAAAAAATATTTTTACGAGCACTGTAATGATTTTTTATTATTTGCGGCTAATTATTTTGTTGCTAAATATACGTATACTGTGCTTAATGATAAGTCTAAATATAAAAAAAAATTATACATCCCTAATACACAACTCATAGTCGCAATGTCACAGTATACGTATACGTAAAGCTAGTGATGTACGCAGGCACGATGCGGCGCGACTACTACCGCGGCTCGCAGGACAATCTCGCTGAGCGAGCCGCTTTGTATAGAGGTACGCTGGGCTTGACTTTTTTTTATTTTTTCTTTTCTCATTTTAATATTGTTTTGTAACAGTAAATAGCACTTTTTGCATGAGTTCTTACATCGTTATAAGTCTGTTTTCTATGCTATTTGTTGCGATTTAACAATTATATAAAATATTGAAAAAATGTATTATTATCTTCAGTCAAAGTTTAAAAGATACAAGTTAGTCAACATTCTCATTCATTATATCATACTTAAAAATAATAGATAATTTTCCAACAACGTATCCTACACTACCCTTACTCTCTAAAAACTCCCCAAATAAATCATAAACAAATTAAATAATTACAGATTCGCCAGTAGAAGACCGTGGTGGTATGTCACCCAGTAGCGCTTCAAGCGGCGCGTTAGGACGTCGCGGCTCTTGCAAGACATCCCGAGGTAAATACAAGTTCCTATCCTTATTGGCCCCATCCTAATCATTTTATACCTATTTTTTTTATTTTTCCTTTCTTCCGTTGAAAAAAGGCTCGTTGTGTTGTTATATAATAGAATTGTTTTTGTGTTGATCCATAAAAAAAAATCATTTTAATATGTATGATTTTTTTGGTGTTTTCTACTTAATAAACACTCTTTTCTATTCAATAAATCCGAATATCCAACTATCATAAAAATCCTTTATATTTTCAAATACTATTCGTAATCATATCGACAATTATTTTATAAACAAAGCACCATAGATTTGTTTTATTTAAGGTCACGGTAAGTCAAATTTTAGACGATTCGATACGATTACGACGCGATTAATCGTTTCGATTTTTTGACCTCACGGGCTCTGTTGCTGTCGCTACTAACAATGAGCGCTTTGCTGTTTAACGAATCTATTTGTATTTTTTTATTAAAATTTCGTTAAAGAAGTTATTTCTATTTTTGTTTCTGTCAATACATTTTTTAGACTATAAACGTTTAAGTGACGATAACAATATTATCATTTACTTATAGATTCGTATAATTATTATTATCACCTCGTTTCGTTTTTTTTTCGTATTTATAAATAAAATAAATACGTTACGTAACGGGATGATTAAAATATATTGTTATTTATTGAGAATCCAACAATATTGTAATGACTTATATTAAAATGCTATACTTTTAATTTTTAACCGACTTCTATAAGAAAAGGAGATTATCAATTCGACTGTATTTTTTTGTAAATATATTATACTGGTGTCATATTTTGAGTCAAATATACAGATATATATTTTTGGGTCCTCAAATTGTTGTTGATACAGTGTTTTGCAAATGATTTGCAGCACCATGTTGAATAATACTTTTGAATTTTTTTGTGTACGAATGATACACGTTTGAGGATGGTCATATGGCTCAGTACCCTAGTCGGTAAAGACGCTTTTTAATTTTTATTTGTAGACGCTTGGACCTCTATTATTTATATTTTAATATTTAATGAGTTATTTTATATTATATGTGTACTATTCCAGCATTGCATAGATTGGCTAGATACACTCCAATGCAAAATTACGCTTGATATATTCCTTTTTTGGCCGTATTTAGTTTGCAAACCAAAACTAAAACGACGGAGGTGTTTCAATAGCTTTCTCCAATTTACAATACCCTAGACCTTCCGCGCATTAAAATTGGTTCCAGTAACAGCATCATATTATTTAAAATTGAATGGTCGATATGTATCCGCGAGTCGTTACTTTTGTTTGCTATGTGCGTTTATCCGATGGAGCCGACTGACCGACGCATGTGTGCATGCGAGCGTGTATGCAGGCGTGCGTGCGTGTGTGCGTGCGTGCGCGTGCGTACTCACACTAGCGGGATACATTTCAGAACGCGTGAGTGACGAACCACAGTCAACTCGTGGAAGGTCTAAATATTCCACTTACCAGAATAACTTTAAGGCGGGGAGGAAATCTAGCTCTCTTATGAACCTGTGCGGTAAGACACGTTTGTTACACACAGTACAGGCTTCTCACGGTAGCCGGGCCTGCTTTTGGTGCGTTGGGTTCTATTTTTCGTTGCAGCGCGCAGGGGGATGTTTGAAATATATGCAAAAGTGGAGTAACATAATTAAATAAATTGATCAATTAAATTTTTATATTGTAATTATTTGAATATGCATGGTTACAATTAATTACAAATACCTTGTTATTTTGTAAAAATCTTTATTATCATAAATGTTAAATAATTTTCGCGTCTTTTTGGTTTTGTGGCATTAACATTAAAAACATCGTATAGCGTAAACATCCCCCTACTGCGACCCCGTAGTGCTGTGCACACACCTTGTTAGTTAGGTTGTCCTTTGTACGGTTGTGGTCTGTTAAGGTATGTTTATCTATTATTATCTTGCATGCATTTGTTTATCATTTCTATATTGGTGTTGGTATGACGTCGTTGCGCCTCTATATCGATTTAAATTTATGCTAATTATTATTCGAATAGTGACGGTCAATATCAATTTGAATTTATTACCGATTAATTAATAATACAGATTATGTATGTATTTAAGCGGAATTTACACTTATGAAGCAATTATAAACACACATAAAAACAATGGCTGTGTTTACAGTTTTTTATATTTCTAGTTATAAATGGTTATATTATGGTTTAAAACATATTTAACGTTGAAAATATTAAACCTTTTTTACATCTTTTTTTGTTTAACATTATTTGTCCTTTATAGAACATTTAGTTACAGAATAACAGGTTCAAATTAGATTTAGTAAAATTTGTATTGTATAATTAAAATAAGAAACATTGCTTTTTGTAAGTTGATGCCTTCAAAGTTTATTTTGCGATCGGCTTGCATTGTTCCCGGACGCTTATGTTGTATATTTAGAATATTTTATTTTTTCCAAAGTTAACAGTGAATTGTCTTTAATTTATTAGAATATCCAATTATTTTTAAATTAATATATAGCATATATAGGTATTTCAAAAGTACTTTTAAAATATATTTAATTTTAATTATATGCTAGTCTACACACTAACTGGGAAACTAACATTTTTGGTACTTCGAAAAATTTCAATTCTATTTCATTACACTTCTCTTTTTTACTAAATAATTTATTATAATACCACTGAAGCAAAATACACAAACTGTGTTAACATAGTACTTACTATTTACTTAAAATTATTATTTCTAAATATATGAAATCTGAGCACTGGTAAGTCACTTTGAAAATGTTGCCCGAATTAATGCATACTTTCAGATTATTTTACTTTTTTGTATACATATTTCTTCATTGATAGGTTACAAGTCTTTCCTTGAACTCTTACGAATTTTAAAGTACTTATATTTGATTTTAAATTTGTTTCTTGATTTTTTTATTTATTTTTTATTATCTTGTATAGCTTTTACTGTGCTTTATTTTTTTAAATATTTTCTTTGAAAATGTTTACTCATCTGTCTTTATGTATTTTATCATTTCAAGGAAATTGCTGTAAGTACTGAGTTTCTGAAATTCACACAATGTTCTTATGGGCTTTCTTTCTTAATAGTTTGTATTAGTCATCTGTAAGACGTACTTATATCTAAAAAAATTGCAAAATGTATAAAAAAGGTTATTTTATAAATATAAGTAGCAAATAATATGCCTAAATTTAGAATGCTTTGCAAATTTGAATCTTTAAATTTATATTAACTGCTTGAAAAACGATTCTAGCAAAAACAACCCCACTGTATCGCTGGCACTTTGGTAGTTTGATACACTTGTACATAGCGTAACGGGCTTCATTTTACTGTGTCTTACCAGACTAAATGTCATTTCAAACTGACAGCTGTCAATCGCGCTTTAAAGCCAAAAAGCTAGGAGCTTTCAACACATATTCATTTAAAATTAAAAAATATATATATCAGGTGTTGTGTGTTCTACCACTCTGTGTGAGTATATGACAGCTGTCAAACGCTACAAAGCTAAGAGCTTGTTACTTATAAATTTAAATTAAAAAAAATGAGCGTTCGGGGGTTGGTACTACTGTGTGTGCGTACACAGACTCGGGGCTGGGGCGCGCCACGCCGCCGCGCCGCGCCGCGTCGCCGGGCCTGCGCGCGCTCGCGTCTCCCGCGTCGGGGCCCGGCTCGCTACCCGGCGCGCTGCCCGGCGGCATCGGCAAGCGCCGCCACGACGACAGCTCTGACGTCTCCTCTACGCACTCCTCCATCATGGATTATTCTGGTGAGTTACTATTGGTTGTAGATGTCTTTGTAGATTTTTATATTATGGTTAATGTTATAGGTATGTTTTTATGATAACGATTGTGACGATAGTTATAATGTTGTTGTCAAAGTGTCTTGGGTTTTATTAGTTGTCAATTGAAATGTAAATCGTAGAAAAAGAATAGTATTAGAGATTTAGGTTATTTGGTAGTTTCTTATTCTAATATAATATTATAAATTACGGGCGAGATAAAAATATAGCAATTTATTTAACAAGACATTTAATTTACCTGTTAAAGCTTACCGAGAACGACGCAAAGGTTTCACTTTAACGTTACTAAAGTAGTTCATGACTGCGTTGACTTGCATACACACGTCACGTCACTCCGGCACGCCCCCGTCACGTCAGAGTTAGCGATGTCATGCCAATACCGATTGTTATGTTAAGGCATGGTTTGACTTGAGAGCATTTTGTTCTGTGACCTAACACTCCGCTCCTCGTCGCTTAACATAAATGCTTATCACAGATATTAACACTGTCACGCCACTACATCTTACAATGCATCATAATTCATAATAGGTTTAGTTTACACGTTTTATTATTGAATATTGTAGATTTTAACTTAAAGTAAACTGGAGTATGTTAATTGTACACAATTAGATATACAAATACAAATTAAAACTTAGGAGTTAAAAGTAGATGAAGATTGATTCAAAAGATAGTATGGCACGACACTTTTTTTATTACACGAACTTCAGTGCGGTCGACAAAGTTAGCTGTAGGTGGTTGCGCAGATTTGGCTTAAGGACTTTTCCTACGTTACTTTATTTTTCAAGGGTTCCGAAAGAATTACTTAAGGTTATGCCTCGTCGACCGTACTGTATCAACATTTATAGAGCCAATTATTAACATTTACTCAAACCTAGGTCCAAGATTATACAAGCAGCCGGCGACAAAGTCCAACAGAGGTATAATGCTGAACGCAGTCGAGTACTGCGTTTTCCCCGGAGCGGTGAACGCGGAGGCTAAAAGACGAGTTCTAGAGGAGATAGCGCGATCTGAAAGCAAACACTTCTTAGTACTCTTCAGAGATGCGGGATGTCAGTTCCGAGCGTTGTACAGTTACTGTCCGGACACGGACACGGTGGCCAAATTGTATGGAACCGGCCCCAAGCATGTGAATGATCGGATGTTCGATAAGTTCTTCAAGTGAGTATTTGATGTTTTGTTTTTGCTAAGGCAGATAACATCTTAACCATTGGGATTTATACCAACGTCCTTTTATGAAAAAAATTCTATATAAATAAATTTTGTCTATACCAGAATATTGTCAATGTTATTATGTATGTTTAATTTATTATGCGATCTATTTACTTTATCTATCGTGATACAGTTAAGAAATGTCCGACATATTGTATAATCAATAGTTGTGGGTTGATTCCCATTTGATATTATAAAAAAAACAAAAATAATTTTACTAATAAACATTATTGTTAATTCACTTTCAGATATAACTCAGGCAGTAAATGCTTCTCGCAAGTGCACACCAAGCACCTGACGGTGACCATCGACGCGTTCACGATACACAACTCGCTGTGGCAAGGCAAGAAGGTGCAGCTCCCCAGCAAGAAGGACATGGCGCTCGTCATATAGACGCTGGCCAATCACAAGCGTCCGCCGCCTCACGTCACGCCACGCCACCTCCTGATTGGTTGACACGGCGTCGCGGGACACAGCCGACGCGCGATTGGCGGGAATATTGCACACGATATCTAGTCGCCGGCAGTCACGCCTTACTATGTAACGCTTGTAGCGAGCTCCAATATCGGCCGTAAGGTTATATTTTATAAAGTTGTTGACTGCATTTACATAGTCTCTTATGAGCGCTGATTATATATTTAATAAAAAATACTATGAAAAGACAACAAACAAGACAGTGTTAGAAAGACAGTGTTAGAGCGGACGACGCGGCCCTGTTGGTTAGATATCGTAATTATTATAACTCGGCTTCACGGCGTCTCTTCAATTTTAACGTGTTTTAGCGTATCATTGCTTAAGTAAACGCTGGCTTTAATAATGAATGCGTCTGCGGGGATATTCATACGTCACGTCACACGTTACAGAAGTCGAGAGGGGGTCGACGAAAAGTGACATCATATGACACGGGGAGTTGACATTTCAAATTGCTGTTTTATTTTAACAATGTGTAGGTGTAAAGAAAGATGATACTTTTCCAATTCACTAAGTAGGTGGTTCTCACAAATATAGCCAGCTGTGGACATAAAAAGGACGAGGAAGGCAGTCAAAAGTCGGGAAGTTCGTGTGACGTAATTTATGTGTGGTCCCTATAGTGTGGTCGGCCGCGTCGATATTCTGGTTTAGTTTCTGCGGTTTTCTTTTCTGATCAAATGTGATATAGGCTGAATATTCAACGTGTTTTTAATGTAAGCGATGAGTTTGTCACTTTCGAAGGGAACTGTGTTTTTTAAGCAGTGGCCAGTCGTGTTGTAGAACTCACATGAGTGTACAGATGTGTATTTGTGAACTTTTTCCTCTTTTTAAAATTAATATAATTATTAATATTTACAATTGACATTTGATTATATTATCTTCTTTTTCATTTTATACTGATTACTTACGTCTCATTTTGCTTGGGTTTGAATAAGTTCATTCATTGATTTTGTGTTTGATTTGTACAGTCGTGTGAGCGTGTCTGCCATATCTACATTTAAAATGACGGCCGCCATTCGAAACCACTTCTAGATAATTTGTCTCGACGACTCGCGCCGCCGCGACGGGCTCAATTTTGACTCCGTCGCGTATATCACTGCCATTTTGTTGTAATACTCAATTTTAAACAGTTTTATATACTCGAGTGTCGTACGCGTATCGTAAAGCTTATTATATACATTTTGGCGCCAAATCAGATTTTATAAGCGAATGAATGCGTGACGGACGTCAAAATATCGTGACGTGCGCGAGTCGCCGAGAAAGTAAAAACAATGGTCGTAATTAAATAACAAATTCACAAAACTAATTTTTGCTTACTCGTTAAATGTAACCTAGTGATTATGATTAAATGGAGGAGAGAGAGAGAGAGAGTGTGATAGAGAAGAGTGCGTTCGTTTGACTAATAATTACGTTGTTTTTTGTACCGCTTGTATAGCTAAAGTAAGTCGAGGCACACTCGCGTGGTATCCGTACTGCCTTATGTAAATAATTGTTTTTTCCTTTTTTTTTGTATACAGCTATTTATTAAAACAATGTTAAACGATAATTGATGGATGTCATTATTCATTGTTCGCTAATGATTGGTCATCAATTATTATATACTACCGATAGTGTACTGTACGCAAATATATTGTATTATTAAAAAGCATAACGAAATAATATTGAATTTCATATTATGTGCTGTTGTTTTATTTGGTTTCTTATTATTTGGTAATATTACTTCGTCTTATACTTTAGTTTAACAAAATATATATCTGAAAATTATGGTCATAAATAATGCCAGTAGTGGCACAAGTTGTGGCTTAGCGCAACTTGTTAAAGATTCGATCCCCACACGAGGAAATGAAATATAATAAAACTTCATTCTGACTTTGAGGCGATACGCGAGGCGTTAAGTTCCGCCACTGAATACGCAATGCCTCCGGATTTGGCGGAAAATGGGAAACCAAGTGTGAACACTAGGTCCCTATCTGTGAGCTGGATACAACGTGATTAAAAATATACTTAAATTACTCCTTACCTATTTAAACCATTATCAGATCCCGATTTTATTATTTAGAAATCAATTATATAGAGAAGGGAACGTAGAAAAATAAAATCTTGCATAATTTGAGTTTAATTTATATTTTAAATAATCATTTATATACAATTATATTTGTAACGAGGCATCTTTTTATATAATTCAAATAATATGAGCAAGAGTATTCTTATGATTGACAAACACACATCTTACTTTTAAAAAAAAAACAATCGTTTAAGATTTTTATAGTTATTAAAAAAATCTGTATTTAATTGTGGTATTATTATTATGGTACTTTTAATAAACATATTAAAATAAAAAAAAATGTTTTAAAATATCTAAATTATTATTTCGTATAAGTTTGAGGATCAAACATTAAAATCAAATTTATAAATGATAATTGTTCTAAACACTTTTTAATATAAAATGAATATAAAAAGCAAATATAATGTTGTCTCCTGACAATAATTTCTAACACTCAAGACTTATTAACCTTAGATAATACATTCATTCTTAACATACACACATAATACTTAACAGTTTACATTATTATTATAATTATATAAAACATTGGATCTTAAAATATAAGCAATTATTATTTATTTTTTCGTTGCAATAGAGAATATTGTCGAGGCAGTAGACTGGTTCTCAATATTATTAATATAAATTGTTGATTAAAAAAGGTTGGTATTTAAATGACAGGCGGAGCTTACCGCTGCTCTTTATACATATATCCAGTATGTCGGGAACACCATATTATAAAAACTAATTATTTCTCAGCCATAATATTATTTGCATACATGTCAATTGCACAATTAAATAAATATTTAACCTGTAATTCAAAATATAGGATTAAAAGTACAAAAACCAAACAAAATACTTAAAAGTTATTACATGAATTTAATCATTTATTAGTAATTAAGGACGAATTATTTATTAATCATCATTATTATTAAATACATATTGCATAACCCCACAATTTTGAATAAGTAACTTCTACAATTTCAATAAAACTTAAAATATTAATATTTATTTTAAAATTACTCTTTTTTTTGTTTTGTTAAGCTAAAAGAAATCCGCAAACTAGTTTGTAATGTAATTGGATTTTTTTTTCAGCTTCAATTAACACATTTTTTTATTAAAGATAAACTATTCATTCAGTGTTACAGCTTCACGCTCTATCTTGCATAACAGGATAAAACGTGAAGTTAAAAAAAACTTGATTGACTAAAATAAGTAGTTTAGTTTCTAATTTGATCTAAACTTTTTACCTAAATTCGAGACATTCCATATTAAATGGCAGAACTCAACGCCGCGCTTTACACTGGAGTGGGGAAATGAAAACAATGCGTTACCCTCGCCCGGGAACGGGAACACGACCATTCTAAATCAATTAGGATTAGAAAAAACTAAAATGTATATATAACATAAAGCAAAGATAAAAAAGGATGAAAAAGTAAATTCTGTACAATTGAAGATCAGTTCTTTCAACTTAACTATCATTAATTGTGACAATCATAATATTTATATTATTTTAGTATTAAAATTAAACCTAACAAATTCAAAAAAATTTTTTTTTCATTAAAACATTATTTTAATAATGTATTAATACTTAAAATAAATAAACCACATAATTACAATTTAAGTATGTACAATCAATTTTTAAAATAAGATTTAATATATTTTTAAGATAAAATGAGATTTAAATAATCTACACTTATTGTGATTATTCAGTTTTTTCTAGACATTGAGTTTTAAGTAACGAAATAGTTTATATTAATAAAATGCGATAGGAATAATATTTCCATTTAAATAAAGCTTGAAAAGTAGCTTAATGTTAAAATATGACACTTTTGTATGGCTAATGATGCTATACGTCAATATCATATTTTAACATTAATTTGAAGAAAGTAAAAATAATTCATTCCCCAAGTGGGAATCGAACTTCCTTCCTTCGCGTTAACTCACGACGGCTTCAATGTCATTAAAATTAATCATTAGTTCAGACATTATGATTACTTTAAACAATAGTATAATAATGGCTAACGGGCGATGTTTCTTCAACGTTCTTTATGTTCGACGGTATCACTTCTTCTGTATCCTGCAATATACAATATAATTCAATTATATATATTTTTTATTTCTTTTTCCGCACTAAGTAAAGAAAAATATATTAGATAACGTTTAAAGACAGCCACACTGGATACGTAAGGCATTGGGCGTTGAGTGGGGAACCTCGCGCTTTGTCGTCTTTACCAAAGCGAAGAAATCCCCCGAGTGGGAATAGAATCCCCGACCGTCGCGTTAACAGTCTGGGCTTCGATTTCGTTTATTTAAATGTATACCAATACTATAAAACTGAATATTTTATTTGTTTGAATGCACTAATCGTAGTTAACTGTGGGTAGGTAAGTGTGGTAGGCCACATCGTTTCATTGTTTTTTCCTACGCTACTTATATGCGGGATAAAACTGATAATAATTATATAATAATTACTGTACAATATACTTCAATATTTTAAATAAATTATTAAACGAATACAGTTTAAGTATAAAAAAATACATAGTTTGTTAGTGCTATACCTCTTCATTATTGTATCCATTAATTTCTACTGGTATAGTCTGGCCATCTTGTGTGATCACCTGCAGGGAAACGATATATAATTTCATATAATTATTACAAATAACAAAATACGCCGTTGAGATCTGCCTCTTAACATGCTCTATGCAATGTCTCGAAAATTGATCGGAAATCATGGAATGAAGTGTCCATAATACAAGTTACTTTGCTTTCCTGCTATGTGCAGCGGGAAGCTAAATTAAATTATAATTATACTGTCAATACGTGTTATATAACTATAAAAGTAAAAAAAATGTACATCATTGGTTTTGTTTAATTTTAAAACCGCAGTCATTTCATTACAACTGCGTTATATATTTTTATTAGATAAAAATACCCATTGCTTATATATAACTTAAATATTTATTTTTTATCTTACATTTTTTATTTTTAAGTTTAAGATGAAAATGTAATAAATCAGTTAACCTGTAAAGTTTTGCCATCAATAGAGGTGATGGCCAGTCTGGTGCCGTCCTGCATCGTGAAGTGTAATGGGTTGCCCGCTTCATCAGTTACCTGCCACATAGTTTGAAACATATTTATAATTTTTTATATACTGTAGTCGTGGCGCAGAGGCGCAAAGTGTGTAAACGCGACTGGTTGTGGGTTTGATCTTCACTCGAGAAAATGAAATATTTCGACTTCTCCGAAGAATAAAGCCTATCCTATTTGCAAAGACACTTCACTATTGCTAATAAATCCGGGTAAGTGGAACAGTGGTGTAGGTTTGCAGGTGCATGGTTGT
Organism: Heliconius cydno galanthus; assembly: GCA_036379175.1. Taxonomy (NCBI): domain Eukaryota; kingdom Metazoa; phylum Arthropoda; class Insecta; order Lepidoptera; family Nymphalidae; genus Heliconius; species Heliconius cydno. The sequence goes on from JAKRZM010000545.1 coordinate 144,973, forward strand.
CTGTTTGATTCCCACTCGGAGGAATGAATTATTTTCATTTTCTCGCTCTAACTTCAACAAAATAAATCACCACGCAACAACTCCAAATTTGGATGGAAAGTCAGTAACAGAGTGTCTTAACATTATTTTACTACTATGGTTCCCTTTGTCTACTTTGCTATATGCAGGATTCAGGTTGAAAATAAAAAAAGAAACCTACTGGTATATTTTCCCCCTCCAACATCAATGGACCTTCATTTTCCGGCTCCTCCACCAACTCTTCAATTTGTTGCGGCATGAGAAGCGAGGGTCCGGAGTAGAGTTCACAAGTTGTTAGTACTTTGGCCTCTTCTATGTTGACAGCCTGGGAGATATTGATACAATATATAATTAATTAGATCCTGTTTAATAATCGTGGCCGTTGCCGTGAAGTTAAATAAAAAAAGCTGCACAGATTACATTTTAAGATTTTTCTTCCTTTTGATATTTTTTTTACGAGCGCAAAATGCGGAAAAATTTGGAAAGGCTTGCTGGTTAACTTCAAGGTGGCCAAAGCTATTCAACCGTAGTGTATATTCTTAATTTATTTGAAGAGAAACTTAATTTCTTTTTTCTTTCCTAAGTGTGCAGTTACACTTAAGGTTTGAGGAATATATTATTTTTAACATATATTAAAACAATCTGTTCCTTAAAACTTTCAACCTTTACTAAAATAAACAACCAATCTACTATTTAAGTCACAATAATGTATCAAATATGAAAAAATCCAATTAAATACCTGTTCAGGGTCCATTATATGAAATGCAGGTGCATCTGCATCATCTGCATCATATGCTACATAGATCACTCTTTCCTCTGTTCCATTTTCTGTTTCTTCTGTGAGTTCTATTTCCTCTCCTTCATCTACAGACTGCTGTGGTTTATCCGTTACTAAGAGACTTATCTGTTTATGTGGTTGCTAAAAAAATAAAGAAAAAACACTCATTTCTTTTAACAGGTTAATCAAACCTAAATCACTACCACCATACCAGAGCGCAAGATACAGTCAGCTCATTCTGCAGGAATCCAGGGCAGTACGTGAATTGTGAACGAACAAATTGTGTATCGCGCAATTGAGAAACCGTTGACGGTAGTTTGATATAATAATTATGTCAACTGAGAGACAAATGCCATCTCAGTCTACCCGTGACCACAGACTACTGCAAAGTGTTCGAGACGTTCAGGTTTATAATACTAAATATACGCGATTCATTCGGTTAAATAGTTTCATTTAAAATGTGTAATAATCGTAAAAATCAAAGATCTTACTAAAAAAATACATACTTTTAATATAAAATATTTAACAATATTGTTAGCATACTCGTGTAAACGGTTTAAGTGAAAAAGACTTATAAGACACGGGGGCAGTTGCTTCTAGGCAACGGCCATGATTAGAAGGAAATACGTGTGACGTATTGTTATGACATATCACTTATTACAATTACGTAGAACCTATTTCATATTTAACATTTATAATTTATATTAAGCGTTAACAAATTAGACAACTTACTTTGGTGTATTATTTTGTTAATTTATTTTTTCTGTTAATTGCACTATACTCTTATATATTTGTACATACAAAGTAAATAATTTGTTTTATTTGTATAATGTTTGTTGAGTATAATATTAAAGCAGATATTTTAGCGCGCGCATCGCTTATAGCAGTGATTATTACTTGCTCCTCTAAAATAAATCTTAAAGTCAGTTATAATAAACTTTTTAATGATTATTTTTGTATATACACTAAACATTAATGCAGTTGTGTGTTTTGCTGATAAAAAGTGTAGTGAAAGTTTTCGTATTTTACTAATTGTTAAAAGTATAATTTAAATTTGCTAGTGCAACTTCGCTTTGTCATTGCATCAGCGCTTTTAGTGGGAGGTAGTTTGCTGTTGCGTTTGAGAACTGTGCGATTTAAGTAGTGGCAATAAGGTTGAGTTTAGCTAAACCAAATTCATAAAAATGACAAAAATGTGTGCAGGTTGTTCTGCTAATCTACGTAAAGATTATTTAGTTTGTTCCAAATGTAAGGAATTATATGATTTACTGTGTGCTAACTTAACTATAAATAAATTTAACCAAATGAGTAAGGATTGTAAAAATATGTGGATTTGTCATGCTTGCCGTTGCANAGAGACAATATAGTTAGCATACTCGTGTAAAAGGTTTAAGTGAAAAAGACTTATAAGACACGAGGGCAGTTGCTTCTAGGCAACGGCCATGATTAGAAGGAAATACGTGTGACGTATTGTTATTGACAGATATCATTTATTACAATTACGTAGAACCTATTTCATATTTAACATTTATAATTTATATATTTAAGCATTAACAAATTAGACAACTTACTTTGGTGTATTATTTTGGTAATTTATTTTTTCTGTTAATTGCACTATACTCTTATATATTTGTACATACAAATCAATAATTTGTTTTATTTGTATAATGTTTGTTGAGTATACTATTAAAGCAGATATTTTAGATATTGTATTGGAAGAGCAGGGTCTCCTAATAAAGGCATTACTTGCTTAAAAGGAAATCTCTGTAACAATTATTTCTGTGTAAAATCTGTTGAACAAATAAAGTATTTTTATTTATTTATTTACTCTCCGCGCTGTTTCAAAGATATCCACTTCCACTGGTTGACTGGAAGAGATTTCTTTTAGAAATAAGTCCACCCTTGTCAACTAAATTTTTCTTTTTAAATTTATGTATATTTTTATTATTTTGTGCAATAAAGAATATTATATTATTCCGTGGGAAGTCATCTTAAATGATCACTGTATAATACATATATAAATAAACTTGCATTTACCTTTCTCTCTGGTCGCTTTACGCGTACCGTACACTCGTCGCGGCGTATGTGCATCGCCAACAGGTGACGAGACGCCATACTGTGAAAACAAGTTAAAATAACAATTACAAAAATGGTTACTAAGACATATTTAAATTACACATTAAGAGTATTTTTTTAGCTTCCCGCTGTATCTCGCATATAACAAAATAGGTCAGCGGGAAGGAAGTAATTCAAAACTAACCGTTTCCCACACTTATTGCACTGCCATCTCTCCGCATTTTGTCCCTGTGCGTGTGTGCGTATGGTGTGCGCGTGCCGGCGCGCGTGGAGGCGGTGCTGGGACGAGGTCGTGAACCGTCTGGGGCACTCTCCACACTGGTACGGTTTTTCCCCTGTATGGATACGCTGGTGTTCCGACAGGTTACCCTTTTGAGTGAAACTCTTGCCGCATACGTAGCAAGAGAACGGTTTTACGCCTGTTTTTGAATAGGATTTTTATATTTATAAAATAAAAACTAATATGGCAATGGAGTAATGTAGTAATAATAAATGTAAACCGATTTATTAATTTTAAAATGAAATTCTTTGACCGGATCAATTGTGTATATTTCAGTCTCGCTATTTTTTACACTATTAAAATTATGTTTAGTATGCGGAGATAATTTTTATAAATACTAATATTTTTATATTTTAATACTATTTATTCCTACAAATATATATCAATCTGATATTAATTTGTATTAAGTAAAATGTATATAAACGCATACCAGTATGCCATCTCATATGCAGCGTGAGACTAGTTTTATGGGCGAAGCGTTGTTTGCATATATCGCAGGAGAACTTCTTCACGCCTGTATGTAACAGCTGATGGTTCAGCATGTTGGCTTTCGTTTTGAACGTTGAGTTGCATATCTGTAATGTAAATATGTATGATAATTTATATATAATACATATTTTATTGTTCTTGCTCATCTGGCAAAAAGTAGGAAATGGAGTGTCTCAACACTTAATTCTCTCTCTCACAAGAAAACAAAAAATTTAACATAGTAATACTCGAGCCCTGAACTTGAACAGTAAACAAATGCGGATTAATTCTTGCTACTTTAATTTTTTCACGTTTTCTAAAAAGTATTTAAATTTAAAAGAAATCGTACCTTGCACGTAAACGGCCTCGCCTGTGAATGAACAAGCTGGTGTCGTTGTAACAGTTGCTTGTGTCTAAAGTGCTTTCCGCAGGTGCCGCACACGTAGCGTTGGGCGGCGTGTTCCGCTTGCTTGTGGTATACCACTGAGGACGGGTGGTTGAGGACCTAGAAAATACATGTAAAGTTACATACCACACAGTTTACGTAAAA